>WBMY01003562.1:0-34161 GCA_013397315.1 Donacobius atricapilla | reverse complement strand
TTCTTTAGTTATCCAGCAAAGAAAATATCCTTATTGGAGCACCTTAACACCAGTCTTGGTCAGTTGGAGAAGGAACACTGAAACCCATTACCTAGGCTTCGGAATTCACAGCATCTGACACGTCACACACATTACTCTGTGTACTTAGATTCAAACTCAACACGAAGTTCTCTTTAATTATCCATTTTTCATCCAAGATATTCTCAGTTCAGATACCTGTTGCCCAGTACCATTGCTGGATTCTGTTATGCCACTTATTGCTTTGACCAAAAACAAAACTTGCATCTTTCAATCCATGAAAAAACCACTAANAAAAAAAATCAGGAAATATTAGAATAAAATAATATATCATTGAGTGTTTGACCATAAACAAATTCCAATCTTTGTGTATATTTTACTCTAGATAATGTCAGCCTTGATCTCTAAAAAAAAGTCAAATGCTTTCAAAATACAATTAATTCTAATTTAAAATAGCCAAGACATCTCTTGGTTACTCATTTATTTAAATACCTGATTAAGCTGACACTTAAAAACCATATATTTTTTAGTTTGAATTTATGTTGTTTAAGCTTGATATATAGTCTAAGGCTGTAACATAACTGGATGACAGTGACCATTGCATATTATAACAGTTTTTATTATATGCGTTGCTGTAGAATATCTGAGAGGGAAAAAAAAAAAAAGTTGATCAAGGTCTCTTCTACACTCTCTAAGATAAAATAATACATTTTATTTTATTTGCCTCAGTGAAGCTTGCAAACGTTTACTAATACAGAGTAATATTACTGACATTAAGCTAAGCTATCTGATGTATGCTTTAAACAACTTTACTATTTAATTCTTAAATGAATGACATATGCATGTAGAGGAGAAAAGTGGAAGCTCTACATTCAGTTTTATAGATGGAAGATATGATGCCAGCTAAAATTACCTGCAGAGTTCCAGAAACTCAAAGAAGTTCTCTTCAAAGTTAATTACGTTGAAAAAAAATAATCATTGGTTTATCTCTGTCATTTTTCTAAGCAGTAATTCTCAAATCCTATTAAATTGCTATTCTCCACTGAAGAGCTTTGAGAAAGAGCAGAAATATTTCTTCATGGTTATTGTTTTAGTGCCTGATTGTTGTATTTATGTCAGGAGCACAGATGCTTTTTGTTAATCAGTAGTAAGTTTTAGTTCCATTAGAAATTTCACACCCACTTATCACAAAGCATATATGGAATAGCCATCTGTGCAAGTCTAAAAACTTTTTTGAGAAAGTCCAAATTATTAATTTATACATTTAAAAGGAGTCTATTTTTTAGCCCTTAGCAATTCTGTTTAGACCTCTGTTTCATATATCAGTGCATTTACATTTTTACCATTCAGGTAATCAAATCATTTGATTAGATACCATTTGTTCCAAATAAAATTGTGTATGCCAGAGTTCAGTAATCTATTTTCTAGCATTATATCAACTTTCTACAATAAATTCCCATGAGGTCAGAAAATCCCTTTTTAAAAACTTTATTTCCAGTCTGTAGTTATCAGCATGACACTAATACATACTCTCTCTTGAAATATGATGTTGATAGTAGCTTATAGTGTGATCATAAAATAGTCTCACCTGTGCAGTGGTCCAGCAATAAAACCAGGTAAATGATGCAATTTAGGAAATCCTTGAAGAGATAAAACTTTTTTGTAGCAAAAGTAATGTTTAATGTTTAAGAAATCTAGTGATATAAGAACTTAGAAAGGATTGTGAAAAGATTTTTCTGCATATGAAAATGTTCTGTTGTACCAATCTCCTAAATACATTGCTGTATAAATATCTTATAACCTATTATAATTGGAATGATTATTTCTAAGCTACATTCGGGAGCAATATCTGTCAGGGACCCTATAATTAGTCCAAATATACAGCCATGAGCTTTCAAAATAAAAAAACTACAGAAGAAACAATCACTAAAATTTATCTATCACCTAATTGTCTCCATCAATGTTTTTGAAGTTGGTTCCTCAAGTTTTAATTCGCCACGGGAAACCCTGAGTTTTCTGGATGTCAAATGATTTTCATTACTTAAAAAC
The DNA here is from genome assembly GCA_013397315.1 of Donacobius atricapilla. Lineage (NCBI taxonomy): Eukaryota > Metazoa > Chordata > Aves > Passeriformes > Mimidae > Donacobius > Donacobius atricapilla. Next base: position 32,094 of record WBMY01003562.1, on the reverse strand, counting down.
TTATTCCTCTCAGATGGGATTCACCTCAGAACGTGTCCTAACAAGTCTAAGCTTAGACTCACTTTTTACTTGAAACACACAGCCAGATAAAATGCCCTCTCTTATTCAAGGCAGACACATTCTTCAGTACTAAAGCAAGATGGATATTTCTCACAGTTTGCATGGGTAAGACTTCTCTCATCAACATTGTATTTATAGGCAAGTTGGGGTAAGTACCAGACATATTTTTTTTTTATTATTCCTTCAGTCCATCACCTTCTTTGGATAGAAATAGCTAAATTTGACTTTCACTGTGAGCCAAGAATAGCAGTGATGAACTTGGCACTAAGGAGCTGCAAAGATGCAGCAATACCACATGTGTAAACTTTCAGAATGAATGTGATCACTTAAATGTGGAAGTGTGACTTATCATGCTGAATTACTACAAACAGAGCATGATTGATTGATTATACCCTGTCATAAGAGGTTCCCTCAGAGTAAAGGAATTAATTTAGGTAAATACAAGGTAGTAATACACTAAGGTAAGTGTCATATCACTAGGATGTACCAAACTAGTAAGATCTGACTAGTAAATTGATAGCACTGCAGATCTCACAGCTGCAAGATATTGCACAAAATTTTTTCTTTGTATAAATAGGTAGCTCATGCAGCAGAAAAAGAAATACAGTCTTAGTAACATTTAACAGTGAAGTAAATTTTGTTATTATATTAACACTGAGTTAGGAGAAATATCCTCCTAAAACTTATTATCTGGGATACATTAATGTTCTTGAACATCTACTGATAAAAGGGAACAAAGCAAAAGTTTATTGTTTATAGACTGAGATACAAGAGATGCTGTGGATGAGTTAAGGAATAATTTAAGCCTTAAAAATCAGTGAGAAGATCAGCATGAAACAGTCTACAAAGTGAAAGAATCTTTGAGACTCCAACAGATTGTCTGAATGATTCCCAATTACAGTGTGTACAATTTGACAGAAAAGACATTATACTGGAGGCCCAACTACAGAGAATTTGACTGTAGATATAAAAAAAAAAATTACCAAATTAGTTTAATTTTCAACATTTTTTCCCATATTTCTCAAATCTTTTACAGATTGCCATTACTTTTTGGGTAATGTGACAGTAGTTCAAAATAGGAGTCATTTCACCACTCCAAGTCATTTCTCTCCACCTCTCTTAACTTCCACCTTCAGTTTTTTGTCTATTAATGTATTTATATCATTAAGACACTAAAAGAGGACTTCAGATGGTAAAACCTCAGCCTCTTTTCCAGACTCAATTTCTGTGTATGCTAATTATGCATATTTAGATGCATAGTGATCCTTCTTGTTTTATGAACCCATCTCACATATTGGCAAAATTCACCTCCTTGAATAAGTGTGTCTAGTATCCTTCCAGGCATTGCATAATTAATTTCTTTCATGGCAACCCCCTGTAATTTCCTCCCCTGCAAATTTAAATTGACTTAAGATAGTACCTGCTTTTCTCAAGTAGTTGAAGTCTGAAAGGTGATGAATAAGCAGAGAGCCACAAGGTGCTTTAGTTTCCATTCCATGTCAAAGGATCTGTGTCTCCCTTAAGAGTGTCTATATCAGGACCACGTTTAGAATATGGTGTACATTGTTTTGCTTTCATAACCATCACAGTAGCCCATGTGACATTGTATCAAAGAGTGCTCTCGCAGTTTCAGCAGAGGATGTGGACCACTAGTAGTAGTTGTAGGCTTGCTGGCTATCATGGTTTTGTTCTGGAAAATAAAAGCCTTTCATTTTCAGCAAAGCCTTTATGGAGGTATTCTTCTTTATGGGCTCCCATATGTTCTGGGAGTTTATAATTCATGTTTGCAATGTATTTTTCATAAATTCATCTGTGCATATATGGAGAGGATGATGTAGCAGGCAAGATAAAAGAATAACGTTTAGGCTAGAGTCTGCCCAGCCTTTCATTCTGGAGTTGGCAGTTTAAAATTATTTGCTGGGAAATGTAAAGGTTTTGAACAAAAGTTGCATCACAAATAGAAAACTGCTATATATTTTGGAGTAATTATAAATTATCTAATTAGCTGAGAAGCCTGAGTGAATCAGTCTTAATTAATGTTGCAGCAAATCTGAAATTAGTATTCAAGTCTAAACTAAGCACCTCAGACAACTGATGGAAAAAGATAGGCACTTTAAGGACATTGCCAATGAAAAGTCTAAAAATGGGCAGATGCTAATACTTTCATACTTCCCCTCAACAACTCACTAGCTGGTAAAGCTGCTCCTTAATTTAGCTGTAGTAAAGCTGCCAGCAGAAAATATTCATGGCACCTCCCTCTCTTTCATAGCTATACTGGGATAGGAGTCAGTTCAGAATGACTGGCTTACTAGTCCTCAATGTTGGAACAATTCCATTAGAGCCAAAGTACAGTTAAATCCCAGTGGGTAAAGTTAGTACTGGGAATTGTGAGAACTGAAACAATTTTCAACCTCTTTTGTATGTTATGTATTTGACCCAAACCAAATGATTTAGGGTGATCTTTCTATTTTCTGACATCCCATTAATGAAGAACAAATCTTGTGTAAGCTTACTGGTTCCCACTATATTAAGGACCACTTTGCCATCTCCAGGACATTCTCCTGTACTTTTTTTTTCTGTTAATTTCCTACATTGTATCTTATTTTTTTTTCAACACTAATTGTCATCAGGAAATATGAAGTGACTAGTGAAAAACAGGATTTGAAATATATACACTAAATTTAAGAAAGAGGAGGCCATTATATCATGTTAAATACTACCAGTTAATTTTATCTGGTTATTCTTACGCTGAAGGTAATTACCTTTTTTTATACTGTAGTTTATGCTCAGTAAGAACATCACACTGTGATAACACCACTTCAGTAGGACTGACTATGAGGATGCTGCATGGGCTGGAGCCTGGGAGCCGGGGGACTCTCCAAGGCTGGCTGCCAGGGTCAGTCCTACCCAGCAGCCAGGAGCACAGCGGCTGGGAGGCACTGGGAAGCCCCAGACATCCGGCTGGGGCACAGGCTGAAACAAGCTCAGCAAGCAAACCCAGAGGTGGTGTTAACTTAGTGGGACCCATGGCTGGGCAGGGCAGGGTTGTGGGGATTTGGAGAATGGCCCTTCTGTGATGTCCCTGGGGCAGGGTCTGACAGTTGCCAGGGAACTGAGAAGACCATTGGCAAGATGGGGAGAGCCCAGGGGGCCTGGTCAGGGACAGTAAAGCCTCTTAGTGCCCTCATGGCCCTGGATGAGATATTCGTGCTATAGAAACCTACATTATTTTCTACATCTACACACCAGGCATAGATCTGCTTTAGTCTACTCTAAAGCATAACAATGGAATAAAAGTTTAAGCTAAGGAATTACACAGGTGTTCATTCCTTTGAAATGCTTTGGGACACTCTCACTCATCCAGTACTGTGGTTTCAGGGTGGCAAAGGTCTTCTCTTAGTCCTTATATAAAATCTGCTCTACCCATACAGATTTCTCAAGCCTTTGGGGCGCCACATGGGGTAACTCAAACCTATCCTTACATAAAAGAACCAAATCCCTACAGACTTCCCTGTCCATGTTGGCTGCATCTCTCTTTACTACAAGTAAACATGTAGCTTATATGACAATACCTGGGCATTGGTTCCGTTTCCTAAATGTAAATGTTTAGTGCCATTTGAAATGATCTATATAGTCTTCCGTATGGTTTTGGTGACTATAAAACAGGGAGACTGTCACCCCTTTTCAGTGGAACAAAAAGCCAAACAATTTGTATCACATAGTTTCAAATAGTTGCTTTTTTCAACTGGTATTAAGGCCTTAAAGTTAGAGATAAGATTGTAATTATATCCATTAGGATATTTTCTTTATTTCACTAAGTGAAATATCATTCAGCCATTAAAATTCCCAGAACTTTTGCTGTAACTGCAATATAATCTCTTGCTTCCTAACCTGTATATGTGAAGATAATATCTATTTAATTGTAGGACTTCAGACACAGTCTTAAAAGATGCCATGTTATTTTATCATGCTGATTTTCCAGTTGGTTAGAGTAATTTTCACTTATAATCCTATCTTCCTATTGTGTTGTCCAAATCATTATTAATAAATTGTATTGACTGTTTAGACTCCTGAAAAACCTGATACTTCCTAGCTATTTGGCAAAGCTCATTAGTAATAGCAACACATAAAAAGTCTTTGTAAAATCAAGATATGGAAAATCTACATCTCCGTTATCTACAAGGTTTGATACTTCATCATAATTAGGAAAAAAATTTAAAAGAGGATTGTTTGACAGGGGTTACTTTTAGAATGTTGCTATTATTTTTCTCCTTCTTATCTCCTGTGTAGTTACAAACATTTTATTTATTATTTTTATGGTACTTTTCTGCAAAATCTAGTTCACCACATAATCACAGAATCACAGAATCACTAGGCTGGAAAAAACCTTTGAGATCAAGTCCAACCCATGCCCTACCACCTCAACTAAACCATGGCACTGAGTGCTACATCCAGTCTTTTTTTAAATACATCTAGGGATGGTGACTCTACCACCTCTCTGGGCAGACCATTCCAGTTCTTTATCACTATTTCTGTAAAAAACTTTTTCCTAATATTCAACCTATATTTTCCCTGGCACAGCTTAAGACTGTGTCCTCTTGTTCTGTCAGTTGCTGCCTGGAGAAAGAGACCACCCCCCACCTGACTAGAGCCACCTTTCAGGGAGTTGTAGAGAGTGGTAAGGTCACCTCTGAGTCTCCTTTTCTCCAGCTAAACAACCCCAGCTCCCTCAGCTGTTCCTCACAGGACTTGTGTTCCAAGCCCCTCACCAGCCTCGTTGCCTCCTCTGGACGCTCTCAAGAGTCTCAATGTCCTTCCTAAACTGAGGGGCCAGAACTGGACACAGCACTCCATATCCTTCCTAAACTGAGGGGCCAGAACTGGACACAGCACTCAAGGTGTGGCCTCACTGGTGCCAAGTACAGGAGAAGAATGACCTCCCTGCTCCTGCTGGTCACACTATTCATGATCCAGGCCAGGATCCCATTGGGCCTCTTGGCCACCAGGGCACACTGCTGGCTCCTGCTCAGCTGCTGTCACCAGAACCCCCAGGTCCCTTTCTGCCTGGGCACTGTTCAACCACACCATTCCCAGCCTGTAACATTGCAGGGGGTTAATTGTGGCCAAAGTGCAGGACTTGGCACTTGGACTTATTAAGCTTCATCTTGTTGGACTCCACCTATCCATCCAACCATTCCAGGTCTCTCTGCAGAGTCCTCCTACCTTCCAACATATTGAAACACGCTCCCAGCTTGGTGTCATCTGCAAATTTACTAATGACAGGCTCAATACCCTCATCAATGCCATCAAAATAAATATTGAACAGCACTGGCCCCAACACAGTCCCCTGGGGGACACCACTGATGCCTGGCTGCCAGCTGGATGCAGCACCATTCGCCATGACCCTCTGGGCCTGGCCATGCAGGCAGTTCTTAACCCAGTAAAGAGTGCTCCTGTCCAAGCTGTGGGCTGCCAGCTTTTCCAGGGGTGTGCTGTGGGAGACAGTGTCAAAGACCCTGCTGAAGTCTGAGTAGACAACATCCACAGCCTTTCCCTCATCCACCAGGCTGGTCACCTGGTCATAAAAGGAGACCAGGTTAGTCAAACATGACCTACCCCTCCTAAACCCGTGCTGGCTGGGTCTGATACCCTGGCCGTCCTGTAAGTGCTGCATGATGACACTCAATATAAACTGCCCCATTACCTTTCTGGGTACTGAGGTCAGGCTAACTGGACTATAATTACCAGGATCCTCCTTCCCACCCTTTTTGTGAGTGGGTGGTCACCCTGGCCAGCTTCCAGTCATCTGGAACCTCACCAGTGAGGCAGGACTGTTTGTAAATGATAGAGAGCAGCTCCACAAGCTCATGTGCCAGCTCCCCCATCACCCTGGGATGGATCCCATCTTGTTCCACAGATTAATGAACATGCAGGCAGCTCAGCAATTCTCTGACTCCATCCTCCTGGATAACAGGGGCATCATTCTGTTCACTGGCACTATCTACCAGCCCAGGAGGGCAGCTGTCCTGACTACAAGCCATCTCCCCACTAAAGACTGAGACAAAGAAGGTGTTAAGCACTTCAGCCTTCTCCCCATTTGCAGTTACTAAGTTCCCTCCCACATCCAGTAGACAACAAAAGTTGGTTTTACCCTTCCTTATGTCATTAATATATTTGTAAAAACATTTTTTATTATCCTTTACAAAAGTTGCCAAATTAAGTTTGAACTGAGCCTTGGCATCTCTGTTTTATTTTCCCACATACCCTAGCAACTCCCTTAAATATTTCCTGAGAGACTTGACCCTCCTTCCAGAGATGACACATCCTCTTTTTATTCCTAAGTTCCTTCAAAACCTTGTTGCCAATGCAGGCTGCACAGCTGCCATGTCAACTTGTCTTTCATCACACAGGGACAGTCTGTTCCTGTGCCCTTCCTGTTTTGAAGCACGCCCACCTTCCTGGACTCCTTTGTTTTTAAGGGCTACTTCCCAAGGAACTCTCTGAGTAAGTCTCCTAAATTCTGCCAAAATCTTCCCTCCAGAAGTCCAATGTAAACATTTTATTGGTGTTATATCTCATTTCACCAAATATTGAGAACTCAACAATTTCATGATCACTGTGCCCCAAGTGGCCTCTAATCACGCCATCTCCCACCAGCCCATCTCTTTTTGAAAACAGCAGATCTAACATAGTCCTTCCCCTGGTGGGCTTGCTCACCAGCTGCAACAAAATGTTGTCCTCTACACCCTCTAAGAACTTCCTGGACTGCCTCTTAGCTGCTGTATTAAGTTCCCAGCAGATGTCTGGTAGGTTAAAGTCACCTACAAGATCAAGGGCTGGTGATCCTGGAACATTCTCCAGCTGCTTATAGAATAAACTGTCCACCTCTTCCTGGTTGGGTGGATGATAACAGACTCCCAGTAGAATGTCAGCCTTGTTGGTCTTCCCCTTAATTCTTACCCATAGGCATTCAACTCCATCATCATCAGTTNTGGTGACGACTACATCATAGCTTTGCTGCTGTACCATGGCCTCCAGCTCTTGTTTGTTACCTAGCTGGTCAACACCTTTTACGTTCTCACTTACTTCCCCATTCCTTGCCATTTTAAGACAGGCTCCTTGTCTTCTTGTTTTGTTTCTTGTTCTTAATCTTGAGGACTTCATCCATTTTTTGTGAGTTCTCAAAGACAAATGCTAACAGTGTATCTCTAAAGCAGACATTCAGCAAATGCCCTTAAGTCTTATGATTCATAGGGTCACATTGCCTAAGACTTAGACACCTTCCTCCATGAATGAAATACAGAGTAATGAGGTAGCCATCTAAAGGGTGGCATTTGTAGGAGAAAGCCTCTTTTCTTTCCCAAGCAAATGAGATAATACCTAAATCACTAAATGAAGAATCTACTAATAGCTTCAAAAAACAGAATAAGCACTGTCTAAATATGTCTGGAAACTTGGACATTTCTGGGAAGGGATGCTATCTTCCTGGATCTTTTTCTTCAATATAATTTCTCAGTATTTTCTTGTTGTTTGGTAATTTTAAAATTAAATTTAAATTTAAATTCTGAAAAAGTTCAATCTTGATATTTTTTGCTAAGGAGCTCCTCTTCAGAATGATGTAACAATTATTTTCGTATTTCTTTTTATATAATCACATTTGTTTTCTTAGCAACAGTGCTTCTGATTGTATATTCTTACGTGCATTAGCCTTTTAATATTCAGTGTAGTCTTTGTCCTACTGTCTTTTATTTTTCCTCTGTCATCTGACCTAGTTGCCATTTTTTGATATATGTCCTTCAGATCAGGACCTGTGATTATAAGAAATTAACTTCAACTTTATTTACTGTGCTCTTGCACTTGCTTGAATTTTCAGTTCGAAATGATCTGGCTTTAGGCTTCAGCTATTACCTAAAATACAAAAGAAATGTTATATAACATAGTAAAATCCACAGTAACAAATAGTTTGAAACTATTTTACTCTATACAGTGTATGTACCAGGTGTGGAGAAAGGCTTTAATCTGAGGCTGAGAAAATATTCACAATTTTATGGAGGTCAGGGGATTATTATTGGACCCCGTCTTGTTTAATATCTTTACTGATTATCTGAATGAGGGGTCAAGTCTACCCTTAGTAAATTTGCAGAAAACCCCATGTTGTGCGGGTCTTTTGACCTGCTGCAGGATAGGGAGGGATCTGTACAGCCTGAGTCAGTGGGTTGAGGCTAATGGTATGAGATTCAACAGGTTCAAGTGCCAGGTTCTGCACTTTGGCCAGGATAACCCCATGCAGTGCTACAGGCTGGGAGCAGAGTGGCTGGACCATGCCCAGAAGAAAAGCACCTGAGGATGCTGGCTAACAGTTGGTTGAACACGAACCAGCCTGTGCCCAGGTAGCCAAGAATGCCAGTAGCATCCTGGCCTGTATCAGGAATAGTGTGGCCAGCAGGATCAGAGCTGTCCCCCTGTACTCGGCTCTGGTGAGGCCATAACTCTACTGCTGAGGCAAGTTTTGGACCCCCCAATTCAGGAAAGAAATTGAGGTGCTGGAGTGAGACCAAAGAAGGGCAACAGAGCTGTTGAAGGGTCTGGAGCACAAGTCCTATGAGGAGCGGCTGAGGAAGCTGGAGTTGTTCAGCCTTGGAGAAAAGGAGGTGCAGGGGAGACCTTATCACTCTCTATAACTGCCTGGAAGGAGGTTGTGGCCAGGTGGAGTTTGGTCTCTTCTCTCACACAGCTGATGACAGGACAAGTGGATATGTCTTAAACAGTGTCAGGGGAGGTTTAGGTTGGGCATTAGGAAGAACTTTTTCACAGAAAGGGTGATTAGATACTGAAATGACCTGCCCAGGGAAAGGAGTGGAGTCGCCTGTCCTGGCACCGTTTAAGGAAAGACTGGATGAAGCACTTAGTGCCATGGTCTAATTGATGTGGTGATGTTAGATCCTGGGTTGGATTCAGTGATCTCAGAGGTCTTTTACAGCCTAATTGATTCTGATTCTGGTTCTCAAAACTTTCATATCAATTCCCTCTAATAAAACATATTGACTTTTAAAAGCCGTTTATACCTGTTGGACTGAATATTTAACCTCTATTAGAGTATTTAAGAGGTAGCTAGCTGTACGCTAGAGCATCTATTTGTGTCTGTTCCTTTGCTTCATCCCTGGTGTCTAACTCTTGCATGACTCCAGGTCCTAGCTCTCTTTTAGCTCTTTCCCTTAACTCTTGGTAATTTTTTAATTCTCTGTTCCTGATATTGACTCTTGACCTTGGACTTACCTTCTCATACATCTCCAGTCTGTTTTTTCCCTTGAGGTCTTTCCCTTGATTCTCAATATTGTGCTGGACTTTTTATAGATCCAGAACTACTAAATATCTACGACTTCATGAGGGTTATGAGGGCTACTAAATCCTATTTTTTTAATAGCCACATCAAAAATGTCCATTTACACAATTTTAATTATTGGGATTTTGTGTCCATGTTCTGTTGTCACTGAAAAGACAATAACCAGTCTTCCAGATTCTATTTTTGTGTGTCACTTTTCACAACATAGCAGTGAACTTCTTTAGATTGTGACTTTCATAAGATTTCTTCCATGTATTTCTGTTTTCTTAGTATTTTATTTCCTGTTCAAAACAATAGAAAATATCCTAAGGGCCATTATCTTTAACTGTGAAAATAAGAATGCATAACAGGACTAACCTTTCTCTCTGCATACAGTGTAAATCTTTTGAATTTAATTTAGTTCTAGTCAATGTCTCTCAGCGAGAATAATTTCTGTGGTGTAGGTTAATTTCTGTATTTCAAGCAACACAATTTCACTACAGCTTCCATGTGGAAATGATCATGGCTTATAAAGTTCCTGTTATAGTCCTTGGATATTTAGTTTGATTCTTCCTAATAAAAGGTATCCAATGCCATATAAGATAGCCTAGTGTATCTGTGACTTTCATATTTGATTGATAGAAGCTGCATAGGACCTGAGGGAGATTTGTGTAACACGGTATAGGAAGGTGAAAACTCAGTGTGTCTTGGCATGATAATGGACTCACTGAATCAAACTCCTAGTTCACATGAGAATGTCAATACTTAGACTGAAGATTTACTTGCAAGCATGGAATGAGTACCTATTATTTCTGTATATTAAGTCATTAACTGGAAAAAAAACCCACCTGACCTGAAGACATATTTTATTTTCTTACAATTTCCTTCATTGTTATGAAGATAGGTATTTCATTATCAAATTTCATACAACTTAATAAGTATGTTTTCAAAGCAGTGTACATTCAGCTCTCCTTACATTCTTGAACTTGTTCCATTCTTGATGTTACACATACATTGTCTTTGTAATTTCTAAAATGTTAACTTTTCCATTTAAAATGGCCTTCACTAACTAATGCTGTGCCTCACAATGTACTTAATATTCATTTGTTGAATGCAAAATCAACCATTTATACCACCTTCAGATTTTGGTTAGTTTTCAACTCAGTGGTTGACAGTAAGATGGACTTCCATCTGCAAAAAATAAAAAAGAGCACGTAGATAATTTAGTATTGGGTAAATAGTAGATGATTCTTGTAATAGAAGAGTATTGACCTACTGGAAAATATTCCTGGAAGTTGACTTCCTAAAAGTCAACTATTCAACTATATCTTCTTCTCAAGGCTTCGAATGAAAAACATTTACATGCTTGTTAATAAGCATAAAATCTGGGTTTGGGTTAAGTATGGAAGAAAGAGAAGTGGTTTATTGAAAAACAAATGAAGAATATAAATTTTTAAATCTGATCTCTTCAAAGTTTGGGCAGAAAAAAAAAAACCAACCCAACCCGAAAACCACCACAAACCCCACAGCAATTCAGCAGATCTTAAAGGGCTTCAACATTGCTTGTATGGTTTGTTGCCAACAGACCAACACTTTTACATAAGCTTACATCTCTGGTGTTATTAGTGAAAATTCTTGCTATTAGCACTGTACTACCAGATATGAAACAACCTTGAAGTACTTAGGCCAGCTTCTAATATAGGTCTCCAATACTTGAATTGCGACAACAAATAGAATTGTTGAGCTAAAACTAACCTTTGAACAAGTGAGACAAAACACTTAGAGCTGTTTAATATCTTTGTTATGAAGATACATACGAAGTTACTCTTTGTGGTACATACACTCTGTGAATAAACATTGGCACCCTGGAGCTGTCTTCTAATATAACTATAAAGAAGATCTAATAGGAAATCTTGCCAAATGTTTCTGTTAGAAAAATATTTTATTACTTGAAATGATACCATTTTTTTCACTCCTATACCGGTGTTTTACAAATGGAAATAAAATGTTATGGATTCAGAATATTTTGAAATGTAATTCAAAATTTGATTATAATCAAATCTTGAAATTATTTATTTAATAGTTAATTATAATTTGTAGTGATTTTAGTGCAGTAGCTTTACCCTTTGGTGGGTCATGGGAACTGAAATAGTCTATACATGTGTAATTTTGTGTTTAAATGATCAAAGGCAGCTTCCAGTCAGATCATATTGAAACATGGTGTCTTATTTTCTAGATCAAACTATGTCTGTTCTGTAACGAGAATATTTATTTCAGCTTCAAATAAGAAATAAATCAAATATGGGTTTTTTGAACTTACCTTCAAATTGACATTCTTGTGTTTTGATCATCTATTCAACAATAAATTGAGAGTATAAATACATGCATAGGAAAACAGCAGGCATCCTTCATGAACAACTTTTCAGTAGATTAGATTAAAGTAAAAGTATCCTTTTTCTAACAAAGTGGCTTAGAAATCTGGTAGTAGAGCAATCTGTGGAGAAAAAAAAAATTATTTAAAGGATGTTCTAGAGTATTTTTCTATGATTAAAATAATAAACAAAATAGAGTCTCCTCCCTGAACTTGAGACAAATCAGCGCACCATGTTCCTGTCTGTTCAACTAAAGTCTGTTTTTACCTACCCTGCCCTACATCTAGGAACAGATATGGACTTTTGGGAATAGTCAGTCCATGGCTTGTGTTAATGTCTGAATTGCCCTCAGCTCTTCATGTAGAAGTCACTTGGCCCAATCAAAACTGTGACAGGGATTGCTCTAAATGTATTAGTACAGATCACCATGTTTCCATCTTTATCAAAATTTATGTTCCCTAGCACGGTTTGATTTATAACTATAAAAGTAAACATTGAGAATTGATTGATAAATTACGTATCTTCAGCTTTTCTTAAGCATTAACTGATTTTGCGAATTCTGACTTCCTAAGTATTTCATTCTCCACAATTCCACTCCCTAAGGTAAAGACGTCTTCACAAATGCAAAGATGAAGTTCAGTCCCTAAGTCATTGATGAGCTCCAGAAATTGTATGTGTTTTTAATTATTCAGGACAGTCTGCAGGATTGTGTTTGGGTACAGGACTGCACTCAAGGCAGAGAGGTAAACAGAGAGGAAGGAAGGAAGGATGATGCTTAATTTTAATTTCAAGGGACTTATGTTGGATTGTTCAGATTCACTGCAGGCAGGAGTAACTCTTGAGTTGAAGAAATTAGGTATTATGTGAGTCTCTCAAAATTAGTCTCTGCAAAGAGTCTTTTGTAGGGAAAGTGGTGAGACACATGCTGCAAAGATTGGTCATCCATGAGGACATCAGGACATTCATTTGTCATCAGGACAAAGACACTGCTGCTTCCTCTGAGATCATCACAAATACATTCCAGCTTATATTCAAAACTGCATCCTAACTCAACAGCTGACCATATTCTCTATAAAAAGATGTACTAAATCCCTATATTTTGGGTTTTTTTTCAAAATCTGAATCCAAATGTTACTTTTCTGGTTTTCACTTGATATCCATATAAACAACTTTAATATAATTGCAGACCAGGGTAGTCCCATAAGTACTGGTCAGATGCTCTTCCTTTTCTAAGATTAAAGTTTCTTTCTTATTGCTCTTTGTAAAAACTGTGGAAGCTCAGATGACCCCCAGGATCTCATAAAACACCTTTTTTTGATTTAGACTGGTGCATTACCTGTATGGTACTGTGTATATCTGCAAGACTAACACAAATCAGCGGTTGAAAAGAAATATAGTACTAGTGTCTGCTTCTGAAAGGACAAACAGATGCATTTTAAAATCTAAGGTATTATAAGACACTATGAACTGTGGGAAAAAAGGAACCTGGTTGTTTTTTCTTTTTTTTTTTATCATTTAAAGATCAACATTATTTAATAAATCCAACCACTGTCATTGCTAATTCTTTATATGCTATGTTTAAGAAACTAAATTTTAATGATAGGCTGCAGCATCAGGGAATCCCCACACCTGCAGTACTCAGGATTATTCACTTAACTTAATGAATTCTCTAAATTTTATTTTCCAGAATTGTTTACACTAAAAAAAAAGTGGGCAAAAGAAGTTATCAAAAAAGATTTTATTTTTACACTCACTTCAAATTCATTCACATTGAGCAAGACGACTGGTAAGAGAGAATCTGATTTAGAGTTAACCTGAGAACCCTATCCAGTCGGTATTTCAACGTTTTCCCATTTAATAGCCAAATAGTGATTTGTCCAAGAATGTGACTGCCATCTTAACTATCTGTTGCTTCCCTCTGGCAGTATTTTTAATGTGGTTTGGGTCATTGTCTGATGAAAGACACTGGTTTGTGTGGCATTAACAAAGACATACCCTAAACTTTTAATTGCTTGAGAGTGTGGGGTCCTACCTCGCATTTGCTATATTTTACATACTCTGCCCATAATGCTTTTGTAATGAAATGTATCATATGCTAATTTTTGGCTAAAGAAAAACATGACAAATCAGGGGAATAAGGCTACAGGCCGTATAATAAATAAATGAAAATATAAGTAAATAAACAAGAGTGAGAGAAAATTTATTGTGAGGTAAACCTGGACTCTTTTAGATGATATGGTGGAGTATCTACATCTCGACACAATAGTGATGGGAAAGTGGAAAGATGTTAAATGCACATTGCTGGAGCCAATACTACATTCCCATTGTTTCAGCTTACTTCTCTTAAAAAAAAAGAAAATATTGAGGATATCTGTGGAAAGAGAACAAATTTTCATATGATTCATCAAATTGCTTTCTGGTTGCTGGATGAGGGATCCTGTTTTTGTCTGAAGAGCAGTGCATTTCAGCTATCTCTGGACTACCAGTATTAGGTCTGTTACCAGTACAATCATGGGATAACTTGCAGTATCACTGTCTGTTTCCAGGAAGCTCTATTTCATTTAGCCAGTGCTGGTGAGGGACAAAGACTTCATGGACAGGCACAAGTACAACAGGACAGTTCTCTCTACCATGGACTAGGGCCAAGGATATGAAAACTGAAAAAAATAACTAAAAACTTCTGAAGAAGTGCTGGTACCTCTCTTAGCTGAGAATTTCTTAGCTCTAAAGCTGAAGATGTTCTCTTGTAGGGCTCATGAATCTTGCTTTCTTGACTAATCAGTAGCAGAGTTTCAATATGAGGTGAGAACGGTGTTCCCATTTTCTTTTCTCCCTCTTATTTCCTGCTTTCTTACCTTATGCTTATGTGGTGATCAGGGCATACTCCTCGAAAGAAAAATAAAAGTGGTTTTAGTTTGAAATCCTTTAGATTAAGGATATTGAACTCTAATTCCCCATATGAATTCTTTAGCTAAGAGTTTGTCGTACAAAACATGAGTGATGCCTACTTTCATCACCTTTCTCTCTCTGTTCTGTTTTAAAGGCAAAACAATTGAAACAGAGTTTTATAGGTGGCCCAGTTACTGTCCAGCACTGTCTCATTACAAGTTTCAGGACTTCAGTACTACCACAAAGGTCTTCTTAGGAAATTTCTTAATCTTGTCTGGAGATAGTTGAGGGCTGTGCATCCTCAAGAGGAAACAATTATAAGCATAAGCAAAAATGAAATTTCAGGCAATTAATAGGTCAAATGCAGGCTATAACATTTAGCTCTTTCCTCAGCATGGGTATTTTCGACGGCAATTAATCTGTGAGAGCTGCTAACTTGATCTACATTTTTAAAATATGTCTATATTATTTTAAACATATGTGCTTTATCCTAGTTTATACTATAGAACTAGAATTACTTTCATCATCTGCCCTTCTTTATAAATTTTTTTGAAGTATTGACTTTCTTTTTTTATATTGGAAATATATACCACTTTTCCCTTTACTGATGATATCAATTTCACCCCTTTTTCTGAATAGCTGTAGATATAAATTTGATATAATTAATGTAGCAGTCTTTGACTCTATCTTTACAAACTCTAAAAGCTGAAATTTTACAGGCTTGTACCTAAAGACATTAATATCTGGGTAAGTGTTATCATTACTACATTACCTCTTGGTAGATTATCTTGGTAAGTTGAAATATTAGGGAATTTTACTAGAGATGGCTTGCCTTGTTAATTAGGCCTAACTTGCCACTATTCTGATTATCAAAAAATGAAAACAAATTGGCTGATAGTATGGCTATAGACCAGAAAATGTGAGAACATAATTCTAGCAGTTGTTTGAGGACAATTTTGCTCATGATCAAATGTATGAGATGTGGTTCCGTTTCTCTCCCCAACTATTAATTTATTTGGGGAAATTTGGCTTGAGGAGATGTATGAAATAGAGATATTAAGATCACAGAGTGGTTACACCTGCTGTTGAGAACCCAGTGTTGAAGAAAGTCAAGTGTGAAAAGTTCATAAAACCTGAGTCATTCAAAATAAGCAAGAGGCTAGACTAAAAAACTCATTCAGATTCGCTCTCACTGTAATAAAGAATTGTCTTTTCATGTCGACATTACTTTCTGACTGCAAATGTCGTTCCATTTCTTGGATTTTTTTTTTCTTATTTTCTACTGAGGCATATTAGACTGAATGTCCAACGTCAGATAAGTCAATTTAGGTGAGAGAAATCTCAGGTGGGTTGTCCCCGTGGGTAAAAAAGAACAGTATGTGACTAGAGGTCATTTACACAACGTCCAGAAATCTCAGGTGGGTTGTCCCCGTGGGTAAAAAAGAACAGTATGTGACTAGAGGTCATTTACACAATGTCCTGTTACAATTTTTTTGTTGAGAGTCAGAAAATATTGTTAGATTGATAGACGTACCTGACATAGCTGTTGTGAAAATGATTACTCTTTGTATAGATAGAAATAAATCCAAAAGATACAATTCTACCTCCTCTAGTCCAACTAAA
Source organism: Donacobius atricapilla (assembly GCA_013397315.1). Classification (NCBI taxonomy): domain Eukaryota; kingdom Metazoa; phylum Chordata; class Aves; order Passeriformes; family Mimidae; genus Donacobius; species Donacobius atricapilla. The sequence goes on along the minus strand of WBMY01003562.1, from coordinate 15,828 downwards.
CTATATGTTACATTTCTCATCAGTTTATATTATAAATAAGAAGGTTCTTCAAAGCTTTTGTTACAGGAAATTTGTTCTCCTATCTGATTTCAACAGTAACACAATGAAGCAGAAGACATAAGTAAATCTCCAACTTCCCTCATATTTTCTTATCTAAATAAGACCCATGTTTATTGCCTACCAAAAAAAAAAAATCTCCCAGTAATTGAAGGATAATTATCTTTTTTCTGCATTTGTATTTGCTTCATTTGTTGAATGCAGAATTTCACAAGGTTTGACGATTATGAAATGCACTATCTCATCTCATTAACCATTGACATGGGCAAAGCTCTGATTGTGAATTCAAACTTATCACAAACTTAAGCTCTTTTACTGGTTCCAGGTTGTTCCTCAGTAGAGAAAAATACAGATATCAAATTATCTGATCGATTTTCATACAACCATAGAATCATTTATGTTGGAAAATACCTCCAAGATCATCAAGTCCAATGTGTGACTGACCTTGTCCACTAAACCATAGCCCTAAGTGCCAGAGTCAGACTTTTCTTGAACACCTCCAGGGATGGTGCATCCACCACCTCCCTGTGTAGATCATTCCAACAACCCTTTCTGTGTAGGAACACTTCCTGATGTCCAAACTGAACCTCCTGCGGTGCAGCTTTAGGCTATGTTCACTTGTCCTGTTCCCAGTTCCCTAGGAGGAGTCTAACCAGCTCCTGTCTACAGCCTCCTTCCAGGCAATTGTAGAGAGTGACAAAGTCTCCTCTCAGCCTCCTTTTCTCCAGGTCCCTCAGCCACTCCCCATAAGACTGACTCTCTAGACTTTCACCAGCTTTCTTGTCCTTGTCTAGGCTTGCTCCAGTACCTCAAATGCCTTTCTTGCAGTGAGGGGCCCAAAACTGGAAACAGCACTTGAGGCATGCCCTCAACAGTGCCCACTACAGAGGAACAATCACTGCCCTGGTCCTGCTGGCCATACTAATTTTATTATATAGGTCCGAATGCCACTGGCCTTCTTGGCTACTTGGGCACACTGATGGCTTGTGTTTGTAGCCTCTCATCACATCTGTCCCAAGAAGTTGTATTTGACACCTCAGGACATCTCAAATGACATTAAGCAGTGATACTCAGGCAACAGAATTGAGTCTTTTGTCAATATAGTCTGAAGTGCTTTTAAAAGTCCTGGAGCGTCAAGTTTCTGTGATCCAAAGCCTAATTTTCATGCAACACAATGGCATAATCTTAGCTCATGCATCCAAAAAGCTTGCCAAAATTTTAGGGAAGAGTGTTGACAAAACTGCTTAGGCTAGGACCATGAAAGGTAGCAAAGGCAAGACTGCAGAAAAAGTGAGTTGTTCAAGGATTCTGCAGGAATAACAGGTGAGAAAATTTTTAAGGGGAAAATAATAAAAAGAAAAGTCTTCAGTCCTAGTAATCAATTTATCCTATTAAGCAAGAAATATTTTAAATTTTTTAGTTTTACATTATTTATGTGTGTGATTTCTAGTCATGTGTAGAACATCTACAGTTATTTGATTATTTGATACCCATGCTGTGTTTCTCCTTCTGCTTTGTCTCTTCTTCTTCTCCAAATACTTAAGTTCCATAGTGAAAGGGCAATATGTTTTCTGATCAAGGTTTATACTAAAGAAAATAGTTTTTAAAAATGCGCAAAGACAATTTAATCTGCTTTATAATTCTGCAAAATAAAGACTGAAATCCTACTCCCTGTCAGTAGAAAGCAGGATGTGTGTGGTAATTATTGTTAAATACATTACAACAAATTTCTGGTGTAAAACTGAAGCAAGTCTGAGTTCTAAAGTCTTTCAAAATAATGTTGTTCTAGTGCATTCTGGACACCTTATTCCCAAGGGGCAGGCAACAGTTTTCTCAGGGTATACACTTGGGAACAAAGAGACAGAGGAGTAATGGTAAAATAAAATATATTAAACCATTTTCAGGAGACAGGGAAGGAAAAGGTCTTGATCTCCCTCCTACTTAATTATTAATAATAAACAAACTACTCCACTTAATTATATCATACTTGACCACAGAAAAGGAATTAAAAGAAGCCTTTTTATCTGGAAGGGTATGAAGAAAAATAGATATCAGGAATTCAACCCAAAGAGCATGTTAAATTATCTAAAAAATATTCTACCCTCTCTCAAGGCCTATCCAAAATAATTTGAGAACAGATATGACATTTAAAAGCAGAAGGGAAGGTGGGCAGGAAGATCAGAGCAGAAACGATGAATTTCTTGTGCTGGTATATAACACCATCATTTTTCTTAATTATTCTTGACATTTCACCTATTATTCTGTGAGCTCCCTCAGAGGATAGAAGGGGAAAAAATGCCAGTTGCTTATCAGAATAAAATGTGAAGAGGTACTTACTGTCAGCTTTTATGGCTGAAGTATCCCCTTTGATACACAGAATCATAGCACCACCTATCTGGTAACATTATCTCTTATGTTTGCGGATGTTCAACCCACGGCAGAGTATGCAAAATGTGGGGTGTGGAGGGTATTTGTGTGGAAGGAGGTGACTAAGCCAAACTTGGTTTTATGCTAGAAGAGGAATACTGAAGATATGTTGAAACAAAGTAATGCTTAAGTGCTGAACTATTCCTCTAAGAATAATTTTCAAAATTTGCCAATAAAAATAAATAGTATGCATCTGCATAGGACATTTAAATTTAATATATTATCTAAACCAAAGGATCAAAATTATCTATCATAATGAACGAAACATTAATTTCCTCTGCTCCTCTAGTGTGTTGTTGTAAAACAAGGATTAAGAATTGTTCATCAATGTGACAAGGATGTAGGGGTTATACCTAGAAACCTAAAGTTTGCATGGAAAGACAGAAAACTAAGCAGAAAACTCAAACCACTGGTGGTATAAAGTTTTATATTCTTAATAGGACTCTTTCATTTCATTGGGTTTTTAAATTTATTTTCTATACTTCAGTGAATCATGACGTATATGTGAGAAATAAATTGCTAACTCACAAGATTGCATCAACTGAGATAACCACTAATACTGAAAAGAAAAAGAAAACCAACATAATTAGGTTAATACAATTAAAAGTAGATGCTAGGGAATCAGTAAACAGAAGTCACAACAAATAATTTCACTAAGCGAAACACAGACGTGACAGAAGGCTGTCATCCATGGCAGAATGTATTTATCCACCTATTTATTTATGTGTTTATTTATTTAATGGAATATGGACCTCCTCCTGGACATACAGTCTCAAAATGAAAATCCATTTTAATCCCATGAAACTTCTTGGAAATTTGATACATTTTGAAGAATTTAAACAACTCTTCCTTAAATCATTCCCATTTCTAATAAGATTCATGAATGTGGGATAATGAAACTACATTAGTTGAAATCTGTAGAATCTCTGCACCTTCCTCTCTATTACAGTTCATTCCAGGAAAGAAAATCTTCTATGTCAATCTACTATGAATAGTCAATTCTTTATTTTTTTTTTTTGGTCATTCTTCTCATTAAATCTTCTCTCCTTGCCAATGGTAGGATTTCTCTTGAGCTTCAGTATCCTACAAGTAGCACTAAAAGAGAAAAAAAGTAATTTTCACTGCATGATGGATAGTAATATATTTAAGAAGTTGTACTTGCAAAACACCTAGCACTAAAGCGCTTCCATTCTATAACTCACTGTTATGATTTATGTTTGATGCCATTTGAATATATTAGATTCTGAGTAACATTAATGTAGAGGTGTGGTGGGTTGCCCTTGGCTGGATGCCAGGTGACCACTGAGCTACTCTACCATTCCCTTTTCCAGCTGGACATGGGAGACAAAGTAAGATGGAAAACAACTCATAGGTTGAGATAGGTGGTTTACTAAAACAAAAGAGAAAATTTGTGTGTTCATAAGCAAAGAGAAAAAAGATATGTTTATTCTTTACTTACCATCAACAAGGCATGTCCATCCACTTCCCAGGGAGCAGGGCTTCAGCATGCATAGTGGTTGCTTTGGAGGGCAAACACTGTAAAAAATGAATGTCCTCCATTCCTCCTTCTTCCCTTAGCTTTATATCTGAGCTGACATTGTGTGGTATGAAGAACACATTCATTCAATTTGGGACAGCTGGCCTAGGTAGGTCAGGTCCCAGGATCTTGCCCACGCCCACCTCTTGATGTGGAGTGAATGCTGAAAGAAAGCACTGATGCTGTGCCAGCACTGCTGAGCTGGAGCCAAAACTGGTGTGTTATCAACACCTTTCCTGCTACCAATGCAAAGCACAGCACTTTGAGGGCTGCTGTGGGGAAGTAAACTCTGTCTCAGCCAGACCCAGTACAATCCCCAACCCTTACTCCATGCTATTTGTATCATACTCGGACGCCACATAATTTATATATCTTCTAACTGTTCCATTGGATTTATTTACCATTACTGAAATCTCTTCTTATTAACATGTACAACTTAAACATCCTTAAACCGTCTCTATATCCAACACACAGATTTGCACATTTTCCTCAACTACTACCCCCTGTCCTTTCACAAATAGATATTATTTTCTCATTCCATGGGCTTCCCCCACCCCTCTACGACACTGTGCAGGAGTCTCTCAGCCAGCTCAGCTGCCGGGACACAGCGTAGTGAGTGGGACGTGTCTCCCGAGCGGGTGACGAGAGACGCTGCTCAGAGCGCTTTGCTCTATGGCACGAAGGTCTTTAGATCAGTGCAGGCTGGCGGCAAGGAATCAGAGGGAGGTCCTCTGTTTGTGATCCAGAGGGGTTTGTTCTTCTGAAAAGTCAGTGACAGAAATACAGTCTTCAACAGCTTATAAAAGGGGAAGACCCAAGGGGCAGGTATCAAATTCTAACCAATAGGGAGAGGATGTGGGAGGAGAACAAGGAGGAGCTTCATACTTCAGGAACCAATGGGACAGCAGTGGGAGGAGAACACGTCACATGGGCCAGTGGGGCATCGTGTTTCAGGGGAATTCCAAGGAGGAGTTTAGACAGGTGTTGGTCCAAGGGAAGGATTGATATAGAACATCCAGGAAAAAGGGTTGGGTTAGGTGAAACTGACAGCTCAGGCAGTGGAAACAACCTTTGGGGCAAACCATTAATTCAGGGAAACAGGGGGATACAGAATAGTTCATTAACAATGGAACTTCAACAAAACATAACACCTCTAGATCCTTGACTTGGGTTTAAAATTATTTTTCATCAGTTCATGTCATTCCTGCTACTTTACTTCTTGTAACATACACTACAGATTTTTTTTCCCTCAAGGTTAAACCTCCTTGAGTCACACACCAGGTCTCCCTGTCCTTCTACATTACCCACAAAGTACAAAANAATTTATATATCTTCTAACTGTTCCATTGGATTTATTTACCATTACTGAAATCTCTTCTTATTAACATGTACAACTTAAACATCCTTAAACCGTCTCTATATCCAACACACAGATTTGCACATTTTCCTCAACTACTACCCCCTGTCCTTTCACAAATAGATATTATTTTCTCATTCCATGGGCTTCCCCCACCCCTCTACGACACTGTGCAGGAGTCTCTCAGCCAGCTCAGCTGCCGGGACACAGCGTAGTGAGTGGGGGCAAAGACAATCCCACAAATGAGTTTTCCATTTCTCATGGGAGAAGAAATCCACACAGACTTCTCCAGCCACTTTCCCATGTGTAGTACCTCATCTCCTCCCACAGTGTGTAGGGGTTTAGTTTGGGCAGGACCAGGGTGGTTAGCAGATCCCCTAGGGTTCACCAGCCGAGTGGCTTCTGCTAAATTTACACCCAAATGCTTCCATGTCCCATTACCTATCATTCTCTAACATAGTCTTCAGCAGTCTATTATACCTCTCAGTCCTTCCAGAGGCTTGTGGGTGATGAGGAGTGTAATATATCTAATCAATGACATGTTTTTTTTGCCCAAGAGTTTAGAAGGTAATTTCAAAAATAAGTCCCATTATTGGATTCAATTCTCCTTGGGGTACCCTGTTGCCACAAAATGTGTCTCTCAAGGTCTAACGTGGTGTTTTGAGCAGCGGCATGGTTTACAGGGAAAGCTTCCAGCCAGCCAGATGTTACGTCTACCATGGTGAGTATGTAGCTCTCACCTCGGTATGTTCATGTCCGTGGTCCAGGGTAGTCAATTTTCCAGGTCTCACCATACAGGAAACTCAGCCATCCTTTATTCCATGGAGATTTCACTCATGTGGCTCACTTGATGGCAGCACGTTTCACATTGGTGGATAGATAACCCGTATGAGAACCTCTGTGGTCTGTCACTCAATCACAAGCCCATCTGCATGTTGCATCCCTTCCTATGTGTCCTGATCTTCCATGGGCCCACTGGACTATAAATGGGTCAACCTTTCCCTCCCAGTCTAAGTCTATTCCAATCTTGGTATCCTTATCTCATCTGAATCACCTGCTCTGGCAATGCTACAAAATCTCATCCTTTAGGCTAGTCCGTAATCTCTTCCAGAATTCTTGATAAATTGGATTTTCCCATCCGGGCTCATTGTATAATCAGTGATTATGTAGCACTGATTCCATGTAGCACTGGTCATGTGATGTGTGGAGGGGATGTTTCTTCTGAACACCTAGTGTGACATGTGCAATCACAGTGTCAACAGGAGACATGCTTCTGCCTGTAAGAGACGGTCCGCAGATCTCTCATCTGCCTCACGACCATTGTCAAGGACAGAGATTGTAACCCCGAGGACAGAGACTGAAACCCTAAAACCCTAACACAGGAGTTTTGGCCTGGCTGAGGTGGGATGTCTGCCAAGTGTTGCCTGCAGGTGTGTTCACTGGACCAAATGCATTCCCATGGGAACCTGTGCAGGAACAATGGACAGGTCACAGTGGCTTGCTGCTGGAACTTGTTTGTCCTGTGCCTGTTCCCTCAACGGTGGACTGCCTGCGCTCACTGCTGAACTGGCTCGTCCCGNCCTGTTCCCTCCATGGTGGGCTGCCTGTGCTTGTTGCCCAACTGGCTTGTTACCAACCTCCCCACCTTTTGGCCAACTGCCTGTCGCTTTGAAAAGGGCTATAAAAAGGACCCCTTCAGTAATCCCACTTCAAGATCTCCCCACGGAAGGAGACAGATCTATTGGCAAAGGACCACAAGGATCTTCGCCTCTCCATTGGTAGCTATTCCCTCCCTGTTCTGTCTCTCCATCTCGCTATCCTTTATCTCCTTTCTTCTCCCTCTATCGCATTTGCTTCGGCACTCAATAAAGGTGCATTTGTTGTTGAGTAAACTGTTGATTGTCCTCTGATGTGTCTTTTGTGCTCTGAGATCCCTAAACGAACCATCATGACCCCTGTTTGCATTAGCGGATCGTGACACTGTCCCAACAACTTCTGAGGCAGATCAACCCCCCTCATAGTCTGTTAAAATCTCTTCTCTTAGCTGGAGTGTAGTGGGCTTCTGATCCTTGATTGCCCTGGCTCCAAAACCCTAATGGTTGACTCTGGTTTTCTTCTGATGTTCTTTGCCAGATTTTCCATGTGAGAACATGCTTCCCAGGTTCAGAGTAGAGCATATTTTGCATGGCTAATCCTGTCCAAATGGGTTGTTAACCACCTCAATAGGCACATGATTGTGTCCATCCTGCCATTTTATTCCCAAAAACTGGATCTTCTGTGCAGGTTTGTTTACCTTATTTTGTTTTATGGCAAAAGCAGCTTTTAGAAGAATTTGGACTATTTTCTTCCCTTTCTCAAAAATTTCTGTTGTATTTCCCCAGACAATGATATCATCAGTATATTGCAGGTGCTTTAGAACTTCACTCTGCAGTCTGGATCAGTCTATGACAGACAGTGGAGCTCACCCCTGGTGGGTTTTCACCCCTGGGACAGCTGATTCCAGGTATAATGAACACCCCTCCAAGTGAAGGCAAACTGTGTCCTGCGCTTTACTTCCAGAGGGATTGAGAAAAATGCATTAGTGATATCAGTTGTGGCATATCATTTGGCTGCCTTTGACTCCAAATCATACTAAAATTCCAACATGTCTGGTATGGAATGAAGATTAAATTCCTACTTTGCATCTGTGGTCATTCATTGTAATTTATCTTGTAAAAATCATCTGCTGTTATAAAAGCACTAAAACCTGAGAAAGAAAGAAATTTATACTACTGAAGATAGATAGATGGATAGATAAGATAGATAGACAGACAGATAGATGTATTCTGTGTAATGAGAAAAGTAAGGTAATTATGACAGCTTGTCCTTGATGTCCTTCAACAAAAAATAATCTGACATAAATATTTAACAGAAGCATGATATAGACAATTCACACTCTCCTTTTATGATGTTTTTTATATGTTATTAATTTTTAAATTATTGGATGTCTACATTTTTTCATAGCAAAGTCTTATAACTTGAGGGAGGTGTTGCCTCAGGCAAAGCACTGCTGTTTGATTTATCTTCTGCACTCATCTTGCTTTAACAATATGAACTTTTTTTCAGAGAAGTGCAAAGCTGTGTTTGACCCCATAGGGAAAAAGTTTTCTTTTTTAAGAAATATGTACAAAGTATTTATTAAGTTATGTCACTCAGCTTTACTGTGTATTACCTAAATTTCTAAATCCCCAGATCCCAACATTTTAATAAAAACAAGACATTTTTAAATAAAATGTCAGCAGCAAAGTGATCAAAGTGCTATGGGAGCAGTTAGGCAACAGTTTGAGCTTTGAATTTCCTATTCGCTTTCCAAAACATTCACTTAAAAAGCGTTTATTGAAGCTGAACTGCCTTTATCAGCCCGATCAGAGCTCCATAAAGAACATGCATGATTCAACTGCCTTTCCAAGCTTTAAAAATATAACTTTGATATATGCCTCAGAAGTACAGCACAATAGTTTTCATGCTCACGTTTGTTAAGATTTAGTGCAGCAATTATAGAACAGAAGGGCTCTTTGGTGGCAATTCTCAGACATACCAAATATCCCAAAGCACAACCTTCTACAAATCAGAGATTAAGGTAGTGACAAAAATTTCCACTTGATTGCAGTTTTTCCCCCTTAAACTTGTGTCAGGAGTGACTATCTTTTCAATCAAATCTCTGAGGGTGGTGATTTTTTTCTTATTTTTTTACTCTGTGAGAAAAATATCAACTGAGATATAAAAAGTGACATTTTATGTGCCTTGTCCAGAAGTCAGTCGATTTATTTGAAAAACTTTGTGTGTGCCTGACCTATACATGAAGTTTGTGACAGATCTCTTGTCAAGTATTGATCATTTAAGACTTTACTGTTTGCTTACTTCAATGTAGCTAATAATCTCTTTTTATTTAGTTTTGTGGCTTTGAATTCTTATCAAGATGCAGCTGATTTCTCTGGGACAGTCTTGCCTCACTGGGTAAATGGGCTATGGAAATTAAGCCTACTAAAGCACCTTCCCTGGGCAAAGAGATTTTGTTTCCATCAGTTCACACTGCAAATGGTTTGCATGCAGATAGATGGAAGCAACAGATGCCATCAATCTTTATGACTTCCTGATATACATCATTTCACCTCTACCTCTTGTAAGGGAGGGCTGAGCAATCATGCTATATTCTCCTTGAATGACGTAGAACTTTCTCTTTCAGCTCACCTCAGCATTTTGTGGTAATCGCTAGGGCTACACAAAAGATAGGACTTTGATCAAGTCTCTTCTTGGTATCTTTCAGATGGCATTCCAAACTGCCAGACCTGCTCTCTCAACACTTTAGTTATACTGTCATTCTTTCCATTGCTTCTCAATTCAGAATGCAATTACATCTTATTTTCTTAATGTACCCAGACTATTTTTTATATAGATTCAAAATGCTAGCAAAGGCATTATTCCTAGGTTCACTGGTAAATCTTGTGTGAAACTGTGAAAAGCCAGTAATATGAGAAAAAAAGCTCATATCTTCAGGAAATTCGTATCTATCTCACCATAGAAATAGCAGAATTAAAATACTGTCTTGTTAAGAACTGTAGATCTTGTTACCACAAAGAATTAAGTGATGGAGTTTCTGAAGCTGACACCCAAGTACTTTGCAATGCAACGGTTCATTTTCTATAAATTTCAAATGCAATGAACTGAACAATATTTCAGACTTAGATTCAGCATTAATTAGGCAGAGGTGTCTGCAACAGCTCTTTAAATTTTAAAATCTACAGGTGGTTTCAAATATCAGTTTGAATGGGGGCGGGGGAAAACAGACTTTAACTTGAAATTCATCAATAATAATGGGAACACCCAGCTGCTTCAGCCAGAATTACAACCTCATTTGTCAGATTAATTTCAAAAAAACCCAAAACCTGTCCCCCCAAATTCTGTAACTTACAATGAGAACAGAGTGAAAATTACAAACTCAGCATAAAATCAGTGGTTCTAAAAATGACTATTTAACTTTCCTCCAAGTCTCTGCCTGCATATATTATAGACACTCAGGGTCCCTTTACTTTAAAATTCTTAAACTCTCATTTTTTTGTGCATGCCTAGAACTGTGCCAGTCTTATTACAGCTCAGCAGTTAGGAGATTACTTTGTAACTCAGTTCAATCAAAACAGAAAGCAAGAAATTTCTCTTTTAAAATATTGCTATGTTAGATGTGAAAATATTTTTCACCGTTAGCTTAGCACAGTGACAGAAATGGACTGCTAACAAATCTTTTTTTTTTTATGTTATTTTCATTAAACTAAGCTGGAAGAAAGTGTTCTCATTTCTGTAAGAACGAGACAGTTAAAAGAGCTACCCAGCTGGTAGAAAAAGCAAATTAATTTCTTTTCTTCACTTAAAATTATTTAAAATCACATTCCATATGGGAATAGGTTAACCATCTGGCCATATCTGTTTTATCTGACTAGGGAGTGGTTGGAAAATCTTGCTGGAAAAGGAAAAGTCTTGAACTGTTATGCATGTTCTAAATAGTTATTCAGAAATTTACTTATATAGACACTAACAGAAAATTTGACCATTTCTGAAACAGCTGTAATATTTTTGGTCTTCACTTTTTCAGGGGACATCCTAGTTCCTTGTGCGCAAAATTATGGGGTTTTTTCTCTGCTTCAGTGAATCTTGCATTCTTTTCTGTGCAACTTCAGCAGAAGAGTAAGGAGACACTGAACACATAGTGTAGTGAGGACTATAATCCACTGATGAGGAAGCTCTTCTGGGGGAAAGCAACAGAATCTATTCTGTACAGATATGCCAATATTTGAACAAGTTGGCAATTCTGTGAAGAGAAGGCTGACCCCTTCAAATTTAGGCATGATTTCAAAGAAAGCACAAGTGTAAAGTAACAAATTGAGAACCTCTCTGCCCTCAAGAAGTGTTTTGGAAGCTCCCAAAGTGCTTAGCAGCTAAAGACTGACTTCTTAAAGTCTGGCTAAAAATGAAAGTCTGCAATTTTGGGGTTGTATATATATACTAGAAAACTAGGCAGTACTAGCAACTTTTCTCAAGTTCTGCTGGGGTGGTTGATTCGGCATAGCTTCACTTGCAAAATTTTTCCATCCTCAGATGCCACAGTGCATATTTGGAATGGCTGCTAGACTGCGCTACCCAAGAAACTATGCCCGAAGAAAAGTCTAACAAACTGTCTGAAGTCATAACTATGCAACAAAACATATTAACCATTAAATATCATAGATACCAAGGCACAAGTGTTAGAGCTCCTGTGGTGATCCTGATAAATTTACTAGCGTAGTTCTGGCAACCAGTTAAATGTGAGAGTAATTTTAAAAGTCTATTAGTAGTTTTGTCTTCCGTGATATCCCTCTACACAGTATTTTCTGTGATTTTCTTCCATCCCTGTTGAACTCACATTTCAGCTTTTTAAGAACAGGAACATTTACAGGCTTTTCTTTTCTACTTGGTTACCCTTTACCATGAAGCTTGAGGAACTCAGCACATCTGAGATTATGGACCTTTTGTCAAATACAGTTGAAATTACTTTTCTTCAGAAGCATTTGAGGATAACAAACAATCTGAAATAACACACTCACACACAAACTTAATGAAATCCTATTTTGACCAAGAAATAAAGCTAAAATTAAATTTAAAAATATAAAAATATTGAGATGCTTTTCTTAAGGAGTAGCTCCATCTTTTTAGATCTTTATATCAAACTGGAAGCTGACTGACTCTGTCTGACACTTGGCAATTGCTTTCTTGATGCCTGATGCTTAAATTCTAGCTCTGGCTGCCTTTCACTTGAGTTGAAGTTTGATCTCCTGGCACCTGCAAATCCGGACTCCTAGAATGTTGATAAAGAACATTATTTTTAGAGGTAGGAAAGAGTGAAAATGAAGACGCTTGGAGTTCTTTTGACTAGAAATAACACCAGGAAATGAAAAGTTAATGGTTTTCACAGCAAATGTATTAAAATTTCTCCTGGTGATTAGAAAAATAGATTCTAAAATATCTGTTATTTCAACATCATAGACTAAAAGTCTAAGGTTAAAACACTAGGTCTCTAATAGAAAAAAACCTCAAATTATATAAAAATTAAAATGGGGGAGGACTTGAAATAAAAAGTAGAACTTAAGACTTTTTCCTCATAATCAACACATTCGTGATAAAAATGGGGCAATAGGAAAAAAGAGATCTTAATCATATGAGGTAGATTCTAGTTATTTTTGCAGTGATTTGACATAATAACAAACAATTCAGAATGACAAATAATACCTGGAGGAAAGAAAGACCTCATTTACTGCTGATTTTCCCTGGTGAAGCTTATTTTTTTAACTGTAAAATTACATAAACACAGAATTATGCTCCTAACCTTGCCAAGGCATTCTTCTGCCTTATGGAGTGTTGTGATACATAAACCTAAATCCAGTTGAGACTGAGAAATTATTCTTTGTTTGGCTCTGTTCCCTGAGGCAGCTGTTAGAGTTGGCACTCTCAAATAAGCCTGACAGACACTCTCTGAAAATGTATAGCAATCTCCAAATTTATGCAGATGTCCAGATGCTAGAATGCTGATTGAGATGTGGATGATGAAGGTTTAGTTGAATGATCCTTCCTGAAAGTAGGAAGTTTAAATCTTAATTTCCCACTTCTATTCAAAAGACATTAACCTTGAGGATATACAATTCTGCTGCAAAAGATCACTGACTAGGTCTGTTACTGAAATCATATTTCAATTCAGAAGATTCATTTGGTGAGAAAATGCACACAAAACAGTGTATTTCATTAATCTGGCAGATCATCATGATTGGAGTATTACTAAAAATGTGTCTTTTGTGTAATATAGTAGTATTTAATATAATAGTATTTAAAGTGGGTTATAGAGCTCAAATCACCTTCATACGCTTTATTCATAATAATGCTCTTCCTTTCTGCTTTAATGGTTGGTTTGCAAAAAAGAGTACATCTTCATCAGGTAGCTGGATAATCTGGTGCAATTTAAAATACAGATTTGTGTCCCTCCCAGCAAAAAATCTTTGAAGGCATTAAAAAAAAAAAAAAAAAAAAAAGTGGAAAGGTACCTTTATACCAAGGCATATTTGAGGATAAAACCATTAAACAGGTTCCAAGATTCACCCTGTGTTTAACATTTCCATTTAGCTACTATAGAGAATGTGTTGGATACATCATATGCTGAGATATCTCTTTTTATGTTTATATTAATAAATAAAACTCTTCTAGTGAATGTATATGTGTTCCGGAACTTCAGCAACTATTTAATTTGATTTTAAATTTTTATAGTGAGCCTTGACAATTTGTCTTGAGTCAATTAGCACTCTCCCAAATAATTTCCAAGTATGGTTTAGGAATTATGGCATGCTACAGACATTGTTAACTACCATTTTGAGTCTGTTTTCCTGTTTTGGAAGATGAAAGAATTCAGTGATAGGGACAGACACACACAAGGACACTTAATGTCTGTCACCCTCAATGTCATCTCTTGGATCTGGAAAAATTCAATATGATAGTTTAGATGTAGCTTAAAGCTACTGATACACTCTTTAGGATACTCTGCTTCAACTGTACTGCCTGTCATGTCCTAAGTGAATATCTGCTTGTGATCTTCTTTGGAATCGGTCCTAAGAAACTTGCCTGAATTGACCCAAGATGTCCACTTGTAGATAAAAGAAGAGAAGACAAGGAAGTCTGTCATCTTTCAGAGGAAGAAATGATCTGTCTTTCTGATTTTTTAGCAAAAGGTGTGCAAGAGAAGAAAGAAAGGCTTTGCTTAGTGGATGGGAAGTGGAAAATTATTTCCTACTAAAGTCAAAATCAACAGTATAAAACTGTCTGAAAGAATAAAAGATTGAGAAACATTCAGAAGGTTAAGAACAGGTGAACATTCAGGGCATATTTAAGAAAAGAATTACTAATCAGACATGGAGTAATATTATGGAGAATCTGACTATACATAAATATGATTAAGATAGTGATGAAAAGTTTAGAGGATACCGAGTTAATGTTAATTTTCCAGAATAGAGTGATGTATTTCACTTTGATACTTTGAAAAAATGGACAAACGATGGTGAAGAAGCTGCATGGGAGGAGGCTGGAGCTGTCAAGGCAATAGATAACAAATAAATAGTCCAGAGTATTGGCTGGGAGAACAAGAACAGGAGAGGTATTTTACACTGAAGAGTGAGTGACAAGACTTTGACAGAGGTAGCTGAATACTGGAAGTCTTGAATTGGATCTCAAATAAACAAGAGCTAATATCAGTGTGCTTTCCTTGAGACAAGTCTTCCATGCATGGTGGTAGTGTCAGTCACTTCAGTCAGTCCCTCTGTGTCTATATGTGTATGTCAATCCTCTAGTCAATAAATGCAGATTTTTAATTCTGAAAGTATTGGATTTTAAATCTTTTGGCCATGTACATAAAGACTTGTAAATGCAGACATCCTGCAGAGTACTTATGACACAGTAGAAATTTTTCTTGATGACAAAAGGAGGAAATCTAAATGAAATGTTGGCAATCCTGTCTATCAAAGAAAAAAATTTCTCTGTTTAGTTACTAATGTATTTCATGCCAATTTCATTTTCATAATACCATGTTTATTGTAGAACTCAAAAAACTTGGATTCTAATGTTTGTTGTTTTATCTTCCCTTTTTTGTTTGTTTGGGTTTGGTTGGTTTTTTGTTGTTTGGTGGGTTTTTTGGTTTTTTTTTTTTTTTTTTTTTTTTTGGTTAGCTATAGAATGTTTTCTGTCATGGAATTAAATGGGAAAAACCAAAACCAAAATCTGCACAACACCAGTGTATGATGGAACCATTTTCATGGAGTTATATGCTTTGCTTTAGAATGGTGGTCTTCCTTCCCATGTTTCTCTTGTGGAAGATTTTCTCTGGTGGAAGATTTTTTCATTATTTCTGTAATTGTGGTCTGCAGGTTTACCAAGAAACTCCATTCGTGACTCAGGGTCATATTCAGTCACCAGCTAAACAAATATGCAACATTCAGTTCTCACTTTAAAAATGCATGACTGCTGCATGAAGATCCAAACAAAGAGATCACCAAGAAGAAAGGGACCAAGAAAACATGACATAAATCTGGTTAAGGCTTAAAAACGTAGTCAGTCTCTCACTACACAATTTTTATCCCATTTCATTTAGGCCGTAGATTAAGGTTCAATGAAAGTTATATGGAATGAGAGTGAGGTGGTTTTGTTGCTGTTCACAGGAAAGCCCATGTACAGCCAGGGGTCTATAGAATCAGTAACTTAATTACTTGTTTGAAAAATTAGGGCATGGGTGGAAAGGTCGTCATTTTAGCTTGAGTGGAGGAGAAAAACAACATTTCAATACGTTAGGAGAGCCAATAAATTACAATGAAAAATTTGTACGAAGATGCTGGTGTATTGGTTTAGCATA
>WBMY01003561.1:16008-60506 GCA_013397315.1 Donacobius atricapilla | reverse complement strand
CGCCGAGGGTGACGGCGGCGCCGCCGCCCGGCCGCTCCTCCTCCTCCTGGATGACAACTTCTATTACCAGAGCATGCGCTACGAGGTGTACCAGCTGGCCCGCAAATGTAATTATTCCTTGATCTTCGGTATAAGGATGTTTGTAGGAAATTCGGTGCATTTCAGCTGCCTTCTTTCAAGTGCTCTCTTGGAGCGTCGGTTATTCTGATTGCTGGATACCTGTAATAGATAGCAGATTGCTGGATACCTGTAATAGCAGTCAATGTAACTTTGCTTCTGTCTTCTTATAAATTGGTAGATGATGTAAATCCCTTCCTAGAGCAGCCTTAAAGCACCTTCCAGTACATAAGGAGGCTCCAGAAGAGCTGGAGAGGGACTGGGGACAAGGGCATGGAATGACAGGGTAGAGGAAATGGCTTCATAGTGACAGAGAGCAGCATTAGATGGGGTTTTGGGCAGGAATTGTTCCCTGGCAGGGTGGGCAGGCCCTGGCACAGGGTGCCCAGAGCAGCTGTGGCTGCCCCTGGATCCCTGGCAGTGCCCAAGGCCAGGTTGGACACTGGGGTTTGGAGCAGCCTGGGACAGTGGGAGGTGTCCCTGCCATGGCTGGGGTGGCACTGGGGGGGATTTAAGGTCCCTCCCAACCCAAACCATTTCACGGTTCTGTCTGTTGATCTCAGATATTACTTGTGCAGCCTTGAAGTTAAAATTATGTTCCCTGTCTAGATTTGTTTTCACGTCAGGCTCAGAACCAGTGCAGAAGCTCCTCATTCATGTAGAGCCTTTCACCTGCATGTTGCTCTCAGAAAGTGTTACTTGAACTGTTTAAAGAGAAAATCGTCTGCTTCTGTTCTTTTTAGATTCCTTGGGCTTCTGCCAGTTATTTTTAGAGTGTCCACTGGAATGCTGCCTGCAGAGGAATCGCCTCAGAAGTGATCCTGTGCCTGAGCAGACAATACAATTAATGGCAAGGAAAATAGAAATGCCAGACCTCAGGAAGAACGCTTGGGAGCAGCACAGCCTCATTCTGAGTAGTTCTGATTGCATCTCAGAGGACAAGTATGTTACTGGATTGATCCTAGAGTTTTCCCTCAGTGCTATTTTCAGTGATAGAAGCTTCTTATTGCATCTGCACAATGTGTAAAAAATATTCCCAGTGGTGATTTTTGGAGGCCAGGCAGTTACACAGAATCCAGCCACCATCCTCTGCGGAGTTAACCTCAAATTCACAGCATTCCTACTCTGTCACTGACAATCTGTGTAAACTGTCTGAAACACT
This sequence comes from Donacobius atricapilla, assembly GCA_013397315.1. Taxonomy (NCBI): domain Eukaryota; kingdom Metazoa; phylum Chordata; class Aves; order Passeriformes; family Mimidae; genus Donacobius; species Donacobius atricapilla. The sequence goes on along the minus strand of WBMY01003561.1, from coordinate 59,227 downwards.
AGGGCTGTTCAGAAATAATTTGAGTTGTAATTGTTTTTCATTCCAGATTATTTCACTGATTACCTTAAAAAATTAACTGAAAACTGGCTTTTTTTTTTTTTCCTGTGTCATCATTAGAAAAAGAAAAAAGTGTATCTTTTTGATTGCCATGGTTTACTCTGCTGTTTGTTTTTTAGTGAGCAGATCATGAACTTGCTGGCCACTGCTTTGGAAAATCCAGAGAGGCCAAACGAGGAGGACAAGGAGCAAAAGGTAGCACTGCTGGCCTTCAGGGCACAGCTTTGGCTGCTGCCTGAGGTGCTGCTCCTGTGTTGTTTTCAAACAGCACTTCAAAAGTCAAGTAAAATTCCAAGTGTTTGCTTGTTTTCTCCCTTCCTGGTGGCCCTGGCCAGGAGGCAGCTCGAGCCATGTGTGCAGCCAGTGCTGTCCATCAGGCTGACCAGGCGTGCAGGAGAATCATCTCCCAGGCAATGCAGGATGCCAAAGGTACCTCCTCCACCTGTCCTACCTATCCTGGCTGCTGACTGGCACTGGAAAACTCTCCCTGAAATTCCCTTGGGGTGAACTGGTCAGGAATCCTATCCCAGCAGCTGTGCCTCAGGCAACACCTTCACAGCTCTGGTCAGTGTTATTTGTAGAGGTTTGTAGATTTAAAAACCAGTATGATATTTATTAACTGTCTTAGATACAGCTTTAATGAACCCATTTAGTACAGTGTCACGGTAGGACAGGAAATAGATTAACTCCATAGAGCCGTCAGAAGAGAAAGAAGCTTTATTTACAATCCCAACAGTTTCTTTTAGAACACGCTGTGTAAAAAGGTCTGTTATTGGTCCATGGCACTGACACTGCTCTCCATTGGTTCAGGAATAGGAAACAACCCCTGGGACAGTTGTGCTGGCAAAGGGAACACTGTTTGCTGAGCCTGTGCTGAGAAACGCAGAGAGATGTTTTGAAAAGAGAAACTGTTGGCAGCTTTCCCTTGGGAAAGGAGCTAGCAATGGTTAGCAAACTAAAATTCAGGCTCAGAAATGTCAAGCCCACAGTACAGAGCAGCATTTTAGAGGATTTTAATACTGTTTTGGGACACATGTCAGTAAGGACAGGGGCTTTGCAGTCTGCACTGATTTGCTCCTAAGATTTATATGAGGAGCAACTCAGTGTCCTTAACTGAAAAGCTCCGCTCTGTGCCTGTGTTCGGGCTGCTCTCTGTGACCAGGGGCAGGAGGGAATGGCTGGAGCTGTGTCAGGGAGGTTTAGGTTGGAGATCAGGGAAAGGTTCTTCCCTGGAGGGTGCTGGGCACTGCCCAGGCTCCCCAGGGATGTGCAGGTGGGATTGCTGGGGTGTCTGCAGGGCCAGGAGCTGCACTGCATGATCCTTGTGGGGTGGGTCCCTTCCAACCCAGAATATTCTGTAGTTCCGTGATTTTTTCTGTAAGCTAAAAGTCCAGCTTCACTTTTCTTTTAGGTAAAAATGTTCTCCCAAGTGACATGAAGAGCCTGGCAGAAGAACTCAACAAACTGAAGGCAGAATTTTTGGAAGACTTGAGGCAAGGAAAGGCTTTTAAAACCCAATATTCTGACGCTGCTACAAGTGTTACTTCTTCATTCCAACATGAGGCAACCAATGTAATAAATAAATATATTGTAAAATAATGACAGAGAGAATGCGGGGTGTTTAGGAGACCAAAGTGTTTCAAAAGCCGTACTCTGAGCACTGCTGCTGAGAGATCTGAGGTGCAGCTGGAGCCCCTGTGCCTCCTCTCCCCGTGAAAAGGCAGAGAAACAGTTTAATTCATCTAACCAAGCTGTTCTTGGCACTGGAGATCAAGCCAAGAGCAAACCATCCTGAGATTTGAATTCCACGGAGTCAGAAAGAGTTAACCCATGAGGAGCACTTGGGAAAGCACCAGCTCCACTCATGGAAGGATATGTAATTAAGAATTGACATGAGACCTAATTAGAAAGTGTTATTTTTTATTCGTATCTTACAAAAGCAAAGCTTCACAACATGAACTACACGAGATAGAGTTATTTCAGAATTAACCTTGTCATCTCAAAAACGTTCACTAACATTAAAATTTATTTTACAACTCTAACAGGTTTCATTTTTGCATAAAATCTGCTCTTTACACTGAAATACATATTATTAACAAAGTAGGTACTTAGAAGCACATACACAAAGATTGCTCAATGAAAAATGCTTTAGCAGGAGGGAGATTTCCTGCAGCAGAACATCCATTTGCTGTAGATTTTCAAAGAAGCTTAAAATGAGTAGAAAACTTGCCAGTGAAGACTGCTAAGTTACATTCCCTTTGTCAAAAAGAAACAAAAAGCAAACCCCCAAAACATTCTGGAACAAAACAAACAGTAACAGATTATTTGGCTGGAAAACACTGCTGGAAAGTGTCTCCCAGCACTGGGTTTTGTATTAAAATGCCAATCAACATTTTATGTCTAAATCCTCTTCCTCTAAACATGTGTCCGTGAAAAAACAACTATTTTTCCTATTGCCTCCTTCACCATTGAATTATTAACTGAGATAATGATGTTCAAATATTCAAATGTTCCTTGGAATATTCAGTCTCAAAACAGTAAATGTGTATTAAGAGTGCTATAAATCGTGGATGTCAGAAATGTCCCCAAAGCTATAAAATAACCTATGACAATAAAAACAAAACCCCCACCAAGTTCTTGTTTTGCAGCTATATTTGCAACAACTTCACAGAACCGAGCTATGGCAAAATTCAATCTCTTTCCAAACTTCCATCAATAACACTTAAGGACTTGGGTTTAAAAAAAAACCAAAAAAAGTAAATGCAGTGTAGCAAATGGAGGACTCAATATGAAAAGTTAACTAAGGACTCAATCCCAGAATCCTGGACAAGTCTCCCTCACTGACTCTGGGTAAGGCCTGCTTGTGCAAGGGATCCTACTAGGAAAGAATTGGCCAGTACCAACTCTGGTCTTTTAATTATAGTCAATAGTATGAATAAATTATGAAAAATGGGAAAACACACCTTGCAAAGCTCCTCTGTTGACAGAAGGATAGTGATGTCAGGGCATTGTTTGGCACAACTGAGCACGGAGGGTGAGCATGGAACAGGAACATTCCAGTCCTGGGAAGGACACGGGGATCCACCCAGGGATCTGGGTGCAGAGCCAAGGGAGGAGCACCAGGGCTGCTGCTGCCCCAGAACCCACCTGCAACGAGGAGTCTGCCCAAGGAAACAGGGGAAGGAGTTTTTTCATTCCTCAACCATTCCTAGCTGTCCCAACCAATCTTTCCCTTAGTTCCTCAAGAGCAGAACCAATGGTATCCAGGCAGCAGCAGGAAAATCCTTCCAGACAACGATTTGCAAGGCTTGGGGATAGATTTTCTTTCATACTGAGTTCTGTTATTAAGAACACACATTCCCCCACAACAGGATCTCCTCCTAAACAAGGGCCCCTTTTCCATGCAGGCTTCCTCTTGCTCCCAGCTCCTCCATTAGCGACCTATCCTCCGTTTTGCTCAAGGCCATCGTGGTTCAGGAGTCATTTCTCTAAATCACCAAATCATGAGACAGAGAAAAGCCTCTAACAATGTTAACACTGCCAACAGAAGCCCCAGTGGGTCAGAAACCACATCTGTGCACATGGAAATTACTCTCCCTACGGTACCAGGAAGGAAAAAAACCACAAAGCAAGGGGAACCTGGATGCTGTGATCACTCAGTACGGTAAGCACCAGTATTCCTGGAGCACCACCATTCCACACGTTTCCTTGGAAATGCCAGAGCTTAGGAATAGGAGATTGAATCATCTACCAAAAAGGCAAGGAAAACCACTTCCATAAATTACTAATTGTAAAGTCTTCAAGAGGAATGTCTCTTATTTGAGACACTGTATTTCAGCCAAATTTAAATTGCAGACTTGTCCAATGTGTGATCCAAAGAGAGCCACCATTTCTGCCCTCTTTGACTGGAAAAAAATTTGATTCCAAAACCTGTCCAGGAGCAGTAACTTCTAACTGGATTCCAGTTCAATCAGCTTTTACTCCTTAAAATAAAGGATGTTTACACACACAGACTTGCAGTTTTACTTAAAAAATAATAAAAAGTATAAAGCAACAGGGAAATATTTTGAAATTACGGAGTGTCATGAGAAAAAATGGAAGTTACATTGTCTTACAAATCCAGCAAAATTAATTCTGAACCAGGCCAGAAAACAAAACAATTCTTAGGAGTGACAGTGCTATTGTTCATCGTGAGGACACTGGAACCACTTCAGTGGCAGATTTCTGACCTCATTACTACAAGACTGCACAGCCAAGAACCCAGTTCCTCAAGCACAGAAATTCAACAGTAAGTCAGTCAGGTAGACAAAAACATGTCTGGTATTCAAATTTCTATTTAATTAAAGTCAAAATTACTTCTACAGCTATAATTCTTACACAGGTAGTTTTCCTGCATCAATTTCACCCTTATCAGTTCCTTCTTCCATTGGTTTCAGGAAGTTTTGGTTCCCGTAACAATATAAATTTTGAATAAGCCAAACGTTCGCTGTTCAGATTCCAACCTCTCACTTGTGGAACATAAATAAAATTTCCTTGCTTTTAACAAAACATGGTGTGCTGATAGGAAAAGGGGAATATATAAGGGAAGCTTTAATTTGTCACAAGTAGGACAAACCAAGGTAAAAGTGCGTGTCTAAATATGGGAAAAGTAACAGTTCTTCCTTTATTTTTAATGTTCTTATCTAGCACGTAAAGTTATTATTCATTTCAATTAAATGTTTTATTCAGGTTTAGGTTAAAGTGCCTGTCCTTTAGCCTGAGGGCTTCTAAAAATGAGTGGACACTGTGAAATAAAATAAACAACTTCAATTACCATTTACCATCTACAATTCCTAAAAACAACTTCAGTGTAGTCAGCCAATTTTCCTTTGCATCCTGCATGGAGCCCAGAAAAAGCCAGAGGTCCTTCCCCTTATTCCCAGCACACCCAAGGGACATCAGATCTGGGAGGGGTGACAAGCCAGGCCTCCAAGCCAGCTGAAATTCACAATAAACTGGATTATACAACTCTCAAAAACACAGGCAACCTCTCAGTTGTAGCCTGGCCCAACATAAAACTGAACAAAGGAGTTTTAATTTGTAAACTTCTTGTTTGTTTCTATCAGAACTTCTATCAACAGGACAGAAGTCTAATTGTGCAAATTTTACATATCTGTACAACTCAGTTTAAGGCAGTTAGAAATCTCACAGAATATATATTAGCTCTACAGAGTCCTCATTATGTCTCTAAAAATTGCCTCCTCTGAAAAACGACATGTAAAATTCTGTAGAGTGTAGGTAAAATAAGGTATCTTACTTTTTTGTTTCTAGAACTCATGAATGACAGGCTTTTAGCTCAGTTTTTTTTTCCTACCATAGTTTTATTCACAATAACCTGTAATCTTCTAGTTTTGTGCTAATAGTTAAATTAGTGTTTAAGTCCTAGCATGAAGAGTTTAGACTATCCTAAACAAAAACTTATTATTAACCTTCATCAGATTAATGCAACTTTTACATCAAATTGAATTTGTATGTGAAAATTGCTTCCTTTTGTTTGAGTAGCCAGGTTTTTATGGACTTCTCCAAAGTCATAGAATGGCTGGGGTTGGAAGGGCCCTTAAAAGAGGGACACCTTCCCCTGTCCCAGGCTGCTCCAGCCCGTGTCCAACCTGGCCTTGGGCACTGCCAGGGATCCAGGGGCAGCCACAGCTGCTCTGGGCACCCTGTGCCAGGGCCTGCCCACCCTCCCAGGGAACAATTCCTGCCCAAAATCCCATCTAATGCTGCTCTCTGTCACCATGAAGCCATTGACCTTTTGCATTTTATGGATAATATATCCTGTCTTGCCTAAAAAACAATCTGGGAATTACATCCTATGGTTCAGGACACACGCTCTGCTTTTCCACTTGCAGAATGTTTATTGGGATTAAGTGCAAGCAACTTAAATTTAGCAACCACAGCATGTAAATGCATTCCAACCCTTACAGCACTCTTGGCTTTTTTTTTGAAAGGCTACATATAAACCAGCAACTGAATCTGATAACAAAATTTCCCTGGCAAGTTTCAAAAGAACACAGAAATCAATTTGCCTACTCTGACAAATCGATGAATGTGAAGATTCCTTATGGGAATGTGCAAGCTATCCATCAGCAAGTAGGAAAAATAGACTGTAATATGTTAAAAAACTAAACGAAAGCACGTTCTCAGTCAATGTTGATTATGTTGGCCTCTTGCGAAGTGGCAAGCGAAGTCGTACTTGTTTTTACACTTACACCCACAAATGTTACACTGGAAAGGATTTTCGAATCCATGGCAGCCCATGTGGATGGTGTAGAGGATATTGTCCGCGAAGTACATGTCACAGTGTGGGCAGTGGTGCAGGAGCTGCGGGTCCTGCACGGGCAGGGCGGGCGCCGGCGTGCTGGGCTGGCTGTTGCTGATGCTGGGCGTGCTGGTGTGGGCGCTGCGGTCACTGCTGGGCCCCGCCACGGGGCTGTAGTTCCTCTGATTGTGCGCGGGCCGGGAGTCGGGGCTGGTTGGAGAGGAGTTCTGAGGGATATTGGCTGACACGGCTGCAACCACTGCAGGCGCAGCAGGCTGCTGGATCATGAAAGGCTTCTCGTCCTGACAGGAAACCATGTCGGGAGAGGCTGGATTTTGGTTTTCAGGCGGCAAGCTGGACAACTGTCCCGCTAACGTGGAGAGCTGGTTTAAAGGATTATCCACCATGAGGTCTTGCGGATCTCTGGGCAAGCCGCCGCTCTGAGTCGTTTTTGCCATGCTCTCGTACGCCTCAGTCTGGATATTGGGGATCTCGTGGGTGAAATCGTTAAGGTAGTCCGGTTTCTGCACCACCATGGAAGGTGGGCTCAGATTAATTAACGCTCTTCGGCTGTACCCCAAATTGCTGGTCTTCTTCTGCAGAACCCCCCACATCTTCTTGCTGCTCAGGGAAGACCTGGTGCCCTTGATAGGCACCATCTTGTGCTTGCGCCGGCGGTGGTGGGACAGGTTGCTGCGGTCGCTGCAGCGGAATGAGCACAGCTCACACTTGTAGGGCTTCTCCCCGGTGTGGGAGCGCATGTGAGCCTCCAGGTGACGCTCGTAGGCCGAGGCAAAGGGACACAGGTGGCACCTGTGCGGCTTCTCCCCTGGAAAAGCACAACAGATTAGCCCACAGCCAGGCCTCGGCAAGGCGGAGCTGGAACACAGACCGGACAGAGCTAGAGCGTCGCTGCAGGACGCAAAACCAGACCTCACGACTCTAGGATTTGTCAGAAGGCTAAAAGAATGTTTATTTAAAATTTGACTTCTTTATATGCTAGGTTGCTAGAGCTAAACCGATTGGTGCTAGAATTAACACCAGAGAGAAATCAAATTCTCTCCACCTCCAAGGAAAGAATGAAAACAAGACAGAGTCAGCAAAAACATCAGCTTTTGTTTACAGAAAGTTCTGTGAGAACAGAGTTTTAGAAATCAAAACATCTCAGGCTGAAAAACCTGGGTTACACTAGAGAATAATGTCGCCCTGATTTTTCAGCCTTCTCTGTCTCTCTCAGTTTCATAGTTCTTAGGTTGTTTCTCACACACGGGTGTTACAAACAGAAGCAATGTTTTCCTTAAATCTATGTAGTTTACATTCTTTGTCTTAGAGATCCGGACAGCTGATGGACAGTTGTCCTGACCAATGGGATGGGGAGAGGTGTCAACCTTCTCCCCCAGTCCCTGGCCTTCGTAGAAATACTATCAAAGTGGAGTCAGATCTTTTAATCAACAGTTCATGCCTTCTCACGAGAGAGTGTGTGTGTGTGTGTGTGTGTGTGTGTGTGTGTGTGTGTGTGTGTGTGTGTGTGTGTGTGTGTGTGTGTGTGTGTGTGTGTGTGTGTGTGTGTGTGTGTGTGTGTGTGTGTGTGTGTGTGTGTGTGTGTGTGTGTGTGTGTGTGTGTGTGTGTGTGTGTGTGTGTGTGTGTGTGTGTGTGTGTGTGTGTGTGTGTGTGTGTGTGTGTGTGTGTGTGTGTGTGTGTGTGTGTGTGTGTGTGTGTGTGTGTGTGTGTGTGTGTGTGTGTGTGTGTGTGTGTGTGTGTGTGTGTGTGTGTGTGTGTGTGTGTGTGTGTGTGTGTGTGTGTGTGTGTGTGTGTGTGTGTGTGTGTGTGTGTGTGTGTGTGTGTGTGTGTGTGTGTGTGTGTGTGTGTGTGTGTGTGTGTGTGTGTGTGTGTGTGTGTGTGTGTGTGTGTGTGTGTGTGTGTGTGTGTGTGTGTGTGTGTGTGTGTGTGTGTGTGTGTGTGTGTGTGTGTGTGTGTGTGTGTGTGTGTGTGTGTGTGTGTGTGTGTGTGTGTGTGTGTGTGTGTGTGTGTGTGTGTGTGTGTGTGTTGAATAACAACAGAGTACAGTAGGTATTAAAAGGCCTTTAAGGGTAGATATTTATTTTTATTTATTTATTTATATTTATTCATATTTACTAAAAGGCCTTTAAGGATACACCTTGGGCAGGACAAGAGCTACACCCAAGTGGATCCAAAATGGTCACAAAATGGCTGGCTGGTCATGAGGTCTCACATTTTTCTAAGTTTTGGTCCATTTGCATATTGGGGTTTAATTGTCCAATTACAGCTTCAGGTTGTGAGGTCTCATCCTCCTTGTTTTCTCTCTTTGTTGTTTGTGGGTTTGGGCCTGAAAACTTGTAACCATTGTCCTTGGTTTCCAGCAGGAAAAGGATTTGTTTTGTGTCCCTGCTGTGTGCAGAGCTGAGTGACGCTGAGTGTGAGCTCAGAGCTGCACCCCTGGGCAGCGCAGAACCTGAAATACATGGAAGCTCAAACTTGAGGCATCAACAGCACCTCAGAGCCCCTGGAAAAGGCTTTGTGTGGAGCACAGAGTGGCTCATTGTGAGCTGCTTGTCAAACTTCAGCCACTGCCCGCCCCCAGCACAGCTGGGTATCCTGGGAGAGAGGAGAACACTGGCACAGCCCTGCCTCACCCAAGGGATCATCAGCACACGGAGAAATCCTGAGTGGAATTAGCACAACCTGCCTGGGAACTGCAGCAGCAAAGCCAAGGACTGAACGCAGTGATGTTTGTGTGGTGCCCTGAACTGGATCCAACCTCTCCCTCACGAACAGAGTGCACAGGGGAACACAGGAATGTCCTTACCACCAAAATGCTCCTGTTCCTCATGGTAGCTCTGAGGGAGGGTATCCTTCCGGGACCTTCCAAACATCCCTACCCCTAAACAGCCTGGGACTACCAGCTAAACAACCCACGCACACAGGCAGCCACTCAAGAACTGAGCTTTGCAAGAAGATAAAAGAGCTACAAGAGAAAACAAAAGCCAGGTATTCCCTGGAGAGCTGTGTGCTTTTCCAGATGGGAGATGGGCTGATGATCAGGGAGACCATCATCTCCTTTGCACATGCAGAACTTTGCTCTTTTATTAAATGAAATTTTTAGATACTGGCATTAACTTTTTAAAAAATAACTCAGAAAACTCTGTAACATAATAACAGGCCAATACATTTGTAACACAGCACTTCAGGACTTCTGATTTTCCCTTGACACACTGGTCTAGGAGTTACAGACGCAGGTACGGAATGTCAGAAGGGCCCAAAGGATCTGATGTGTGTTCAGGTGCTGAAATGAAAGCTTCTTACTCCTCCTACCTAGAGTACCAGCTCAGTTTTAAATCCCTGTCATGACGAGCATTCCACAGTTTGGAATCACAGTCTGGGATACCAAACAGATTTCTTTTGTTCCCCCTCCATCACTGGCTCTCCAAGAGGAATCAATTTTTGTGCTACCTCTAAGTACCTTCTTTGCACCAAGTAAAACCATGAGCATCTCTCTACTCATATATATACACACAAGGACGGGTAAGGATCTGGAGACTTGGCAAAATGGTATGAGAAGACTGACAAACTCCCTGCATTCAGAGAATTTGCCAATCTGATTTCATTCTGAACTGGTTACACAGAGATAAAAGTTTTGCATCACATGTAGCACAAGGCGGCTGGTGAACTACTCATTATCTGCTGTCACACTCAGCATGGAGCCAATCCTGCAGTAGGCTGCACATAATAACAAGAATGGTTGCAGGAGCATGCCTTGGTCACAACTCCTTTGGCAGATGTCCAGGACGCTGTACCTGTTTATTTACACTGCTCTGAGGTTATGAGTCAGCTGCCATTTCCCTATTTTAATGCTGACTCATCTGAGCCTTCACAGCATAAGCAATCCATCTCCTGGCCCTCTGCCAGTCTTCCAAGCAAAACAACACTCAGGCCTCGGATCTTCTTCCTTTGAGTGAAAAAACAAACCAAACCAAACCAGGAAAGCCAAACCAAAATAACTCTTTTCTTGTTCTGGAAGACACAAGAGAAGGATTCACCAGGTTTTCAGAATCTGAACCTCAGAACTCTCTGATTTCTGGTCGGTTGCCATTTCCTACCCCATTATTCCTACCCCTGTTGAAACAAGCCAACACTGCAGGGCCAGTGCAAGGAGTTCCACCTTCCCCAAAATCCACCCAGGGAGCTGCAGTGTGGAAGGAATGGACCCCAGCAAAGGGAGAATCTGACAAACTCTACCTGAGGAGAGCGACAATTGCATCCCAGTTACAGCAGCTGAGTCCCAAAACGCCACCTGCCCAAGACCACTGAAAAGAGACACTTGGAAGATTTGGGACACTCCATACCAGACTGGAAACCTGTAGAAACTTTCATTCTTTGCAGGACACAATTTCTTCTGCTCTGCTTAACACCCTGAAGTTTTCTGTATGGGTGTGACACACTTGACAGACTTCACAAACATCTGTTTTCTTGTTTTCTCTCATTTGCCATGAAGCTGGAGGTTTCAGAGCAGTTTAGAATATTCTAATCTTTATGAGAGTTTTGCTTTTCAGGTTTATACATTCAACAGTGGCAAATGCTCCTTAACAAGCCCCAGTTGATAATTTTTCTGTTCTCTACTGATATCAGTCACTTACTTGATGGTATGTCCTCACACTTGAATATTCTACCAATAACTTTATTCTTATTACAGTGCTTTGTACTTCCACATCTAGAATGTTGTGCAGAACAGGAATATTTTCATGGCTGAACAACAGAGGAAGAAAAGGCCCTATAAATCTCTGTGTAGGAACATGTGCATTTGTCACTTTTCTTATCAGCACAGAAAAACTGAAAGGTATTTTTAAGGCCCTTCAATTGACATTGAAGCTTTCACGCTAAACTTTACTCCCATATAGTTGTAATAATAAATGTCAGTAGGAATTTGCAGTTTAATGGCCCACCTTTACAACAACAGACTATAAAAAGCCCCCAATGCTCAGCTGTTGTTAAGAACTCTCACAAGGCTTGAATTTGCCAACTCCTGGCATGCAAATGCCAATGCTGAGTGAAGGCCCCAAGGGCTCCCAGCCACGCAGAGCACCCCATCCCATACCTGTGTGAATCCTGATGTGCTCTATGAGCCGTGCCGTTCCCTTGCTGGCGTAGTTGCAGTACCGACACTTCAACTTCCCATCAAAAGTCCTTTCAAACCCGTCCACCAACATTCCTGAGTTTTCATCCAGGGAAACTTCAACAGAAGGATGATCCAGACCATTCTGATCACCTTCTGTCCCAGCTGTGAACAATGCAAGGCAGATTTTAATGAACACTCTGTGGGACACCACCTGCCACGCTGGGAGCAAATGCCAAAAACCTTCTGCTTCTCTCTGCCCTTGCTCTTCAAATATAGAAAATTGTAATTAAAACAAAGGTACATAAACATTCCTTTGTGACGTGAAAATGACTATCAGAAATGCTTCCATACAGCTGCAGCATTACCTGGACTGTGAACACTGAAGTCACGCTCAAAAAAAAAAAAATCAAATTTATGGTGCTGGAATCAGCTCACCTCCCTGGAGAGTCTCTACTTCCTTGTCACCAGTAACAGATCCAGAAATCATATTGACATGATGAGTCTGCTGGGTCAGATATTCCTGAAAATCTTTCACAAAATCCAACGGTTCTGCCTTCTTTTCCCCCATATTGACTCTTTCATTTACAACCTCTCGTGCCTAGAAGGGAAAATGTTTTCAGAACACAAGCGTAGTTGAATTTGGCTGCATTCATAGAAACGAGTTCAGGTTTTGGGTTGGATTTTTTAAGTGAAGAATTACTTTTATCACACAGCATGAGTCAAAGAACAAACTGACAACCGTAAGAATATTGGGTTTTGAATTTTTAACTCATTGAAGATCACCAAATAAAATTTATGAGGAAATCACTTTCAGCAACAGGTAAATGACATAATAATAAAACAGTAAATAACATTTAAAAAATAAAAAAAAGTCACAATAAAAATTAACCTGCCTTTAAAAAAAGAAGATCATACCTGAATTTGGTTCCCTGCTAAGTAGTAAACATGCTCCAAAATGTACCCCAACACATCAGATGAAAAGCACAGAGCACAGCTTCTCCACTTTCCCTAGAAGGAATGAAAAGGAAATGTGAGTCCATTACTCTTCCCAACACCCATGAGTTAAAGAAAGAAACCTGAAAAATATTTGTGTTTGAAAGGCAGGGCTCTAACACTCTGCTGCTCTAAATTTTATTAAAACAATCACACTTCCAGTACAAGTTTTTCAAAGACTGCATCCTCTGCTTTCCTGGATGTCACCTGAAGGACACTTCTGACTCACTGACTGTTTTCCAATAAACATCTGGCTCCAAAAAAAACCCAGATTTGGGTCAGGCAGTTATGGGAACTGCAGTGTTGGGAAACAACTGAATGTTGGTGATTAATAAAGCTGGAAAGAAGCCTTAGACAAAGCACTGTCTCACAGTTCTCCCAAAATTTTACTTTCCTATCCTGAGTAAAAGCCTTAATCCAGTTTGTTTTGCACTGAAATGATTAAAATATTCCCCAAAAATCAGTGGTCAAGCTTGTTTTGGGGAGTGTAATATAAATATAAAATACCAAACCTCTACAAAATCTCAATTCACAATGAATTTGGGAAGACAGAGCTTGGGATAAATTTGGAAGGAGAAGAACAAGTCTGTAACATTTTTTTGCAGATTATAATCAGAAATAATTTACAATGCTACCATTTCAATACGAATATTCTTTATTTTTAATAGATACTTAGCTGACCAACAGAAACTCAAGTTCAGAGTTCCAGACCACATTTAAGTATCTTCTCCTCTGTATCCAAAGCTACTTCCAGATGTTTGTTCTATTTTGGCATCCAGAGGAGGATCTGGATCACATCTTCCCCGAGTGTGCTCAACTCTCAGCACTGATTATCCCCATTAAGTTGGAACACATCTTTATCTATCCATCTACCTTACCCCCTTCCAGGTGTCACCAGCCTCCTGTAGGCTTAAGTTAATTTGTGTTCCAGTTGTTGGTGTCTCCTGCAATAAAACAAAGACATCAGGGTATGATTTATTAAAGATATCTCTAATATTGAAGACATGAAAAGAAAAATGGGACAATGGAACAGAGTCCTGACCAAGCCAACTTTCAATGAATTATAATAAGAAATAACAACTTAAAATTAAACCACTTGAAACAACATCCAAGGTTTGTGTTATCAGAGGAGAATCTGTGTGTGCCTTTGGGTAAGGCACTAAAACTCATTTCATGGAATCACGGAATGGTTTGGGTTGGAAGGGCCCTTAAATCTCACCCAGTGCCACCGCAGCCATGGCAGGGACACCTCCCACTGTCCCAGGCTGCTCCAGCCCCAGTGTCCAACCTGGCCTTGGGCACTGCCAGGGATCCAGGGGCAGCCACAGCTGCTCTGGGCACCCTGTGCCAGGGCCTGCCCACCCTCCCAGGGAACAATTCCTGCCCAAAATCCCATTTAATTCTGCTCTCTGTCAGTTGAAAGCCATTTCCCCTTGTCCTGGCACTCCAGGCTCTTGTAAATAGTCTCTCTCCATCTTTCTTTTGTGTCCTTTCACGTACTGAAGGACCACAATCAGGTCACCCCAAAGCCTTCTCTACTCCAGGCTTAACAATCCCAGTTTTCTCAGCCTTACTTGATTGCACTGATTGCTTTTAAAAACCATTTCATTTTGAAAGAAAATGACATCAAATTTCATAAACAGGTTAGAGTTCAACTCCATAAAACTTCCTTCCTCTACCTCATTGATTTATCATGAAAACACTCATCCTTCTCCTTACACCAGCGTAGGGAAGTCATCACAATTTAAGCATGACCCCAAAGCTCCCATTTGTATGCTCAAACACTTCTGTGATTTTATTTAGTATTTTTTAGAGCTACACAGCCAGCAGCTCTCCTTCTCAGGGGAGAATGACGCACGTCTGATCCTGGCTGTGTCACTCCTGCAAACCAGAAAATGCAATTCTAATCATCAGAAAGCGAGCAGCCCAGCTCGTGTTTCACACGCCAGGGATGGGCTGATCACACCGGCTGTTACCCGAGCTCTGCCACACCTCCTCCAGCTTCACACAACTCGGAGCAGGGCACGGGTTACTCATTTTCTACCCAGGCACAACTGCTGCACTCAACAGTGGTCCCAGCACTGAGCTGAGCTAAGTCTGCTGTCAAAGAACGTGCCAGGATGAAATATTCTGCCTAAATAATGCTGCCAAAGGAAGCAGTTCATAGAGCACACCCAGCAGTTTCACACACACAGTCAGAACTAATCCTGCAGTAATTATAAGGAGAATAAAACATCTGTGAGGACATGTATGCAGTAAGAGAATAAAATTACTGTGAGCAGATGTATGCACCCCCCCACCTTCTCCTAAGAACCCAGGGGAAAAAAGGGGGGCTGTTCTCTGTTCCATCTTTTCTGTAGCAAGTAAATCAAAGCAGGAAGGATTCCAAACTCCATCCAAGCCCTTCCCGGTCCTCCCGAAGGAGTTTTGACCGCGGGAAGGACGAGTGAAGCACAGCGTCGGTGGCCGCCCGTGACCTGCCACCAACCCCGAACACTCCCGGGGGATCCCGCGTCTCCTCCTGCGCCCCGCGCCAGAGCGGGGAGCGACAGGGCACGGGAAACCCCCCAGAAACCCGCGTGTCCCCTCCCAGAGAGACCCGCGTGTCCCTCCTGGGCTCCGCGGGGCCAGAGACGGAGCTTCTGCAGAGAGCCAGTGAAGGGCAGCAAAGATGCTGAAGGGACTGGAGCAGCTCCGCGCCCAGGGAAGGCTGAGAGGGCTGGGGCTGGCGAGGTGTCCGAGTGTCCCTGGCTGTCCCTGGGTGTCCCTGGCTGCCCCTGGGTGTCCCTGAGTGTCCCCGGGTGCCCCTGGGTGTCCCTGAGTGTCCCCGGGTGTCCCTGNGGTGGTCGTGATGTCACGGGGCGGGCGCAAAAATGGCGGCGGCGGCCGGAGCTTGGCTGAGGGGCTGCGCGAAGGTGACGCCTCCGGGCGGGACCGGGGCGAGGGGAATGGGGACAGGGGAAAGCTGCGCCGTGTCCTGCTGGGCTGTTGCAGCTCCCGAGCCTGCTGGCGCTGGGCGGGGTGGCTCGGGCTGCAGGGGCAGCTCTGCGAGGCGTGGGGGTGGTGAGGGCAATATTCTCCTTGTGCCCTGTGAGTTTCTGTGTGGAGGGGCGGTGTTGGGTAAGCTCGTGCTAAGAAAAGTTCTTGCAAGTCTTAGGAAATGGTTGTGAGGAGGCAGCGCCGTCCCGGCAGCAGAGGCGCTTCGAGGTCTCCTTTAAGTTCTGTATCAGCAAAAGGCTCTCCCCAGAGGGTGCTGGCACTGCCCAGGGAATGGGCACGGCCCCAGGCTGCCACAGCTCCGGGAGGGTTTGGATTCCGCTCCCAGGGATGCCNTGCAGGGAGGGGCAGAGCAGGGCGGGCTCCGCTCCGGGGCCCAGCAACGGCACCAGAGCAACGGGCAGGAACGGATGCACAGCGAGTTCCACCTGAACACGAAGAAGAACTTTCCTCGGAGGGTGTCAGCGCTGGAACAGCCTGCCCAGAGAGGGTGTGGAGTCTCCCTCACCGGAGATATCCCAGAACCTGTCCCATGTGTTCCGAGACGGCCCCGCCTGAGCAGGGAGGTGGGACCGGATTCATTCCTCCCAACCTCAGCCACTCTGTGCTTCTGTGATCACAGTGATCCTGCGATTTCAGTCATTCAGTCATTCTGTAATTTCTGTGTTTCCTCTGATTTTTTTGCCCCAAGGCTTCAGATCAAAGGAGCAGCCTCGGGGCTGCGCCGCTGACCCGGCCCCGCTGCCGGCGGGGCAGCGCGGCCCTCCCCAAGCGCTGTCCCCCGTCCCCGCCGCCCGGCTCCGTCACGGCACAGGGAGAAGGGGAAGGGGAAGGGAGAGGGAGAAGGAGAGAGACGGGAGGCGAGTGAAGAAGAGGGAAGGGGAGGACAGGCAGCACTCACCGCCGCCGCCCCGCGCCGCTCCCGCCTCCCGCCNGAATGGGCACGGCCCCAGGCTGCCACAGCTCCGGGAGGGTTTGGATTCCGCTCCCAGGGATGCCCGGGTGGGATTGCTGGGGTGTCTGCAGGGCCAGGAGCTGCAGTGGATGATCCTGTGAGTCCCTTTCAATTCAAAATATTCTCTGTTTTTCTAAACACGCCTGTGGTGCTGGAGATGTGCTCAAGACATGCAGAGACACCGTGGTATTGCCGCACATGCATTGGCTGTGCAGGGTGAGATGTGCTGTCTTAGCCCCTTCTCATGCAGCTCATGAGTGTCTTGTGGCTCTGGAAATAAATTGAAATAAAGAAAACCAACCCCAGAAATGAAGGCAAGCTTCCCATGGGGGAGCTTCTCTGCTGGGAAATAGGAGCTGTGTGGAAACCAGCTGGGATGCATACAGGAGTGGAAGTCACCCAGGCAAGCAAAGTGAGCTGAGGAAAAAACATTGCTTTGGGTTTTTCCTGTTTACATCTTAATGCTGCTGCCAGGTCCAGCATTAAAATCTTGTTTCAGAAGGAAACCAGGAGAGCTGATATTTTAAAGAGCTGAGGTGGAGGTAAGAATTGAGATAAACAGAAAAATCAATGTTACCAGCAACCAGCTCTCAAAAGCATGTGTTTAGTAGGGCAAGCAGTTTGAATCCTGTAGCAGCATAAATCACTACCTGCAGGAAAAAAAAAAGGCAGGGAAACAGCATCCAATGATTTAAGTAATGCACATGCTCTTTAAATAACTGCCTGAAATTAGTGATACTACACAGCCTCTAAGAAAAAAAATGGTACTCAATAATGTAGGGAGTTGATTATTTATTTAGTTTTTAAATCTAAATGTTGAACTAAAACATAATTTCCACGCCGGGCTATTACTCCTCTGGTGCAGCTGTGAGTTGCTGCTCTTTGTGTGACTGTTGCCAGCATTAATCCCATCCCTTGGAGGGTCCCACTGGCTCTAAAACTTTTCAAGGTGGCCTTTTAAGGACTATTCCTTTGCTTCTGCAGCACCGTTTCAGTCGTGTCTCAAACAAATCCTTACCAAAGCATGGTTGATAAATGTCTGAGCCCTTGTTTCCCCTGCTGTGGTAGGACACCTTTCCTGCCACTCTCAGGGAAAGTGATGGGAAGGAGGGAAAGCCTGGGGTGGTTTCAGGAGAGGTGACCCCAGATTGCTGTGAGGGTGCTGAGGCCCTGGCACAGGGTGCCCAGAGAATCAATATCTGGCCACCCCATCCCTGGAAGTGTCCAAGGCCAGCTTGGACAGCGCTTGGAGCAACCTGGGATGGTGGAAGGTGTCCCTGCCCGTGGCAGGGGGTGGAACTGGATGAGCCTGAATGTCCCTTCCAACCCAAACTACTCTGTGATTTTATCCTTTATGTTCCCAGTGATTCACCTTGTTTATGCCACCATGGAGGAAAACGCTCTTTTCTTTGTACTTGGAAACGAGGGAGTGAAAGGAGCAGGAAGTGTGTGTGGTTTGTAGCCCTGTCCCTGCTCAGGAAGTAGCCCGGTGATAAATAGAAATGTGCATGTGTATACTCAGCTTTTGCCTTCTCACCTTGCCAAGGACACGTTTGCGCACCTGGGTGTCAGGTGACCCCAGCATAGCTGCATGTTCTGCAAATAATCCAAAAACTGCTTCCAGAACATGGTTGCCTAGGGTTTAATCTCTATTAAAACAATGTTTTCTTTATTTTGTGGAGACATGTGGGCTCAATATTTCTGAGCCTAAGAGAATTTTAGCTTGCTAACCATTGCCGGCTCCTTTCCCAAGGGAAAGCTGCCAACAGTTTCCTTTTTTTTTTTTCAAAACATCTCTCTCCGTTTCTCAGCACAGGCTCAGCAAACAGTGTTCCCTTTGCCAGAACAACTGTCCCCAGGGGTTGTTTCCTATTCCTGAACCAATGGAGAGCAGTGTCAGTGCCATGGAGCAATAACAGACCTTTTTACACAGCGTGTTCTAAAAGAAACTGTTGGGATTGTAAATAAAGCCTTCTTTCTCTTCTGACAGCTATATAGAGTCAGTTTATTTTTGTGTCCTACCATGCCAGAGACCCACAGTGACTCCAGTAGCTCCATCCTCATTTGAAAGTGTTGCAGCTCTCGCTCACCATCCAAATGTACCATAACTTAGCCCTGCTCACCAGTAGTTGTTTTATGTCACCAGGGGTTGTTGAATGTGAGTAAACACTGAATGTTCACAGCAATATTTATTTTCTCTATTACCACTTCTGACTGTTTGTTGTTGGGTTTTATTTTATGCACAGCTGCCTTTGCCAAAATCAGAGTTTCCTTATCACAAGAGACTTTTGCTTCTTGTCTCCAAAAGAGTTCATCGATGTGTTTTACATCAGTTCTTCAGCCAGGGAGATGACAAGTGTTGAAAGCCAACATGAAAGAGGGGGGATTATTAGAAGGATCAAAGGAATTTTTATTTCCTGACCCCAGAGTTTCTGCTATTTGTGAGGAATGCTGCTGTCACAGCGTGCATTGTGGAATTGCCCTGTGTTCTGGGAGCTGAACAGGCGCCTGCTTAGGGCACAGCCAGTCTGTTCCTCACTCTGGGGTTAAGAACGAGTGCTGCCAAAGATGTGTGTTGGCACACGTGTTTTCATATACTCTGTGGCACAGCTGTGTCTCCTGGGGGTTTCTGTCAGCAGCTGTCGTGGTGAGACATTCGTGTCTCCACACTTGAGACCCACAGAGCAAAAGTGGCAGAAATCCGTGGCAAAGATCAGATCTGAGGACATCAGCCCCAGCGTGGGCTGGGTTTGGGGAGCTGTGAGAGCAGAGCAGAGCTGTTGTTCTGTCAAACTGTGCTGCTTTTCAGGAATGCATTTTAGCTACTGCTGACCCATTACTTTTTGAGCCAGATCCTTTATGCCAACTTCCTTAAAATCCTTAGAAATTGTTCTGTGTTTGGAAAGCATATTGGCCTTCATACCAAACTTACCTTTCTAAAGCCTGCTATGAGGTGGTTAAGTCTTTGAACACAGAAGTTTTTAGGTCTCTGAGGGACAAAGCTGTCGCATTATCTGCGTTCTGACAATCACTGTGTGCAGCTTCCTCCCAACAGCCACTGTTCTGGTCATTTTTGTGATTTTTGCCACATATTGTTAATACTGTTCCCCGTAGTTAAATGCTCAGCCTCTGCTCTTTTGGTTGGATAACCAATTCTTCTTGAAATCATTGTTGTGTATTGTGGACAAATGGGGAGCATAAGCATAAGTCACTTAGTTTTGGTTCCTTCCCATGCTTTGAAAATAAATCAACCAAACAAGACACATTCATTGTTAGTTACATTATCAACATATAAACTGTGGGATTTTAACTGTATGGACTTTAACAGTACAAAAGCATTCAAATGCTGGGGCTTTGTCTACAAAATGTGTGCTCATTCTGAAAATCATTAAGTGGTGGATAAGAATTCAGTGTGAATACAGAAATCCACAGTGCAGTTAAAAATCAGGCCCTTTCACAGCAAAATATCAATAACCCACATGAGGGGCTGTCAGATTGCTTTAGAAACAAGAGTTACTGGTCCCTAGAAAAGCAGGGACAAAGGTAAAGTCAGTCATTAAAGCTGACAGGACTGTAAAAGTCACTGTGTGTATATTTTAGATTTACTCTTATCCTGTTTGTGTGTACTCTTATCATATTTGAAAGTATTAATTCTGTTGAAATATACACTCACTACTCTGAGTATTGCAGGGGACTTGCAAAATCATCTATTAAAATAAATACTACCAGCAGAGTTTATTTGCTGTAAACACTAAAATTGACTAAAAAAAAAAAATGTTGGTCCATACTTTGTAGAATAACCTTGTGTTAGGAAACTTCCAGAAAGAAAACTGTTTCATGTTAAAAGAAAAGTATTTAAAGGATATTTTCTTTTAGGACACAGGGGAGGGGGAGGTTATATTTTCTCAAAAGCTTTCTAGCTGAACATTAGATGGAAGTTATATTTCCTAATCATTTACTGAATAGAAGCACTGAGGAAGGTTATATATTGCTGTCTACATTCACATCTAATTGTTTGCATGTTCTGTGTCTGTTGCCAGCAGCTGAGAAGACACATGCCAGCACGCCTGGCTCCTTGGAGGGTTTCTCCCTGTGCTTTTAGATCCTCCAAATCAGAACTCCAGCCCAGTCTGGCCAGTGATGGACTTGTCTGTGCTCCACTTCAAACGTTCACCGAAGAGGAGGCCATGCTGAAAGACATGGGTAGCTATTATCTCTGGAGTTCAGTTTCAGAAATGTTTTAAGTAAAAGGGATATTTTAGCTTAAAAGTTTGTTTTCATTATTTATTTCTAGTCAAATGTTGAGATTTTTGGGGGCAGTTGTGCTTTACTCCTTGTGTTGCTTGGGACACTTACTTTTGTGGGAGAGTCAGAACACAGGCATGACCTGTCAGAAGCACCACATTCCTGTTCTACTGATCCCCAAGGAGACTGTTGGGATATTTACTTTTTCTTTCTTCTCTTCATTGCAGTGACCAAATTTGCCCAGGAACGAGTTGCACCCTTCGTGCAAAAAATGGATGAGAACGCGAAAATGGAAGAGTCCATCGTGCAGGGATTGTTTGAACAAGGGGTCTGCACACTTTTTCCTTATCTTTTATTTGGAAAGTAACATCATTTTAGGAATCTCTAACTGTGCCTTGTTCAGATTTTTAGGTGAAAAGATTGAGGGATATAATTGAAATGAACTAATCGATCATTAAAAATTTTGGAGTTGTCAATCACGTGACAACTTTCTTTACAGCATTATCACTCTCCATCTTCTACTGTAATTTTTTTTTTCCATCTCCCCCATACCACATACTTCACTTGTTCTTTTAGCTCCTTGTCTTTCCTCCCTCACTTTTTTTTTAGTTGGATAAGCATAATTAGATGCTGGAAAGGCCATGACTCCAAGTGTTGATGGAGAAGAAGATCAGGAGTCCTCTGTGCCTTGCTGGGAAGCCACGAGGACTTACATTGCCAAAATCCTGGTGTTCATTCCTGGATTCAATTTTAGCCTTTCCAGCTATCAGGACCAACAAATTTATATATTTGCACCTTTACCATTTCAGCTGATGAGTATTGAGCTTGGGGAAGAATATGGAGGAACTGGAGCTTCATTTTTTTCAATCATATTGGCAGTGGAAGAGTTGGCCAAAGTTGACCCAGCCGTGGCTCTTGTGTGTGAACTCCAAAACACTCTAACAAATAAGTTGTTTACCACCTATGGAACAGAAGAACAAAAGAGAACTTACCTGCCCAGGGTGTCTAAAGATACAGTGAGTCAAAGTCTTACTTTACTTAACTATTAAAATTATATTATTTTTTAGTAATGGTGGTGGGATTTTTTTTTTTCAGTGACTAATGTGTGTCTACAGCTCTGGAAAATATGTGTGAACTTTGAAACACTGGTTAGAGCTCTGTGGGGATATAGATACATCCTGCCTTCAGTAGCTGAGGTAAAAGTGGAAAGGCACTTTTTAGTTTCATTAAAATTTAATTTACTGTGGAAAAGAACTGTAAAGCAGTTGACTTTGAGAGATGTGTAATTACACAGTGTTTCTATTCTTAATCTCCATAGCTGAAACTCAGTTCCTTTAATGCAATAGGTTAAAAGGTTTGAATTTAAGAGACTTGTACTGGCTTATAAGTATTTTCCTTCTGGGATTTATTTATATTTGTGAAAATTAAATTGGCTTTTCCCCTTCCCTTGACAGCTAGGGAGTTTCTGTCTTTCGGAGGCTGGGTCTGGCAGTGATGCTTTTTCCTTGAAGACTCGAGCTGAAAAGAAAGGAGACTACTACATTATCAATGGCTCAAAGATGTGGATTAGCTTAGCAGAAGATGCAGGAGTTTTCTTTGTCATGGCAAATACAGACCCTTCCTTAGTAAGTTGCTGCCGAATTCTTGCATTTCAGTGACAGCTGCTGATATATGGAACTGTGGATTTTATATTAATAATCTGATGTTAGAGATTAATACTCTGTGCACCTTTTCCTAGCTGGCTGCAAACCTTTAAAAATATTTCCCAACAAAACTTGAGAACCTAAGTGAGCAATTTAATGAATTCTTCCAACCAGGGAAAATAAAAATGTCAGGATCATGGTTGCTTAGATGAAGAGCACAGCACTGGTGGTGTTTTGAGTAACAGGACTCACAGTCTTAGGTTTTTCCAACCTTTCTGACTTAGCTGGCAAGTTCCTGTTGTTAAAAGGCAGAATGGAAAACTAAAAAGTGTTCTACAGTAAAGTATGTCCAGTAAAAAATTGCACGGCTGAATATGCAAGTGTCAGGTTTGTTCCTAGTCTGGATGTAGGCAGTAGATTTGGAGGGGTATTAGTATGAAAACCAGTTTTTGATTCTTTTTAATTCCCCCAGGGCTACAGAGGAATTACATGCTTCATAGTGGATCGCAACACAGAGGGGCTTCAGGTGGGGAAAAAGGAGGACAAGCTGGGAATCAGAGCGTGTTCCACCTGCCCAGTCACGTTTGACAACGTGAAGGTACTGCAAGTTCAGCTGTTAAAGCATAATTTGTGTACAACTGGAACCTGACCACACATAAGGAAAGGATATTAACTAAATTCCCTGTTTTTTTCCCTTGGACACGCTGATTGTTGGGCATATTTTAACATTTTCCTCTCATGGAAGACTAGAGAGGGGTTGGGTTTCTTAAATGTTAATGTAGATTTTCTCAGTCATCGGTTTGTAGCCATGTGAATCTGGGACTGCTCTAATCAGATATCCTAGGAACCAATTTGTGGTTTATGTTTTATGCCTTCACTTATGAGGAGCAAATGATAAAACCCGTGAACCCTTTTAGGAGTTGCAAAGCAGACTAGAACAGGAATAATTGTGTGGGTTTTATTTTTTAGGTTCCCGAGAGCAATATCCTGGGACAGGTTGGACAAGGCTACAAATATGCCATTGGAATGCTCAATACTGGCAGGATAGGGATTGCTGCACAGGTGGGTGTTTGGGTAATGCCTGAGCTCAGCCAGGATGGAATCTGAGGTTGGACTGACATTTGTGGAGTATTTAAAGCTGTTTAGAACATTCATTAAAAGCTCGAGCGCCACTAGATGTCACTGTTCCCGTAGCAAAGTCACAGTGGCAGCGGGAAAATTCTCCTGGGGTGACATAAGCAATAGACTTCAAAAACATTAAATGGCAATTAGCTTGTCTTTGGTCGTTAACTTATTGCTGCTGAATTATGTCCACGTTCTTGTCTTCCACCATGAAAATTTATTTTACAATGAAAACCAACTTTGGAAATTGTTATGCACTGAAATGTAGAATATTAATGCTTCCAGCTGGGATTGTATGGGGCTGGCAAATGTAACCTAGTGCTAACTGGTGTTTTCCCAACAACTTATTTTCAAAAGTCAACTTATTTTTAAAACAAATGTGATTTTCTCTAGCACAATGTTCCAGTTTGCTGTTGTGTTTGAAAATCATGCTGTATGGCATCTTAGGGGAAAATATTTGCTAACCTTGGAATTATTTCAAAATGTTATGTTTGCTGTAAAGTCAGTTTGGATTTCAGAATGCTACTGATCTCAGTGGAAATCAGGTCCAGCCCCAGAATAAAATAACTTGTGATAAGTTTTTATATTTTTAATTTACTTTTGAAAGTTATCTTTTCTTTATTTATACTTCGTTATGCAGTATTTCTGTACTACCAGTCTCCTTTATCTTTTACACTGGCTTGCAGACAGACCAGAATAAATCATCACGAAATTGAGATTTTCCACATGGCAATACACTGTGCTGATAATTGGGCTGGCTTTTCCATCATTTCTAAAGATTGCCTCTGATTAAACTTTGTCTGATATGGCATTTAAAAAGGGCTGTGGGCCCCATTGTTCCCAGAGATATAAATAATATAAAGGCTCTGGCAGTAAAATACACGGTCTGGATTTTACTCTTAATTACTCCAAGTTACACCTTAATTAAAAGTTAAGGTCAGGTAGTTGTTATATCTTAGTTACTGCTTTCTTGGCACCTTCAAATGAAGAGAAATGGACTTGACAAGAACAGCAGCTCTAAAGCCCTGTGGTATTGAGTTTAGTTTTGCAGTAGTAATCGTTTTAAAAGATAATGAAGATCTTATAAAATGTAATTGTGGCTTTGAAAACAGTTTCAGGTGGTTTTAGTGCAAGGCAGCTGCAATATTATTACAGGTGCTGAAGCTGATGTACTTGGTTTTTATAATTTGACAAATCTGATAATGGGGCTGATGAGCAGCAGCCTGCAATATTTTCTTTTATTGTTTTCCTATTTATCATTTATTTTCTGTTGTACATCATTAAAGGTAGTTTTTCTAAGCTGCCTGATGTGACACTTCACTGCTTCTGCCTTTGTGGAAAGACAAAACTGATGTAAGTTTTTTTTCTACAATTGTTCTGTAGAGTTGGAAGGTAGTGCAAGAAGTGTTCTCTCTCCTTCCACCCCACTAGGTTTCTAACTTCTGAAATAAATTGCTAATTCTGGCATTTCGGTCTGGTGTCCTCTAGAAAATGAGAAATTATTTTGATTATGAAAACAGTTTTGATTAATCATTCAGGTTATTGTTTCTTTAATAGGGTAATATAGATCTATAGATCTTTACAGTAATTTTCTTATGCAATTATGAAATTTCAAAAAAACCTGCTTCATATTTTTGCAGTTTCAGTTGACCCATAAATTTTCTTCAAACAATGAGTGGCAATATTTTCACAAATACTTGCCTATGGTAAGAAATGGACATGTAATAAGTTTGTTCCTCAAACTTTTATTTATTATAACTCACCTCAATCTGTCTGAGGATTCTCTATAGAAGTTTTAGCAGTACCTAGGTAGGAAGAAAACAACTTTTCTCCTGCGTATGAACCTGCCTGACCAGAAGATGACCAATTATTGTCATCTCCATTAGGTGCATTCAATTAATGAGTTTTTCTGACCATATCCTTATTTTTCCTTACAGATGTTAGGACTGGCCCAGGGCTGTTTTGACCGTACAGTTCCCTACACAAAGGAGAGAGTCCAGTTTGGGAAAAGCGTGTTTGATTTCCAGGTACTTGGTAATGGGCACGTGGGATGTCTCCTCCAAGAAAGAACAGTGACCACAATAAGCAAATTAGTATTATGATTTGCGTAATTCGCGTTCCACTTCACGTCTTGTCTCTCCTCCTCAATATTTGCGGAGAATTTTTCAAAAAAAATTCTGGATGAACGTTCATCTGTCACGTAAAATTCATCAGTTCAGTGCTGTGTGCCTTTGCAAGTGCCGCACAAATAAGTTAAAACTTAAAAATATTGTTGACATATTCCTTTTGCTTGGTAACTTACTGACATTCTGTGAAAATAATACACATGGAACTCCCTTCTGATTTTAGTATCACACTATACTGAATGTGCTCTAGTTTTTATACCCTTTCATGAGGTGTAGGGGAAGGGCTTTCTTTGGAGACACTAGAAATGATAAAAAGATGAGGAAAACTGATTGAATTATTAGATTTCCTGTGTTGTACAAAGACATTTAGTTTTCATTATAATATCTGTTTCTCACAGCGAAAAAGACTCTTTGTTGCAAAAATGATGTATAGTTTAATAAGGAAGATACATAATTGTAATTACTATAGTAATTTTCTTATTAAAAGAAACCTACATCTCAGCTGAAGAGAAGGAACATTAGCACTACTCATAATTTATGCAAATTTTAGGAAGCACTCATAGATGCCTAGGAAATGATTGGAACTGCGTCTTTTGAATGGGAAATGGAATTTATAATTGCCAAATCATTTTGGTATTTTGACCTGCCTATATATTTCTGCAAATCTGAGGGAACAGTGTTAATGTTCTAATAAGATGAAAGATTTCATTGTGTTTTAGACTACTAAATGTTCATTTTCCATGATCATAATATTTGGGTGTTCTTAAATAAACCCATTCTTCTGTAATACCATTCAGATGTGAGCTCCATCACCTCTTTCCTTCCCTTTGAATCCATTCCTCTGTCATGTCGTCTGTACCTTTAAGCTGCTTCTAAATCTTGTCTCGTGCCTCTGGGCCAAGGAAAGGAATTGTCACCTTGCTAGTCCTCCGCTTTATTCAAGAAATGCTTGTTTACAAGTCTTCCTTGGTTGAGCTCATTGGGGAGCCAGATCTGGTTTTGTCTCAATGAGCAGCTGCAGGATGAAAATGCAGCTCTGACTTCCTCATGCCTTTGTAATCCCGAGGAGGATGTTAAGACTGGGATCAAATTTTCCTCTGTATTCCTGGGTTTAAATGGGTAACCCTCTGTCCAGCCAGTCAGGCAAAAGAACCCCAGTGCTCCTGAATCCAAGAACATGAAAGGGGGAAATAGGACTGCAGAAAGCCTTTCAGTGGCCCAGGAATTTTCCCAAGCTCTACCGATCAACACAGAAGGAACACAGAATTACTTCCCACCTGTATTTCATATTTGAATTGAGAGTGCAGTACCATGTCATGGTAGGACACAAAAATAAACTGACTCTATATAGCTGTCAGAAGAGAAAGACGTCTTTATTTACAATCCCAACAGTTTCTTTTAGAACACGCTGTGTAAAAAGGTCTGTTATTGGTCCATGGCACTGACACTGCTCTCCATTGGTTCAGGAATAGGAAACAACCTCTGGGACAGTTGTTCTGGCAAAGGGAACACTGTCTGCTGAGCCTGTGCTGAGAAACGGAGAGAGATGTTTTGAAAGGAGAAAACTGTTGCCAGTTTTCCCTTGGGACAGGAGCTAGCAATGGTCAGCAAGCTGAAATTCTCTCAGGCTCAGAAATGTGGAGGCCACATCACATAGCGTGGTGCACAGAATGGTGGTTGCTGGGAGCTCCGCAGGGCCGGGGCTCTCTCTGAGTGCTGTGCTGCTGTTGCAGGGGCTGCAGCACCAGATTGCCCAGGTGGCCACGCAGCTGGAGGCGGGCAGGCTGCTGACCTACAACGCGGCGCGCCTGGCGGAGGCGGGCAGGCCGGCCATCAAGGAGGCCAGCATGGCCAAGTACTTCACTGCTGAGGTACCTGCAGCTCCACGCCTTCATTCCACTGCTGCCAAAGCTCCTTCTGTTACCCAGTGTGTAACTCCTAATTCATCCTTGCTGTGAAATCTCTGGATGAAATCCTTTATCTGGGATGCTGCATGCCTGGAGGGGTGTCCAAGGCCGAGTTGGATGGGGCTTGGAGCAACCTGGGCTAGTGGAAGGTGTCCCTGCCCATGGCCTGGGGGTTGGAAAGAGATGAGTTTTAAGATCCCCTCCAACCCATACCATTCCGTGTTTCTCAGTCTATGCACAGAATCTAAAGTAAGGCACCAAAGAATAAGCTGCTCATGCCTCTAAATAAAATTTTTAAAACCAACTAACAACATTAAAAGAGGAAAGTGAATTAGTACTTTCACTTATCTAGAAAGATTTCATTTTCTCAGAAATCATGTTGTGGCATGAGAAATGACACTGTAAAGAGTTCATTTGTGACCGTTTCAGCTCTGCTGGTCACATCTGTGAGTTGTAAAATGACTCAAAACTGGATGACTTCTCCCTCTTTGCAATTGCTGTCTTGCATACCACTGCCGGTCTTCTGCACAGGGCAGCATAGAAACTATTGCTGCAACAATTAGTGAACTCTTGATGTCCTCTGGTTTATGTCATTTTTATTCTAAAATGTCTTGCTGAAGATGAGTACCAAAACCCCCATCCTTCTTTCCGCCTGTGCTAGTGGCTGCTTTATTCCCTGGCTTGTTATTAATTAGGTACAAAGTCTTAAGTTTTACCACCACTGTAGTGGTGTTGACTCCTGTAACTCTGAAACTCTTCATAGGTTGCAACACTGACAACCAGTAAATGTATTGAATGGATGGGAGGTGTTGGATTCACCAAGAATTACCCAATAGAAAAGTACTACCGGGACTGCAAGATAGGTGAGTGACACTTTCTTCCCAAGCAGCTCTTGTAGCTTTGGTGCTATTAAGAAGAAAGGCTGGCTTTTTTCCTCGGGATATTTTTATCTTGGGACTGTATCGACACTAATTCAAAGCCTCAGATATAAAACTTTAGGTATAAATGTACATACATGCAAGGCTACTTAAAATATTTTGTTAGATACCAACAAAATAGAGACACAAGCACTGTGTCCTGTTCTATTAGCAAAATTTCTGTAAACAAAAAGGAATTGAAAATACCTTTATTGGTTTTAAGATATGAATTCATATGGAGTTTTCTTTTCAAGGCTTTCTTCAGGATAATCCTTGAACCCAACAATTTGATATTTTTAACAGTATTACCCTTTGACTCTTCTTATAATAGCATTTAGAACTTCTTCATTTTTATTGACTATTTAAGAATTGCTTTTCAGGAAAATATCTTTGCATTAAGTGGTGCCAGCCAGAAAAGTGCTTTCATTGTTACAGATAATAAAATATGAATGTTTATAATATTATATAAATAAATATAATTCTGTGTTAGTACTTGCATGGTAAAGCTTCATTTCGTAATGGTAAAGGTTCTAACTGGACTTTAGGATGATATTTTGGTCTCTCTTCATAAATTCACTGTGGGTTTAGAGTCTACTAATTTGTTTTCTTCTGATTTCAGGTACAATCTATGAAGGAACTTCAAATATCCAGTTGAGCACAATTGCAAAATTCTTAGCACAGGAGTACTGAAACCATAAGGACTTTCTTGTTGCCATATGAAAATTATTTCCCTGAACACTGATTGTGAATTACCCATTTATTTGTAATTACACAAGGCATTGATGACATCATAAATAAGAATACATCATCACAGTGAAATGACAGGGAAAACCATGAATTCCATGTTGCAGGAGAGTGAGTAATTAATGTGAAATCATGAATTCCACGTTCAAATCCAAACTTCTTTCTGCCTGAGAGACTTCCAAGTGCTGAATTTAGCTCCCTTAGGTCATGCCAGCAGTTCATCTCCACTTGGAGATTTCCAAGTGCAGACAAGGGAATCCAAAGCCCTGGCATTTCTGTTCATCCACCTGGGAGAGGGGACTCTCCCTGTGCAGCAGAGCTGGAGCTGCACTTGGGATGTGCTGCCTGCAGTAGCACGGGGGGCAAAGAGAGGGAGGTGGTGGTTTCCCTGGTGGAGTGATGTCTGTAATTGGAGTCATTTTTATAGCAGCCCTCAGTGTGTTCTTAAGGATATCTTTGTAATTAAGCCCTTGCAGCCCCAATTTGTACTCCTGAAAGTACAAAGTGGATAATATCCACCTCCCTTTCCAGCCTTCTCAGCTGTTAAGGGTTTTAATCTAAGAGCCTATTTATAGTTCTCCTTTCATGAAAGGTTGAGTTGAAATCTTTCTGAAATGGGGTTAAAAAAGCTCTAGTAGTTCTGCAAAAGGACAGATACAAGCTGGGTAATGGGAGTGCTGTGATACTACCTCACAGTGGCCTTTCCACATTCAGTGCATTTTACAAACTTTAAAGGGAGGCACTGTTAATTTGCAGCCTAGGATTCCTTGCTCCTGGAAGTTAGTGGTTCTCTAGCACAATTTTTCCCTTTTTTAAGAGAGAAGAAATGACAGGGGGTTGGGAAGTATTTGATTTTTTTATTTGTCTCTGTTTACTCTAAAATTAGACATTTTATTTACAGCAGAAACCACTTCAGTGCTGGAGAGCTAATTAACTAATAATCAAGAGACAGGAAGCTTAATATATGAAAAATCATCCTAATTGCTGTAATTGGCAATCTGTTTCAAGTGTTTTGGGGAGGGAAGGATTGGTTTTCTGGTTTTGGCTGACTTAGAAGAATCTCATTTTTAAAGCTTGCCTTTCATTGCTGATTCACTCTGAGTGGAGCTTAGAACGTTATAGGCTGAGCCTCCCAGAGGATTTCCTGGCAAAACCAGGGCAAGTGACACTTAACAAGTGGGATTTGTAAAACAAGCAGTGCCTTAGACAAAGAAACAAGCAAGGATGAAAAGCACTATTAAAAAGTTCTCTGACTTCAAAGGGAAGTAACTGCTTTAGTGAATTAATCCCTCTATATACATGCTTATGCCTGTTAATGGGCAAAGAATGACTGTGGTGATTATCCTTATGCCAATAAAAAAGCCCCTCCCATATCAGTTTGATCAAGAGCTTTGAGGTTTTTCAAAAATACAAGAGTTGGAAGGTAGGCTAGATGGTTTCTGAAGTTTTCTTCTAGCAATATTATTATTAACCATTATCATTATTAATACGTTTCAGATTTACTTGCAGGCTTTCTTTCAGCTGAATTGAAACAGCTGGGGAAATTTAGATTATAATTAAGACTACAGACAGCATAACATTTAACTACAGCTATTCTACTCAACACAGTCTTTCTGTGAATCGAAAATAATCATAATCACACTGCAAAATGCAAAATGCTTGGGTTAATGTTGATTACTGTGCTGAGTTGTGCCGAGGTGAGGCCGCCCTTGGCTGCTGAGGTTTAATCTGCTTTGCTCACATGAGTGTCCACAGAAGACAGGGTTTGGGTTTTGCTGTGCTCTCCTGGTTTGAGACACTCTCAGCTTGGCTTTTGCAGTTTTGTGTGAGACTGAGGGCTGGCAATACTTAACTGATTCACTGCAGTGCCAGAAGCAAACCCTTTGTGGAGGAAAGTGCAGAGCTCTTTGAAAGACTGTTAAGAGCTGGATATCCAGGATTATATAAAAAGACTCTCTTTGTGTAGAACTGTGTCAGGTATCCATTTCAAAAAATAACCAGGGGAAAAATGAGATTAATGTGATTCCTCACAGTCTGAGATGGGATGCCAGAGTCCAGGAAACAGCCTGAACATCCTCATCAGCTATTCAACAGGAGCTGATGAGCTTCTTTTCTCAATAAAGTAAGGTCAAGCCTTTAACTAATGTTACAGCTGTAAATATTTCATGTCTTTGTTATTTATGCTGTATTTTGTACACAGTTTTGAAAGAAATAAATCACGTCTTGTATTTGAATACAAAATTCTGTGGAGGAATATGTGCACAAATCAATTACAACCCCTGAGTAACTTTCCTTGTTGTTTTAAGAGTTCAGGTACCTGTGTGGATGGCATTGGCTGCTCTGGTCACTGATTCTGGGGAGAGTTAACTCAGAGAGTCACTGAATGGTTTGGGTTGAAGGGACCTTAAATCCCACCCCTGCCATGGCAGGGACACCTTCCTCTGTCCCAGGTTGCTCCAAGCCCTGCCCAGCCTGGCATTATTTCCTCCCCTCAAGCCTGATTCCGTTGCTGCTCTGAGCTCAGATGTTTGGTTAGGAATGAGAAGTGCTGTGCCAGGAGCTCTTTAGAGCTGCCTGTGCTCGCCAGCCCTTGTTCTGGTTTGGGACAGGCATTTTTGGGTGCTCATAAATGACAATTCTACACTTGGCACTGTAGGCACAGGCTGCAGAGCTGGTGTGGGCAATGCTGGGAGCCTTTCTGAGCTTTTAAGCTACTTTATGTAGTCAATACATATTTTATTAGTGACTTTTCCCTTTTTTGCCCTTAGTCCATCCAGTCTCTTGTCCTGAAACACCACGTTCAGTATCAACTGTTGCATATGAGCTTCCCTGGTTAGAAGAAAAGACCTGTATTGAGAATGTATTAAAAAGTGCCTGAATTTTGCTTTTGACTTGATACAATGGTAATTTTGTACATCAGTTCATGGTTCTCCAATAATTTGTCATTTAAAATTGTTAGCAGATCTTGCAGGCTTTGTACCAGGAGAGAATGACTGTGTCATGTCAGGTTTCTCTAGTTCTGTTCTGCTTGGTGATCAAGGCAGATTTCCACAGAAGGGTTTAATCACTGCTTAGGAAATACTCAAATACAACATTTTATATCATCTTTTCTGTGCTGTTGTTCATTCTTTCGTATTCTCTTTTCCCCATATAAAGATTGTGTTAGTAAAGGCTTTCATGAACTACAGAGTTGTTGTTCTTTGGGAGCCTTTTGCTATGTAAAGACTTTTCTCATTAACATGTTATTGCATTTCCACTTGAAAATCTTTTGGTGAGAGACACATTTCAAGTTCTTGTACCAAGCTGAGCTCGATTGGAAGCCCAGTCTGCTTTGCAAGCAGCTGTCTGACTTCCCTGAGCTGGTACTGGATACACAGAAGCTGAAGAAATGCTTTTCCTCAGCCCCAGAATATATTCAGGATAACTAGAAATAACCAGTGTGTTCCCTAATAGCTTGTTTAATGTTCAAAGGAACATGCAGTGTACACTGTAACATTTTTTTTCTGGTGAAATATTTAGAAATATAAATCAAAAATATGTGCAGTCTCACTAGACAGTAATAGCATTTTTATATATTTTGTCTTTCAAGATCATTTGGATTTACATCTTTCTGAAACTATTCTCTCTCTCTCAGTAACTGGAGCTGCTAACACTGGAGGATTTAGACAACTAAAAAAAGCCAAGTTTTTTTGTGACTTTCAGTGAGGCTGAGGAGGGGCTTTTTGCTGCCTTTGGTCAGGAACATTCAGCCAGGTCTCAAGCAATGACCCAGCCCTCGGTGGAACAGAATCATTTTCTGAGCATCCTTCTCACCACATCATTTGCCACAAGTGTCTTGGATGTTTTCGGCCTGAATTGTTTTCAAGGACACTCTGTAAAATTCTTCTGTTCCCTATTTTGCATCCTAAATATGCAAATTAAATGCAAATTTTCCAGTATAAGCAGAGCAAGTTTAATTTAATACTGTGTTGCTGAGGTTTTCTGCTTTTGTTTAGATCATACCCGAAGACATGATAATTACGTCTTTGACATTAGCTTCTCTGGACACTTCTTGCTTTTCTGTAGAAGAAATTTGTTAAACTGATGTAAAAATAATCCAGGAGTAATTTAAAAAAGAAAAGTTAAGGTTCTGGAAGCATAGTTAAATAGTGAAAAGCTCCAAAGAACTTTGGTCAGTGGAGCTGCTGAAGATAGAATTGGTTCCCTCAATGTCCAACCAGGCTTTAGAAGGAAAGTCATTTTCTGGGTTTAATTGCAGCAGTGTCTACGTTTGATTGATAGGGCAGGTTATTTTGACTGTTGCTTGAATAATAAAAGCTGGATTCAGCAGGAAATTTGTCATAAAATGCATTTGAGTGCCATGCAGCATTCACAATTTCCGAGGACCAAAGGAAGGTGCAGCAACGGATCCTCCATTTAATGCTGGGAGAATTTGAGCTCTGCTGTACTTGACTTCAGTGATCCAATTTGCAGAGATAAACAATTCTCTGGCAGTAATGCAGCTTGCCATTATTTAATAATTATTTCAAATGTGCCTTGTAACCCTTGTGTAAGAATCTGGGCTGCAGGGGAGTGCTGGTTGTGCTCCGATTCTTCGGGGGCTGACGCAGCACCGGGTTAAAGCACCCGATGGTCTGGTGTCTCAGACTGTTCTAATTTAATAGCAAACCTTCCCTATCCTGCTGCTTCTATTTAGAAGTGTCCAAAAATCTTTTTTTTTTTTTTTCAACTGTAAAAGCCTTCTGGCACTAAATTACATCTATTCCTTGACTGAAACATATCTGCTCTATGCTAACCTCATTATCCAGGAATGATTTCTAGAAGAGGAAGTGAAGAATAATTAAATCATTCCTAACTGAAGGAAATGCTTCGCAGAACTATGCAAATTCCAATTTGGCCAAGATGCTGTGGTTTCAGATTCTATTTCTGGGAAAGGCAGAGGGAGAAACAGTTATTTTTGGAGTCCTGGGCAGCCGGGTTCTGGCTGCAGTTTTTTTCTCTTACCTTGAGCTGGGAGTGGGCTGGGACATCCCTGCTGAGGAGGGAGCACAGTTCCTGCCACCGCCCTCCTCACTGCCTGTCCTGCTGTGGGTGCTGGTACATTAAATTTGTCCCCCTTGCTGCAGGTGTCACCTGCTTTGGTTGGTGCTGGCTGAGACCCTGAACTGGGGGATTTTCCTGTAAAATCACGCCTCAGCCTGATTTTCCTGTAAAATCATGCCTCAGAGCAAAGCTATGAGGGGACAGATGCATCCCCACTTAGCCTGGGCTACGGTGCCTGGAATAAAATCAGGATTGGCTTTTGGAGGTTGAAAAGGAGCTTGCAGTGTGCGTGTGCTCAGCAGGAGTGCCTGGGGCAGCCCACGGCCCTCACGGGGCCCTGCGCTCACATCTTTAGGTTTTCACATTTTTCCATCTGCAAATCTCACTCTTGCAAAGCTTAAGGCAAAAAGAGGGTAAAAAAAAACCCCTCACAACTGGCTCTTTTTATGTTTGCAAATGTATTAGTGATGTGTAATTGATTTATTAATTGGGAAAAATACAGTTAGCGTGCTGGAAGAACGGCTTTTCAGTGCTCCACAACTTTGGTCTTTCAAGAAATCAGATTGCTGAAATGAGTTATGCATTGAAGAAATCCAGTTAGAATTAAGAACATATGTCCTACTTTTCCAGCTTTTCCTTTAAAAGTTGCATATTATAATAATGGAGTGTAAAGAGTAAACTTCAGTGATTTGCAAAAGGCACCAGCCTTGTGCCTTTTCCAAACTGGTTGATTTATGTGCTGTTTGCTGTTTTTGAGAACACAAAACAATTAATTCATGTGTGAAAAGAACAGTGAATTAATCCTAGAGAGCCCTGGAGCCTTTAAAGACCTGAATCATATGTTGAGCTCGTTTAAAACTTGCATAAGAAATTAATGTAGAATAAAGCCCTTTAATTTGAAAAGTGCATCTATAGTAGGTGTCCCTAGGATATCTTCTGGATCATTATTCAGAAAGGTTAAGGAGGACTTTATTTTTTCCTTTCTTTCTTTCTTTTTTCCCCCTTATATTCAGTATGTATTTTCCAGTTTGCAGCTCAACGTGGTACATTTCAACTTATAAAGAGGCAGAGATTTTAAAAAGAAATGGGGAGCTTTTTATTCACCTTCCACTTAATTTCCTTGCTGCCTTGCCAGTCCCAGCTTAATGAATGTAATTGCTACCTTTGATGAAAATACTATTATCAAGATCACACATTACATTGGAAAACAGTTTTTCTTTAAACACAGCTACTGCAGTCTCTAATTATGCATGTAACAAGTGGCTCCTGAACAAAAGAGCATGTTGTCTACAATTGCTAGGAATTGGAGCAAGGCAAATTTGAACAAAGAACAGATTAGATTTGCTCCATGCTCCACAAAGCCCATTCCCCTGATTAATTTCCTGCAAAAACTAAAACAATTCTCTCTTAAAAGAAACTAACCCTCATCCCCAGAATGATCCATATGCCATTTGTGTCAATCTATATGATGATAATGGCTACAGATTTAAATTATTAACTATTAGGTGTAGTAAAATAGGAAAGCTCTTTTATAAACTTACCTTTTCATATGTAAATAAGCAGTACAAGGACTTAAGGAACAAAAACCTGACTTTTCTGTGGAAACCAGGAGCAAGAAAGCACCCAGTAACTGGAAGTCTGAATTGTGC
The DNA here is from genome assembly GCA_013397315.1 of Donacobius atricapilla. Taxonomy (NCBI): domain Eukaryota; kingdom Metazoa; phylum Chordata; class Aves; order Passeriformes; family Mimidae; genus Donacobius; species Donacobius atricapilla. The sequence continues at coordinate 23,393 of WBMY01003561.1, read as the reverse complement.
ATGAATAATCCAATTATTTTGTCAGTTTACTCTGTGCTCCGTGTTCTGCACAAGCACTGCAGCAGGAGAACCAGGTCTCCCAATGTCCTGTTGGGTTTTCCAAGGATGACACATTTGAGGGCTGATTTTCTTGTTTCCGTTTGTGGAGGGTTCTTCTGAAAAGGCTTTCATTTAATTCTCAAAACAAATCATGTTCTCAACAGGGTTTAATGGGTCAAAACCAGATTTGGAGATATATTTTGCTATTATTCCGTGGAAAAGCAGCTAAAATTTTGAATTAGCACTTGGCCTCGGATAAAATCCTGCAATATGGATTGAATTGTTTTTTTGGTATTTCTAATACAAGGAATTAGTCACAGCAGTTTAGAACACAGTGTTATTTTTCATTCCTACTTGTATTGATTCAGGATCCCTAGCTGTGGTACACAGGTTGCATATAAACCACAGTCAGGTGGGTAAAAGCCAAAAAAATGAAGAATTCTGCTCCAAGGTGTTCACAAGCTGGGTTAGGACTGGGTGTGGACTAATACAAGCCAGGGTCTAGATTCCTTTTTAAGGAAAACTGGTGAGCTTCTCTCCTGGAAGGTAATAAAAGCAGGCACGGTGGTTTTGGTGCCAGCAGTGGCAAAGTGAGGTGGCAGAGGTGTGTGTAACAGCAGCCTGCTCTTCTCTGCACAAGAGCTGCCAGAGTCTTTGTGTCCCCCAAATAAATGGCACTGCAGAGATCCCAGGGACAATCCTGCCCCTCTCCCACCCTTTCATTTATCCCTCTCAGTCCCAAGAGGTGCTTTGTTTGCAGGTTATCACAGTTCTTCCCAGTTCATATTACTTGTAGTCATATAAAATCTTTAAAATCTACCCTGCAGATCAGAGGAAAAAAAAACCAACCTAATTTTAAATGTGGATAAAATTAATAAAGTTGTGATTATGACATCAAATGAAATTGCTTGAAACATAAAATCCGTCTTCACCATCTTTAAGAAACTGAAAAAAGGAAAATGTAATAAATTTCTTAGAAATGAAAATAATTTCTGTTTCCAGCCAGTTTTTCTAGAGTCTTCTGGATACTGTGGGTCTTGTGATGATGGGACACCACAGAGCCTGCACTGGTGGGAAAAAACCCACGAGAACAGCCCCATGTTTTTGAGGCTTCTGGCTGCAAATATCTGTGACAAAACAGGGCAGGCCTATAATTACTACCTGGGGAAGCTGGAGAATAAAACCAATATATTCACAATACCCAGAATAACTTGTGGTTTTGTTCCTTGTCTCCCCTCAAACAAGTTGAGAGTAATCTCATGAGTCTGGGGCACCACCTTCGTGTACTTTTCTGAGAAAGTGTCAGGGTGTTTTTCTCCTTTTAGAGACAAATCCATTGTTCAGCTCTTGTTTTAATGGAGCATTTGCTGCAACACCCTGTAAAAAAAGCTGGCTGGGGAGCTTGGCAATATTCCAGTGGCACTTGGCATATTTATCCCTTCATCACACTGTCCCCACTCGGGTCTTACATCAGCCGAAGGCAGAAGTTTAGCACAGCTCCTGGTGTAACCTACAAGCCCATAATGTGTTTTTCTAGGTGTGATGCAGCACCTAAAAATGCGGTTTTTAGCACAGCCATGGTCTGGAATAAACATTAATTCACAAACCCCCGTGGCCCCTCGTTGCAGGGGCTGTGTGAGGACGCAGCAGATTTCTCTGGGGGCGTGATGCACCTGACTGCTGCGGAGGATTGCTTGTTTTGCATCGATAGATCAACCAGAAAGTGAAAACTCCAGCCCTGAAGGCTGCACATGGTGCTGCAGTGAATGGAAAGGAACCAGCCCCAGTCCCTGGGCAGGCTCTGGCTCCTGTGCAGAGCCCTCCTGGGTCAGAGGGAAGTGCTGCTGCCTCCCTCTGCACAGGGACAGGACACTGGTGCTGATGACAAACCGGGATTAATTATTATTAGCCAGTGGTGGGGCAGGGTGGGAAGAGTAAGTAGTGGACCAAAGAGGATGATAAAGAACTGAAAAGGAGAAGGCTTTAGTGAGGTTTTACCCACCTCAGTCTCCTTCCCTTCTCCATCCAGTTCTTAAAACAACGCAGAGCAGGGGGCAGATTGATACCCGCAGTTAAATAATCCCAGTGCAAATAATCTCTTTGCTTTCAAATAATCCCAGTGGAGGTGCAAAAGGGAAAGAATGAGTGCAGAGGCATGGGGAGCTCTTTCCTCAGCTGTGCTGGAGCTGAGCACGGGCCAGCTCAGCGCACCTCTGCTGGCACACAGGGGCCGTTTGTCTCGGGCTCTTCTCTATCCAGATGTATGAACCAGAGAGAAGGAAAAAGGAGTTGAGGTTTAAACTCTTATCATTAAAGTGAGTCTCCCTCTACATTAAAAAACTATCCAGACATTGTAACAGGAATGGGTTCAGTTCTTATGTCATAAATTTGTGTGTGTAGAAAAAAGACTTATTGGCGAATTTAGCAGTATTTTTCGTTGAACTGGCAGTTGCTAACCATTACACCAGTATTTATTTGATTCTTAAAGAGCACAAAAGCATGGACTACAAATAAAGAAGATGGAGTAATAGCTTTTGACTGGACCACTAGCTTTAAACTTGAAATGAAGTGTCCAGTTTTGAGTTACTGTGTCCAAATGCCATTTGTACAGTTTGAAAAGTGGGGGCATTTTTCCAGCTTGTCACTGTTAGCTGTAGTTCATTCCAGTGAATGATATCACTGAAGGAGCAGTTGTTCTGCTATAAGTACTTCACTCATGACTGGAATGTATTAAATGTATTAATCTGTGCCTGAGAGTGTAATTTAGGGAAGCCCTACATTTGACACATTCTTGTACATCCTTATTTTATTGCCTTATCCTGCTGGTAACAATGTCTCAAAAGCAAAGGGACGGGATGAAGTTAAAATTACATGTCACCAAATATTATATGCACTTTTTGCCGCTCATTTCGCTGTCAGAATTACGGATTTTCAACAACATTAGTTTAAATATGTTTATGATTTGATTTACACCTCTGATGTCAAAATAAAATGCTAGGCAGGAACTCAAGGTTTCTAATGAGCTGGGAGGTGAGATGAAGCCATGAGGGGAATGTCCCCAGCCTCAGAGCTCCATCTTTCATGACAAAACTCTGTCGCAGCCAGCGCCCGGGCCAAGCAAAGATAAAACGCAAGGGTTGAGTTATCCTGGAGAGTATTTGTCAAACCTGCTTTAAGCCAGCGGAATAAAAATGTATTTTTGTGGCAAGGTTAGGCTTTATGTCAACTAAGTGAACCCGTAAAGCATTTATAGCCACCTCGTGACTATTGCCTGTCATAAATTTGAAATGCTCTTAATCCATAGGTGCGTAATTTCGAGGCACTCGAGGCACTCTCACCACCTTCCATGTAATTATCTCCCCTTTTGCTGGGGGAAATCAGGGATGGGCATGATTAGCGGTAACAAACAGCGTTTTCTGAGCGGCGCTTGACCCTGTGAACAGGAGCACATGGCTCCCTGCCCAAACCAGGTGTGGTGTCGGAGCCCTGGCTGCTGCAGGCGCCTCTGCTGTGGCGATCAGCCCCGGGTCTGAGGAAATTAAAGCATTTTGAGTGGCTGGATTGAAAGCGCAGCCCTGGTGAGCGCGCTGCAAACCAACTCACCTCCCCTTCCTCCGCGGGCTGCGGAGAGCATTTAACATCCCTAATTCAGGCTCAGCCAGGATTCCCCCAGGAGAGCTGAACCCCTCGCCCTCCAAACACCCCGGGCTGCCCCCCTTGTGCTGACACCCACGTGTTCCCTTGAACACGTTCCAAAATAACCATCCCAGGCTGCCCCCAGCTTCTCCTGCGGGGCGGGAAAGCCTTTGCTGCGGGTGCCCCCGCTCCACCTGCAGGGATGGGGATGATGGAGGAGATGGGACCAGCGCCTGAACTCCGACCTTATCGACCCAGCCACCCCTGCCCAGCTGAGTGGCTGCAGCCCAGTCAGCTGAAAAGGAATTTAAAGGGCGCTCGTCCTCCCCGCGCGGCCCTCCTGTCATTAATAACGTTTTCATCCGTGACAGTGATAAACACGCGGTACTTGAGGGGAGTTTATTAAGGTCAGTCCATAAATAAAAATTAAAATTTTAAAAAATGGGTTTACACAGATGAACAGATGGATGAATAAAGTGATTGGTAAAACAATAAATATGAAAATAGACAGATGGATGACGTATCTGGCGGTGATTCTCTAAAAGCCCAATGCCTCAAACGCTGGCAATGTTGTACCAGACCCTTCTCTCCTCTCTGATAAAAAACAGATTTAATGAAGCTGCTGCAGAACTTATACCTTTCAGGGATCTATGGCCTGACTAATATTTTGTCATTTAATGCCTATTCTCCAGCCTGATAAAAAGGATTGCAGCCATTTCTCTGTGTCAGGTGTATAACTGAGTGCTACTAAAATTTAAATGTCTCATCTGTCCTTGGATCTAAATACAGATGGCCTTAAACCTCTGAGTTTTTCTTAATGCAGGATGGTATACAATCCTGCCTGACTTCTTTTATCATTCTCAAAGAGACAGAGATTTGTATCCTGGTGGAATTCAGGCTACCAGGAAACAAATATTCTTCTTCACTTCCAAACTCTGACTATCATTTAGAGAAATAAAGCCAAAGAGCCCAATAGCACTTCAGCTGAGGAATTCTGGCAGATCCTCATGCTTTATAAAATCCAAGATTTCCTTGGGAAGCACTTAATGCCTGGCTATCATGCCAGTTAAATTATAAATTTTATCCTTAGCTGGGCATTATTTAAAAGTGATGAGGAACTGTCAGAGGAGAAAAGTTCATTGCAATTTCATGTGATCTTTGTTTCTGTGCTGGCTCTGCAGGCGGCCGAGCTGGAGCGGGAGGAGGCATCATTTGGGGAAACTCGCGCAATCCTTGAGGGTAAACACTCGGCTTGGATTCAAGGCTTCGAATTTGCAACATCTAAAAGAACCTTAATTGTTGCCCCTGATTAAATATTCCAAAGCAGTTACCTCGATCACTGTGGTTATTGATCCTTGATTAGCCCTTCGCTCCTCCGTGGCCGCGCACGCGTTGCCTTGCACCGTGCACAGCCACGTGCAGCATCGTCCGCTGCAAACAAAGATTTTGGGTGCAGAACCTGAGCTCAGGGCTCACCCAGCCCGAGCTGGCCATCAGTTTCCATGGAGAGCAGGTGCCTAAGTGAAATGGATGGGAAGAGAAGGCGCCTGAGACTCTGCATGGTTTGGTCCTCAGGAAGCGATTCAGCCCCGTAATGAAGAGGTGACAGGGCACAGAACCACTGTTAGTTAAATCCAGGTGTAAATGGAATAAACCAAGAGTATTGCAGGTCCCTAATGAACAATCAGAGAGGTGGTTAGGATGGCGCAGAGCAGCTGTAGGGCTTAAAACGCAGCAACAGTTGGGGGAATAATGGCTTGCAGCCAGTTGTCGAACAGATCTGAACGGCAGATTGGAGAGGAGGCAGAAATCCTTCTGTCGCCATCCCCATGCAGCCTGGGACTGAGCAGGCCATAAACTGGCACAGGGGATCCTGCTGTGGGGGCTCTGTGCCCCATGGGCTCACCAGGCCACCAGCAAGGCTCCAGCTGCTCACTGGGAGCACAGGGCAGCCTGCGGGCCTGGCCACCCAACCCAAGAACTGCAGGGCCTCCACAGCCAGCAAGTCTCCAAATCTGCTGCCAGCTAGAGGAGGGTGAGCAATTTCACCAGCCCTGGAGTTCTGAAGTATTGTTGAAGAAGAGGGTTGTGTTGTTTGGTGATGGGATTCTGCTCAGCAAAGCTGGAGTCAGGGCTGTGACAGTTATAATGGGTAAAAATAAAACGGATGCTTTTCAGGCTCTCTCTTGCAGCCTCTCTTGCAGTAGGTCTTTGCATCCCCAGATTATTCCTGGGACATTTCAGGAAGGCTTCTCCAAAATTGTCACTGCAGCTAAGGAGTTTCAGAAGATTTCCTGGTGCTGCCGCTGCCTTGGTGAGCCTGGAACAGAGCAGGTGAGTAGGACTGAGCGGTGGGAAGAGCACATAGCAGGCCTTTGGTGGGTTTGTTTCTCTTTGGAAGTTAGCATAGTAATCAAGGTTTCATATGCCAGGAATGTTTTCTTGCTGTGCAATGCCCTGGAAAATGCCCTTTCTTCCACTTCTGCCATTCTGCTTTGCCCCCTGCTCTGGTACCCAGGTGGGATTCAAGGCAGAAGCTGTGGCTGTGACCATGACTCAAGGCATGAGGCTGCTGGTGGAGTGAGCTGGCTCTGCCCCTGAAAACGGGACCTCATGTCCCAGTAGCACTTCCACCCTATTGTCTGGATAATTCTGACCCTCTGCTGTCAGCTCCTGCCCCTCCTTGCTGCCTTCCTCCCCCTGGATCTGTCTGAGGATGTCCGACTGCCACTCTTGGGTGAAAGAGACGTTCACAGATGTTTTCTTGAAAGGGATTTCACAACCCCACAAATGCTCCACGTGCTCCCCATGCCTTTATTTTCACTTGGGCAAAACTCTTGCTGCAGGAAGGGACATATCCAGTGCATCCATCTTTAACCTCTGTTACCAGTCTGGAAAAGCCAAAGAGCATTCCCTGGCTGTTCAACCAGGGGCATGAGAAATGGACCCATTTGGAGCACGATCTGAAATTGCAAAGTGACCTCTCTCTAGAAACGAGGGAGAGGAACAAGGAGGAAAAGGAGAGGAAGAGAGAGATAAAGAATTTTTATTTGTTTTCTAATAAAAATATTTGAAATTGCATGGCCTCCTTTGAGATCCCAAGGCTTTCTAATTGACGAGTGATCCTGCAGCATGGAAAGAAATGTACAGTGCAGGAAAAAAGGAACAGGGAAGAAAAAGAAGCCACTGACACAGCAGAAGGAGCAAATTCACTCATCAAGATTTGTGTTTAAATTATTTGAAAATATACTGCATCTGTTTAATGTTTAAAGCAAAAGAAAGTGGAAAAGTAACTGAGCATGAGATAGCTTTCAATAAATAATCATGGAGTAAATAGGTAAATACGCATGGGAGCACTGCAAATGCACAAGTAGTTTTGTGCCAATAAAATGCAAAGGATAAAAATAAAATACAATACAGCTGCAAAAGTATTTATATAAATCATGAAAATGTAAGGAAAGGAAAAAAAGAACCAGCTGCCCCATGCACATTTGGAGCAAGGTAATAGAAGGAATATAACTTTACCGCTGCGGAATGTATTAGAAGCTGTGAAATAACTTAACCTGACTGCAACACAAGGTTTTCTGGGGCTGATGTTCACACACGCAGGTTTTGCTGCTAACACACAGCGTGCAGGTGGGAACAGGCTGCAGAGCAGAGCTGTGCCCGTGAGCCATTTGTCTCGAGGTTTGTAACGGAGGGGTTTAGCT
>WBMY01003561.1:6008-13508 GCA_013397315.1 Donacobius atricapilla | reverse complement strand
TAAATGACATTGCCCCAGCCCTGGAAGTGCCCAAGGCCAGGCTGGAGTGAGTTCTGAACAACCTGGTCTAGTGGAACATGTCCCTGCGCATGGCAGGAGGGTTGGAACGAGATGATCTTTTAAGGTCCCTGCCAGGCCCAACCATTCTGTGAAGTGTTCCAGCGCCTCAGCACGAGGGACATCCCAAGGTTTGATCACAGGCACCTCCAAGCAGACATCTTGCTCTCCAGCCTGCTCCCCACTTTTCCACAGCCCTGGTGTTTTCCACACATCATGGCAAAATGTGTTTGCCAAATCAAGAAGGATAAAATTGGCAGGTTTCTCTTCTTTTCCCGCCTGCTCAGAGATTGCAAATCCTGTGTCATGACGCGTGGACTAAAAGCAGCAATTGCTTTCTTTATGTATTGAAGCCAGCTAAGAGATGTTAGTGCTGCTTTTAAAGACTGCATAAAGTTTGTAATTTAGCTGAAGTCACCACTTGTCCTGTTAATTCCTGGGTCTGAACGTTAGATCAGTTGGAAATATTTGCTTTAAGATTAAACCTGGTAGGTAAGGCTGCCAGCTGAGGGGGAGATTTGGGCTGGAATCAAAAACATCCTTTTCTCTCTGTTGTTGGCATCTTTTGATTTACGGGCGCGTACCCGGATGGTCATTTTGGGATGGGTCGTTGCACTTGGATGCCGCCCTGCTGCACCTGCCAGGGACTGTGGCCAGTCACCCTGGCTCTGGTGCTGGGAATCTTCCCTGTAGCTGTCGGTGGGAGAGCACCTTCCCCCCTGCTCCTGCTCCCTGGGTGTGATTCCACCGCGCTCGTTTCTGTCGCAGGATGCAGGAGAAGGAATCAGAATGATGCTCCTGCCACTGGCAAATTGAGCGCAAAGCACTGCCAAAGGTTTCCCACCAGCACAGCCTGGCACAGCCCAGTTCATCTCCCTCAGGAGAAAACCTGAACTCCCCAGCGCTCCTGGCTCAGCCTCTCGCTAATGAGCACCCTGAGTTTTACCTGGGAAACGTGAAAAATTACAAAGGAAGGTCAGAGATTAGGTAAAAGAGTTGAGTTAAGGCAGTGTGAAACCACAGGCAGTAGGGAAAGATTTTTTCTGCTGGATTTATATCAGCTCTTTAGGCCAGGTTCCAGGTCTTGCAGCTACAATTCACGGTGGCAAACACTGCAGCTGGGCTCTTCATTGGAGCCGGCATGGGAGCTTTATCACCCTGGTCCAGTCAGAGGCTGCTCCTTATTTGCCAGTCAAGGCAATAGTGATTAAATGGCATTTCCCAGCGTGCAGGTTGGAGTGTTATTAGCTCTTATCTCTAATTGCCCTCATTTTGAAAGTGTTCCGAGCAGATGGCTCCGAGAGAATACGAGTGAAAGGAGTACCTGTGGCAAACAAAAAAAGTAATGCTTGCTGGGCTTCCAGCTTGAGCTTGTGGGGTCAAATATGAGGAAAACAGGCCAAATCCTACTCTGGCTCCCTTTAGGAAGGAGAATGGAGGACATCAGGGACACCAGGGACATCAGGGACACCAGGACTGCCCTGGGGCGGGATTGGTTCCTCCTCGTTAGTGTCTGTTCCTCCGGAGTGGGAGTGACCTGTCCCTGAACTCCTCTACCCTGCCTGGTGGAACCGTGCTGGGAGAACGAAAATGAAAATTTCCCTGGGCCTGGGCGCCACAAGGCAGCTCTGGGGAGTCAGGGGGGCTCCTTGGTGGGGGTGTAACACAACGGACCCCCCACACCCCTCCTGCCTCCCTGGATCTCCATCCCATCCCCAGCATTTATGCACCAGCCCTGCACAGGAAGGATCTGATCCACTCCAGTGCGCCCTAGGTGCACAATAGTTACCTGTATTGAATCATTGCCTTTAAAATAATCAAGCTCAGCCCTAGATTACAAGGTCTGGTTGCATAAACCCTTAGCACAAAAATTTTCTCTTATTTGGCTAACTGCTTAAACGTAAAACTGTAACAGAAAGGAATTGTCCTTGTGACTCATATTTTTCATCATTTGGTCATTAAATAGTGATGGATATAAACCTATAAAGTATCTAAACTGAACCTTTTAACAATCCATGAGCAATACTATCATTTCTTTAATAGAACTCGCTGACCGTGCCTTTCTCAGATGCCATTTGTCATTTTCAGCGTGCAATAATCAATAACTTGGCTTTGAAATAAATAATATAACAGTCACAATATATTATCTTTCAGGCTGGCCTTATACTAACCATAAAACAAGACTAAGAGAGGTGAGAACTTTAGGAAAATGCCAAAAATTAAATACCTGGGAGTGGGAGCTAAATTAACAAGCAGTTTTACATAGTTTCCCTTCCAAATTCATTTGTGCTTACCTTTCTTTTAGGAAACTATAGCTACTTTTCAAATAAAAAGATGAATTTGGGATCATCTGATTTCAGGTTTGGGACAAATGCCGTCTTGCTGCGAGGCTGGTGGCACATTTCTCTCCCAGCAGTGGGTCAGTGAGGTGTGCGAGCACCAGATCCTGCTGCTGTTATTCAGTGCAGCAGTTAAACACATGCTAAGTTTTAAACATATGATTGTTGCATTAAAATCAATAGGGCCCAAGAGCGCGCCTAAACTAAACGCTGTCTCTAAAAACCCAGCTGGAGTTTAGAAAAGCAGCTCCATGCGGAGGTGGCTGAATCCTGCGGAGGTTTTGGGGACTTTCCTCAGGTCCCTCAGTGAGATCAGGAGGTGACATGGGTGTGCTGGCAGTGCTGGCTGTGGTGGCACGTGCCAGCTGTCCCTGCAGGAGCTGGCACCTGAGGAAAGCCCTGGGCCTGCTGCCTGCTGAGCTCCAGCTCATGAATGCTTTGGGCAGAGTCTACTGGAAAATCTAGACACCAGCATAAATTCCATCTGCTTCCTCAGCCACCTCAGGAATCCCCTCGAAGGAGTAGAAAGGACAGGCTGGAGAACTGTAGGACAGGGTACACATAGGATGCAAGAGCAAGCTTAGCTCTGGATTTCCTCCTTTGGCCAGGTCTTGCTCAAATCTTTAGTAGCCTCACACATTTATTTTCCCTGGTTAAATTTGATCCATGGCCAAAAATCCTTCCAGTGCTCCTGCTCAGCCTGGGCTGGTGTCTGATCATTTCTACCCAAAAGCAAGACTGCAGTTTCAGTGAGTCTGGCCCTAAGAAGCCAGACCTTTTTCAGGCTCAGGGGAGCAGTGCTGAGAGCAGAAAATTCCCTAACAGAGTAGGAGCTCAGGAGAGAGTTTACAGCAAAGTAAAATTTCCTGGTTTGTCACAGCTGAAACACACCAGCAGTAGCACTGCTCACAGTACTCTGCCCCTGTCCTTCACTCGGGAAGGGAACACTGTGCCTCGGAGGTGACAAAGAGGGACATTTGTACAGCCCAGGGCTTCCTCCTGCCCACCCTGAGGTGTGCAGGGAAGGGCTGGGCAGCCAGGGCCCATGTGGTCCTGGTCTTGCTCCTTAGGGCTGGATATTTTCTGATTAAGCAGAGAGGCACAGTGTCCTGCCTGGAAAAGTGGCTTTTAAGTGCTGCTCCAGGACTCCCTGCTGAGCTTCTCGAAGGTTTGCGGAGTCTGAAAGAGTGAGGGAAAAGGGGGAGGCTTTGTGTCAATAAATTCTGGCGGTTCAGCTCCGAGGCAATGCTTTCTCGGCCGTCAGTGTAACAGCTTTGGCCGTTCTTTCCAATTGGAAGTTCTTTCTGGGAGCTCTCCCAGGCCACAGCGATGCCCCACGGCAGGGCCATGCCCAGCCCTGGTGGAATGCACTCCCTGACAGAGGAGATCCAGCAGATTCCCAAGAGATCACCCCCCGTCATCCCTGGGTGCTGTTTAATCACTGAGATTTAGCTACAAACAACAGACGTTCCTGTCCTCAGGTCTGAGCAGCCCTTGTCACTCCCGTGGTTTGAACTAATGGTAACAATTAAAACCTCACAAGCTCCGTGCTAAAGCTCTTCCGTGCCCTGCTGCAGGTGGAATCGATACGGCGCCAGCACTCCCCACCCCACCAGCCCCTCTGTCTCCACCACCGTTTGGAAGTCACTCCATCACCCCTCGTCCCCTGCCCCACGCCAGGTCTGCAGGGCAGAAATGCTGGAAGAACAGAGGGCACTGAAGTCCCAGGCTCAGCTCGACTTCTCAGCAACTCTCGTAAACACAAATAATTAATTTTACGTTGTCTTTTTTTTAGGAACGGGAAAGAGGGCATTTGAAGGGGGTGATTTGATTTAATTTTCTTCTCTACTTTTGAGCAGAATTGAAGGCTACACTTAGGGAGATGAACTGAGAGGACAGACGAGAAGGGCTCTGTAAGATCTCTGAGGGAAGATAACTGGGGTCTCGTAGAGCATTTGTTATAAGTAACGCCAGCACGTGAATCTAAAAATAGTGTCTCTGATGCTGTGTGTATATGACTGATATTAAAAATGACTGATTTAAAAGAAAGTGCTTCACCTCTGTTGCCAACCAGGAAGGTAGCTCTCCAGTATTCTCAGACTTAAATGCTGCCAGTATTTCACGTTAGGATAGTCATAAAGTTAAAGGTTAATAGGCTGTACAAATGACAGAGTTTAAAGGGAAAAATGAAGAAGGGAAGATTTCTAGCACTTAGGGAACATTTTAAAAATGAAGCTCCTCTGCCTAATGTAATTTTTCCTATATTCTTTCTCATGCTGTTGATCATTATTGAAAATATTTCTATTTGCATAAGTGATTTCTCCTTCACTGCCCACCTCCGTTTGCTTTTTGGATCATCATTACTTCCCACAGCACGTGAGTCATAATCCTGCTGCCTGCCCTAGGAGTCTGCTGCTGTGAGAAGGGTGAAATTAAAGCCACAGCCTTGCAGGGAGGATGGGCAGGGAGACCCAGAGCATGAGGAAGGCTTTTATTTAATTGCAAGTCATTAGAACGGGCAGGTTGAGGAGCAAGGCAAAGCACGTGCGTTGCTGGAAATGGGATTTGGTTGTGGGGTTTCAGATCAGCTCAGCAGATGTGGTGAGAGGCAGAACGGTGGTGCTGGGTCAGCCTTGATGCCACGGGTGGGGTGCAATGTGATCTCTAACCCCGGAGCTGGAGATTGGAGTCTAACAGTGGGATTAACGTGGCTTAGGTAAAGGCTTTATGCAGAATCCACCAGTTGTCACATCTGCTTTTGCACTGAGGGAGGAAAATTCTCCCTTGTTGTCTCTGTTGGCCTTCCAGAGGAACTGGAAAAAGTTGTGCTGGAAAAGGGGTGAAACACGGCTCTTTAAAACCTACTTTTCATACCGCAGTGCTCTTCCCTCTGTCTGAGCAGATCACAGGAGGATTCAGGGCGGAGAGCTCTGCTCAAGGTGGTTCTTTCTCGTCTTGTCCCAAGTACAACATCACACACATCACAGGGCTGAGCTACAACCAGCTGTGGGCAACAAGAGGGAGCACCTTCCAGACAGAGTTCATTCTTTCTGCTTTTGTCATCATTGCTGCTTTCTTTACTCCTGTAGGTACCTGACAATCCCCTCCAGGTGTTGCTGAAGTCTGGGGGTGCAGAGGCTCTGCCCAGGAGGCAAATTAAAAAATCTGATCCCTGCCTGGCTTTGACACTCTGTGCCTCCACAGGTACCTCTGGCTATGGCTTTTCTTCCTCTGTTTTTCAGCAAGTTTCTACTTTTCTGGAACATATTCCTGAAAAACCTTCTGGGCCTGGGAGATGCTGAAGAAGCCAGATACTCCCGATTTATTGTAGTCTGAGCAACAAATAGGTCTGGAATGGAAGTGATTACTGAGCAAAGCCTCCTCCCCTCTGCAACTGAAACGGAGAAAGGACCACGCCTTGGTGTTCCCTCGGGTAAGGACTTTTTTGTCTTTGCCACAGGGCCTGACCTTTGATTCTGCACAGAAAGTTCCCGAAGTTGTAGGAGGTGATCCATGCAGGGCTGCTCTGAAAGCCAGGACACCAAACCTCACATTCCTTGTGCACAGACCAAGGGGAAACCCAGGGAGTGCCTCTCCCTAAGGATTACTGCTGCTCTTGGCATCCTGCAGAAGGGACTCCAGACTGCAGTGGGGCCATTTCATGCCATGAAAAACACCATGCACAGCACATTTTCCTGAATTTCTATGGAATTTCCAAGAATATTGAATGGCATTTTCTTCCTCCTTTCCTCTCATGATTTCCAATGTTCCAGCCCTCAGTCAGTTGCTGCTATGCTACATATCATCCCAAACTGTAATATTAATATAGCAGAACACGACAGCATTGAAACTCTTGTTTAAAGATGTGCAAGGGTCGTATTTCTTTTGCATGTAGCACCGCATAGAACATGATTAAAACATTTTAAAATGAAAGCAGAAGCAAACCCACCACAACCTACCAGGTAAACCCACCATAACCTACCTCCTTGTCCCTTCCTGCAGGGACTAAAATGCTGAATAAAGGAAATAAAAGGGCAGCAAGGAGTAAAATGCTTGCAGTGCAAAGGGTTTTTTCAGGATTCTCTTTTACCATTGCTTGGATTAAAAACTTTTGCAAGACCTGCAGTAATTAATTTGCAGAGCGTTCCTTTTCCCACCCTCAGGACTTGTTCTGTGAAAAACTTTTTGGGTCCAAATAAGAACACTGAAGAAAAGAGGGGTTTTGAGGTTTTTTTCCATGTTGAGCCTTTTTCTCTGAGGCAGCTTTGCCTCAGAGGACCCCCACACCACTGAGCTGGCTGCTGGAGCCCTTCATCCCTCTGCCTCAGCAGGTACTTGTGGAGGCATGGAATTGCTCATGGTGGAGCCTGGGGAATTGCTTGTGTGAAGAAGTGCTCACCTAAAAGCAAAGGGTCCTTTCTATTTGGTCCTTTGTAATTTCTGGTTCTTCATACATTTTTACAGACAGGTGGAATGGTTATAATGTTCCAAAATAAAAGACAGTTTTCTTTTGAAAAAGGGGGCATGCCTAAAAGTTGAGAGTGGAAAAGGCTGCCTGTAACCTTTTATTGGCTTCATTCTCTCTAATATATCTGCCTTGTACGCCAAGAAAAGTATAAACAAATGGCAGGGTATTGGTTTTTCACTAACAGGGTTTAAACCAAGGGTATAAAAAGCATATCCTATCTGACACTATTTATGAAACAATTAATATTGTCAATGCCTTTTCCATCTCCTCCGAGTTACACATACTGCATAAACTTTGATATATCCCTGAGAAGTACAAAAAAAAATGCCAGCTGGGGAATAAACAGGGCAATGCATCAACACTGTTGGAAAAGGAAACAATTTCCACGTCTTCTTATGAAATTCTTTGATATTAAAATAACCCGAGATGTAATTCCCTTGAATTTGCCCAAGAAGGCTCGAGGAACAGTAGACAAAGGGTCCTGGATTGAACTTCCGATCTCAGGGTTTAGATACAATTAATTATTTGGTTGTTTGGAGCTTTTACAATAGCAGCAAACCGCTAATTCTTCTCTTTTTTTTTCTCTTTTTTTTTTTTTTTTTTTTTTTTTTTTTTTTTTTAAGAGATAACATGTCC
>WBMY01003556.1:0-32890 GCA_013397315.1 Donacobius atricapilla | reverse complement strand
TGCAGCGGGGTCCGGCCTCTCCCCTCGGCGGGCCCGCAGCGCCCCGCCCGCCGCGGGAGCTTCCCCGCTGGCAGAGGGGCCCGGGGTGCCCCGTGCGGGCCCGGTGTGCGCGGTGCCGCCTCCTCAGGTGTCGCTCCTTGGGGCAGCCAGGGACTCGAGCACACCGAGAGCCCGGGCCGGGGCTTCCCGCGCTGAACCGGCAGCCCCGGGTCATGGCTGGCTTCCCCCGGGAGTGCGGAGCTCAGCCCGCCCCCGTGTTCGGTCCCGCCCGGGCTCCGCCGCGTCCCGGGAGCGGCGCCGGCTCTGCCCGTTCGGGAGCTCTGCCCCGGCCGGGACACGGCTCGAGTGATGCCACGGAGCTCTCGGACTGTTCGTGGCGCTGGTTCGCTCTCGGTGTGGGTTGGTTGTTGAGGAAACTGTTCCTGGTGCAGATACATTTGTATAAATATAAATTGTGTATATTATATGTGGATATATTTAAGTTTTTGTACATATTTTCGGAGCTGTCCTGTGCAGGGCTGGGAGTTTGATGATCCTAATGAGTCCCGTACAACTCAGTATATTTTATATATATATGTATAGTGTCTATCTGAATATCTGCTGCTGGAAGTGGAGCACTCCCTGGTTCCCAGAGCAGTCCCGGTGCGGAGGAGCTGCCCATGAGCTCACTGGGGGAGGAGCTGCCATCCTCTGCCAGTGATTGATCCCTGAGCTTTAATATTTAACTTGGCTGCTCTGTGGTTAATGAAGGGAATGAGATAATCCCTTGGGGGGTGACGAGCCAGCAGTGCTAGAACCCTGTCCAGAACTTTGGGCAGCTGCTGCAGAGTGTCGGGATTACAGGGCTGTTAATGTTTTAATTAAAGGTTTTAATTTAAGGCAGAAATGAAGTATCCAGTGTGAAATTGAAATGAGAACCTGACAGCAGGATGTTCAGAAAGTATATTTATCTTCTTTTATTCTGGCTGTGAAAAAGTCTCAGGAAATGGGCAAAGGATGGAGCTCAAACAGCAGCAGTAACCACAGCAACGGGTACAGGGAGGCTGTGACTTAATCCTGTCAGCATTCCTTGAAAAATTGAAGGAGCCAGAGATTTTGTTGCTTTAGACTTGGAAAATTAAAGTTCCAGGCCGTGTTTTCTTTCAGCAGTGTAGCAGGAGCTTGTTCAGTCGTGGCACAGATCTAACACCTCGCTGCAGTAGGAATTCTGCTGTTGTTGGGCCAGTGAGGAGAGAAGCAGTGGCAGGGAGAAGGTGTTTTTATTTTTTATTTCAGCACAGTGGTGTTGATGTGTGCAGGGCAAGGGCCAAGGAATGAGAGGTGCTGGGAAATCTGCTGCTGGTTCCCCAAATGCAGGAAGGATATATTTGAGTGTATAAATACTGCTCTAGAGAAGAAATTCTTCCCTGTGAGGGTGGGGAGGCCCAGGGTTAGGGTTAGGGGTAGCAGCTGGGGCTGTCCCTGCCTCCCTGGAAGTGTCCAAGGCCAGGTTGGAGCAGCCTGGGATGGTGGGAGGTGTCTGTGCCCAGGGCAGGGGGTGGCACTGGATGATCCCTGATGTCCCTTCCCTCCCAAACCTTTCCATGAGCGTGGGAGGAGAGGGAAGGAGAGCGAGGAGAGCATGATGTGTCGTGGGGGAAGGAGAGAAGCCTTCACAGCTCTGCTGAATCCTTGAGGAGCGGTTTGGTTTCATGCCTAAAGGTTGCATTTCCTGAGGTTTTCCAGCAGTGACGCTCCCCTGTGTGGGCACCTGGCTGCAGCCCAGGATTGCAGACTCAGAGAACTGCTGGAGTCCCTGAAACTGGGGACAGAATTGAGGTGGTTTTGCTGCTCACCCTGGTTGGGTGTGCCTGAAGTGCTGCCTCTGTTCATTGCTGCGATGGAGCAGCTCTGGGAGAGCTCTGCCCCGGGGCAGCTCCTGGTTTGCTCGGGCTGCAGCTGCTGGGGGAGAATGGGAATTCCCAGGCCTGGGGACAGCAGATCACCCCAGTTTTGCTTGTCTTGCAGGGGCTGAGGCACCATGGAGCAGTACACGGCCAACAGCAGCAGCTCCACGGAGCAGATCGTGGTGCAGGCGGGGCAGATCCAGCAGCAGGTACGGAATGTAGGAATGTGGGAGCCCTCTGCACCCCTCAGAGGCGCACAGCAGCACAATCCTCATCCTCCCGGGTGCCTGCCCACCTGGCTTCTGTCACCTGGGCACTGATGGCACCTGTCTGGAAGTCGGAGTAAATGTGGTTTTTTAAATGCACTTACTGTATCTTAAAAACAAAATTTATAATTGTTTATATAAATATAAAAAATGATAAAAAATTACAATTAAATTGCAGGTGTACACATGACCAAATTTCAGAGTAGCAGGGGGTTTGCCAAATGGTAGTGACACGGGGATAGTAAAATATAAAAATATATTAACACATCTCTGAAAATGGAGGAAACAGAATATTAACAGAAACAATCAGTTGTCCACAAGAAAAATTCCCCCAGAGTTGAAATAGGTTTTGTTCAAGCTCACAGAGGTTTCCTCCAGCTTTATCAAATGAACATTTGTAGAGATTCTTTGTTTCAGGACAACACGTGGAGCAAAACAAACACCCAGGACAGGAATTCAACCAACCACGGAGCTTTGGATGAACTCATCCACCCCACAAAGAAGGCACTGTTTCAATGTGCAAAATACCAGGGCTGAGTTTTGAAGCCTCACAAATTTTGGCTGTTAAGCTTTCCATATTCAGATTTGGGGATGCATTTTCAGCTGCTGCTGAGATTTTGTTGCATCTTCTGTTCTAGTTCAGCGAGGGGTTGGTGGTTTGCCATGCAAAGGGCTGAGCCCTGATGATGTTTTCAGGGAGATCGGCTTTGCTTTGGCCTCAGCAGGGACCAAATCCTTCCCCTGGGTTTAGCTGGGGTTGACTTTTTCAGCCAGAACAAGATTGCACTTGAGATTAAAACATTTTATATTAAGGATTATCCGAAATACCTGTTTGCAGCAGATAACCAAAGATGTAGTTGGTTTATTGACGTTTTCTAGGTGGAAAGGAGATAAAACCATCTCTTGGCTTTCATTTGCAGTACAACTTCTTAAAGCCTGTGTCTGACATGAAACGTTTCGCTAAATTAAGTTGTTTTACCAGGCTGTTGCAGCACTTGGGAGGGAGCTGTCCTTCATCTCCCCATGCTAACACAGTTACCGGGAGTATTTTGGGACTCTTAGCAAAGAGCCTAAAGATAGAAGAGTCTTTTAGCTCTGACTGCTCCTGCAGCCTCTGCAGGCTGTCCCTCAGGGTCACTGGTGGGCAGGCAGCGACTCGGGGGCAGGGATGAGCTCAGGCTGTGCTGCAGGAAGGGCTTTGCTGGGGCAAACCAGTGTGCCCCAAACCTGGAGCCCTCCACAGGGCCAAACGTGGGCAGTGAGCAGTCTGAAACGCTGCAAAATTCCCCCTTTCGTTCTCTGTGAGTTGGGATATTGAAGCCTCAAACTTCAAAAATAAAACCCTGAAACTGAGCTTGAAATCCTGCAAAATGGCCTGTCCTGTTCCCTGTGATTTAGGATATTGAAGCCTCAAACTTCAAAATTAAAGCCCTGAAACAGCTTGAAATCCTGCAAAATTTTCCCTCTCATTCTCTGTGAGCTGAGATATTGAAGCCTCAAACTTCAAAATTAAAGCCCTGAAACAGCTTGAAATCCTGCAAAATTTTCCCTCTCATTCTCTGTGAGCTGAGATATTGAAGCCTCAAACTTCAAATCTAAAACCCTGAAACTGTGCTTGAAATCCTGCAGAATTTCCCCTCCTGTTCCCTGTGAGCTGGGATATTGAAGCCTGGCAGTGCCACCTGCAGTTCCAGGGAACTCCATCCTTGGGTTTGCTGCGATTCCCATTCCCCGTGCTCCTGAGCGGTGTGTGTGAGCCCCACGCCCTGTCCCAGCAGTGTGTTGTGCATTTCCGTGTTTCAAGCTCTCCCTGTTCCTGTTCCCAGCAGCAGGGAGGTGTCACAGCTGTCCAGCTGCAGACTGAGGCCCAGGTGGCATCGGCCTCAGGCCAGCAAGTCCAGACCCTCCAGGTAGTGGTGACCTCTCTGATTGTGTTTCTGAGCACTGCATGACCCTCCCCAGCACCACATATCTAATGCTGTGTTTTCCCAGGGTTTCCAGGAGGAACAGGGGGATGTGGAGCAGGAATTTCTGCTGGGTGCTGCCTGTAGGGTTTGCTGTGGCATTGGAGCTGTTGCCGGGTGCACGCCAGGAATTCTGGAAGGGAATTGTGGTTAATGTGCGACTTCAAAGTTAAAAATGCCAAAATGAGGAAGTAATAGTTGGGGTAAACCCCAAAGATTTCCTGTAATTCCAAGGAAATGAGGGTTCTGAGCTCCTCCCTGAGGAGGGCTCTGCCTTCACTGCCTGAGGCAGACTGAGGTGGTGCCAGAGCCTGAGCTTGGACAGTGGAATCTTCTCCCCTGTGACTGAAAAGGCACCTGGGGACAATTATTGGCCTCTGTGGCACTGAGAGATCCAATTTCTTATTTACCTGTGAAGAGCACAGGAAAGCCCAGGAGCCCTGTGAATCCCAGCAGCAAGTACATCCCACTTTGGAAAGAAACTTGTTTCAGTGTGAAGTATTTCCTGTCTTGCAGCCTCCACTTCCCTAACTCAGCCAGGCTTTCCAGGAGCCCTTTGTAGAGCAGTTGACAGTTTTGTACTCAGAATTCTGGTTTTGTTTGGTTTGCAATTCTTCAGAGCAGGGTGGTTCCAAAGGGCTGGAATGGCCCTGCCAGGTGCAGAATTAACACAGCATTTTTTATGTTCAGAGTTCGAATCTCAGACACTTCCTGACTTGGATTGCTGGGCTCACTGGTTGTTGTTATGTTCTCCCCACCATTTTTTTTTCCTTATTTTGCCTTGCTCTGATTCATTAACAAAAATCCTGGAATGTCTTGTTTTCCTTTCTGCTTCTTGGATATTGTGCTGCTGCCTGTGCTTCTCTGTGCTGACCTGAGCATGCTCCTCCCGGTGTGATCCAGGGGCTGAGGGCTTTGGATGGGACATGGACAGGCTGAGGGACAGAGTGGGGACCTGGAAACTCAAATTCCCAGGGCAGGATTTGCCTCCTCACCCCCCTGGGGGTAAAACCCAGGAACTTGGTGACTTTACCGCATTGGGATGTTCTTGTTCCTAAGCAAATCAGATTTTGTGATTCCTGAGCTCATGAGACTTATTTTGCATTAAGGCCATGAAGGTAGAGAATTTTTTAAGATGAGAATCTGGGGACTTCGCAGGTGATGGGGTTCAAACAGAGAGGTTTTCCCCTTTTTTCTTTTTCATGGCCCTTTTTCCCAGTGACCAAAGAGTTACCAGGTCTGAGAGTGCTGAGATGCTCAGGCCAAAGTTACCACAGAATCCCAGACTGGTTTGGGTGGGAAGGGACCCTAAAGCTCACCCAGTTCCAGCCCCAACACTTTCCCCTGCCCCAGGGTGCTCCAAGCCCCAGTGCCCAGCCTGTCCTTGGACACTTCCAGGGATCCAGGGGCAGCCCCAGCTTCTCTGGGCAACCTGTGCCAGGGCCTGCCCACCCTCACACATTTATATTTATATTTATATTTATTTATGGACTTTTTGGGCCCAGAATTGGCTGCTGCTCGTCCACTTTGATTTTTCCTCCCTGAACTCCATTTTGTGTTGCTCCAGTTAACCATGGAGAGTTTCTCTCAACACATCCCATGCTCCACGTCAGTTTGGAAATGAGAATGTTGTGGGCATGAAATTGGAGAGAGTTGAGGCCACCTCAGAAACTCCCTGTCAGAACAGAGCTCTCTCAATAGGAACCTCAATTAAAAATCTGTGATTGCAAGGTGAATACTTGTCACGGCAGGACACGAAATGGATTGACTCCATGGAGCTGTCAGCAGAGAAAGAAGCTTTATTTACAATCCCAGCAGTTTCTTTTAGAACACGCTCTGTAAAAAGGTCTGTTATTGCTCCATGGCACTGACACTGCTCTGCATTGGGTCAGGAATAGGAAACAACCCCTGGGACAGTTGTTCTGGCAAAGGGAACACTGTTTGCTGAACCTGTGCTGAGAAACGGAGAGAGATGTTTTGAAAAGAAAAGGAAACTGCTGGCAGCTTTCCCTTGGGAAAGGAGCCAGCAGTGGTTAGCAAGCTGAAATTCTCCCAGTCTCAGAAATATCAAGCCCACAAATACTGAAGTTTTTCATCCCACTTTGCTCTTGAGCTGTGCATGAAGGCAGTTCCTGTGGCTGCAAAATGTGGTTTTCATGCTTTGTAACACCTAGACTGCAAGAGAAGCAGAGCACTCACTAAATGCTGGAGCCCAGAGGTGCTTTGCAGCAGCTCAGCGCCCGTTTCCCCGTTCCCTGCCCCGCAGGTGAGC
The DNA here is from genome assembly GCA_013397315.1 of Donacobius atricapilla. Taxonomy (NCBI): domain Eukaryota; kingdom Metazoa; phylum Chordata; class Aves; order Passeriformes; family Mimidae; genus Donacobius; species Donacobius atricapilla. The sequence continues at coordinate 26,502 of WBMY01003556.1, read as the reverse complement.
TCCGGGGCTGCCCCGGCGGGGCTTTCATTGTTGCCTTGTTGTTCCAGGTGCAGGGGCAGCCACTGATGGTGCAGGTGAGCGGGGGCCAGCTCATCACCTCCACGGGCCAGCCCATCATGGTGCAGGCCGTGCCCGGCGGCCAGGGCCAGACCATCATGCAGGTGCCCGTGTCCGGCACGCAGGGGCTGCAGCAGGTGAGGCACCCCCGGGGGCACCGCCTGGGTGGGTGATTTCTTTTCGGTATATGGTTCGTTTATTTGTATTTATTGGTAATGTTTAGTTAAAGGTTTTTTGAGGTTTGACGGAAGGTTTATGTAATGAGTATTTGTATGGAAAGTTGGAGATAAGAAATGCTGACTTAGAAATGCTGTGGTGTCATGGTAGGACACGAAATAGATTGACTCCATGGAGCTGTCAGCGGAGAAAGAAGCTTTATTTACAATCCCAACAGTTTCTTTTAGAACACGCTGTGTAAAAAGGTCTTGTTATTGCTCCATGGCACTGACACTGCTCTGCATTGGGTCAGGAATAGGAAACAACCCCTGGGACAGTTGTTCTGGCAAAGGGAACACTGTTTGCTGAACCTGTGCTGAGAAATGGAGAGAGATGTTTTGAAAAGAGAAACTGCTGGCAGCTTTCCCTTGGGAAAGGAGCAAGTTAAACTTAGCAAGCCAAAATTCAGGCTCAGAAATATTGAGCCCACACTATGGAGTAGGATATTGTTGAGAAAGAAATGGAATTAGGATTAAGTTTTAAGGGATGGCTTTAGAAATCCATTTCCTGCACTGCCCAGCCTGGGGACACTCTGGGATGCTGCCACTGCCCCCTGGGCTCTGCTCAGCACCACAAAAGCAGGCAGAGGCAGTGCTTGGTGCTTCTGGCGTGGTGGGAATGAGTGAAAGTCCTTTATGGACTCAGGTTTTGTGTTTTATGGCCTGGTGCAAACCTTTTAGATCAATGCTAAAACGCTGGGTTGGTTGGGGGTTTTTCATCATGGGATGATTTGGGTTGGATGAGACCTTAAAGCACCAACCCTGTCACAGGCACGGATAGCTTCCCCTAGAGCAGGATTTTTGTTTGTTGGGATATTTTATCTGGCCCTTGCAATGTAGTTGGGGATCTGGTGCCTGTTCAATTTATGGCTCAGAAAGAGGATTTTTAAAAAATCATCTAAGAAAGCTTCTTGCAAGTAACTTGTGCTTGAGCCCCTCTAATATGGGATGGCCAAAGGGGAATTCAAACATCCCTGCTGCACAGAAGGCAATCGTGAAGGAGGCATAGAAAATGAACTTTTTTTGAAGTAATTACCTGTTTAAAGGACAGTTGGTAAATTTAAGGAGGTGGTCAAAGTGTTCCTGAAAAGCAAAGGGAAGAACTGTATCCATGGCATAATGAAAGTGTCCTGATGATTTAGAATGGGATTTAGGAACCCAGCACAGTCCAGGAAGGCAAATGATATCTTGGTGTTTTGAGAGGTTTATTTCATATTTCCTTTGTTGAAAACCACTGTAATTTGTATGGGGTTCTTCTCAGTCTGGTTGGTGGAGGAAAATCCATAACTGTGTTTTTCAACACACACTTCAAACCATGTTCCAGCTCTTCTTTTTTAATCTAAGAATGTGGTGGAAAGACAGCAAAGCTGAGGACAACTTTATATATCCCAGAAGTACTTCTGAGTGCTGGATAATTAACACCCCACAGACCTCTTAAATCTTAGTCCTCCTCTTCCACCTGACTATTTGTTCCCAGTGGATGTGAATAATTGATTTCTCCTGAGTGATTTATTGTGTAAGCAGTGCAGAACTGCCGGAGCACGGTGACACAGCACGCTGCTCCCTCTGCCCTGTGTGCCTGTGTCACAGGGAGCAATCCATTAAAACTCCTCATTTTCAACTGGAAAAAGAGAAGGACTCGCTGCTTCCTTTTTCTGTGCAACAGTAAATCACCCTCAGAGATGACTTGGTCATGCTGAGGCCGAGGAGGGAGAAATCAGAGGCATAGTTAATGTTCCTTTCTGACTCTTTCTTCCACAGATTCAGTTGGTCCAGCCAGGTCAGATTCAGATTCAAGGTGGGCAGGCTGTGCAGGTACAGGGGCAGCAGGGCCAGACCCAGCAGATCATTATACAGCAGCCCCAGACTGCAGTTACTGCTGGCCAGACACAGGTAACTGCACCAGCATGAAAGGCTTTTCTGCAGAGGAGCAGGAGGAGAAACTTAACAAATGACTTAAGATGTGGTTAAATTAAAAAAAAAAAAGAAAAAAAAAAGGAATTATTAATGTTGAGGAGAACTTGAGAATAAGTGTCATGTTTTTGTAGTGTTTCATACATGACTCTGGGGCAGAAAAATTAGCTTGCATGTTTTTCTCCATCGTGTTTCTGTATTTTATTGGTTCGTGGTTGTTTTTGTCTCTCTGTTGAATTTTGAAAACATGAAGCATTGCTAATTCCATACTTGGGCCATTGTGTGCAGTAGTCCAGTCACAGCTGGGGTTTCTGCTGATGCTTTTGGTTAGGGCCAAAATTGAATTTTGGAGCAGAACAGTTCTTTCACATCTTCATAGCGAGACAGGAAACCTAGAATTTGGGTTTTTTTCATTACAGAACTGTTAGAAAAAGCATCTTACATGTGCTTCAGGTGTTTGATCTCCAGGTCTCTGTGCTCCAGCCTATTTCTTACTGCTGCTAATGAGGCAACAGCAATAGACACCTGGAACACCTCAAGCACCATGTGTTCATGCAGGAATTGTAAACCCTGGAAAGAAAAGGGGCAATTTGTAACATTTTTGTGCTCCTTGTTTTGCCCAGACCCAGCAGCAGATAGCAGTGCAAGGCCAGCAGGTTGCCCAGGCTGCCGAGGGCCAGACCATCGTGTACCAGCCTGTGAATGCTGATGGCACCATCCTGCAGCAAGGTAGGAGGGCTGGGAGGAGCCAGGGCACCTCTTGGAGAGGCTTTTTATTTATTGAGGGGTTTGTGTGCTCTGCAGGAATTCACTCCGGGGTTCTTCCCCAGAGACAGAAAATCTCCTTGTCTCTGGCAAGGGCTGGTAGATTAAAACCCCTTAGTTTTGCTTTTCCACCTCAGGAGTACGTGGTTACTCACAGTGAGGTTACAAATGCAAAAACTAGGAATTCTGATGTAGTTTAATCCCTCACTTCAACACTTTCCTGACTCTCTGCATGTTTTGGAAGGATGAATGAGTAAAACACAGAAGTGGGACTAATGCTGTTCCCTTCTTTTTGTGTGCGTGTTTTTGTTTCTTTCTTTTTTTTTTTTCTTTTTTTTTTCCTCTTTTTTTTTCTCTTTCCTTTTGTGTTCCTACTTCCTTAAAGTTACAGTCCCTGTTACAGGCATGATCACCATTCCTGCAGCCAGCCTGGCTGGAGCCCAGATTGTCCAGACAGGAGCCAACACCAACACCACCAGCAGTGGCCAGGGGACGGTCACGGTGACTCTGCCAGTGGCTGGGAACGTGGTCAATTCAGGGGGAATGGTCATGGTAGGTGTGAGATTCCCACTGCTGCCTCTGGAGGCTGAGCTTTAAGATGTTTGTGCTTAAATCTAGCAGGATTTTCACAAGGGTAGGATGGTGGGAATGGCTTTAAGTCGAAGGAGGGCAGGGTTGGGTGGGGTGCTGGGAAGGAATTCCTGCCTGAAGGGTGGGGAGGCCCTGGCACAGGGTGCCCAGAGCAACTGTGGCTCCAACTCCATCCCTGGAAGTGTCCAAGGCCAGGCTGGAGCAGCCTGGGATAGTGGAAGTTGGCCGTGCCCATGGCAGAAGGTTGGAATTGGGTGATCCTTAAGATCCCTTCCAGCCCAAACCATCCTGTGTGATTCCCTGATGAACTCATCTGAGATTCAGATACTACAGTCAGTCCTCTCTGTAAGTTCCATTAATTTAAAGTTTAAACAACATAAATTTTCAGCTTCAAAGGCCTGGATCCTGCTGTGATCTTTGCTCTGGACTTTCTCTCTCCCACAGCAGCTCAGAAATCTTGAAACTGAAATTCAAACTGAGCTGTGAGCTGATGAGCAAAGGTTTAAATAGGTTGAGTCACCTCTGATTTTCTTGAGGTTCCCTTAGGATTTGTTTCCATCGTTTATAGAGGTTTTTCCTGCCAATTCCTATTTCTTTGTAGTGCGATGCTTTTGAATGTCGTTGGTCCCCACTAGATGTCAGCAGCTCTGCAGTGTTGGCTTAGAGATGCTCTGAAATGAGATAATTGAAACAAGAGAGAACCCAAAAAAAGGGGAAGCACTGGCCATGTCCTGTTTGTTTAATTGTCCAAGAAGCAGCAACACAGTCAAGGAATTGTATTGAAATTCTGCCTTTATCAGGAAAACCCAGCAGGACTGATAGGGAATTGATTTGTATAAATTGGTTCTGCCGTTTGAGAACAGCTTTATGGCCCCTTTTCATTTAAGGAGCTGCACTACCTGAGCAAAACCCACTTTCTGTTTCAATACTGGGGTTTTTAATGCCATTTTTGTGTTCAGCCTGTGTGCTGAGCTGCAAGCACTAAAGGCAGGTTCTCTGTGCAGATGGTGCCCGGAGCTGGCTCCGTCCCAGCCATCCAGAGGATCCCTTTGCCTGGAGCAGAGATGCTGGAAGAGGAGCCCCTCTATGTCAATGCCAAGCAGTACCACCGCATCCTGAAGAGGAGGCAGGCACGGGCCAAGCTGGAAGCAGAGGGAAAAATCCCCAAGGAGAGAAGGGTGAGCATGAAACTCGGATCTAACACAGGGTTGCTCTGTGAGAAAGGCACAGAGTCCCACCTGGGCTGGAAAATGAGGATTAGAATCTTGGTGTTCGTCAGTTTTGCGATGTTTTTGTTCATGAGCCACGTCAGAGTAAATTTTTTAAGTCCCTTGAGGATAATTCTGCATCCTTTGGGTGTTTTGGGAGTGTATGGAGCTGTGTGAGCGTGCACTGACTGTCAGCACGGTGTTTGTGGGACAGGGGATGGATGGGGACTGGGAATTTCCCCTGGGAAAGCAGTGACTGGGAGTCTGTGGGGCAGGGGATACATGAGGACTGGGAATTTCCCCTGGGAAAGCAGTGACAGAGTCTGTGGGGCAAGGGATGGATGAGGACTGGGAATTTCCCCTGGGAAAGCAGTGAGTGGGAGTCTGTGGGGCAAGGGATGGATGAGGACTGGGAATTTCTTTTGGAGAGGCAGTGACAGAGTCTGTGGAGCCGGGGATGCATGAGGACTGGGTATTTCCCCTGGGAAAGCAGTGACTGGGAGTCTGTGGGGCAGGGGATACATGAGGACTGGGAATTTCCCCTGGGAAAGCAGTGACAGAGTCTGTGGGGCAAGGGATGGATGAGGACTGGGAATTTCCTCTGGGAAAGCAGTGACAGTCTGTGGGGCAGGGGAGGGATGGGGACTGGGCATTTCCCCTGGACAGGGAGTGGGTGGGAAGAGGAGCTGCTCCCTCAGCTGCCCCTTCCCTCCCTGCAGAAATACCTGCACGAGTCCCGGCACCGGCACGCCATGGCCCGCAGACGGGGAGAGGGGGGCCGCTTCTTCTCCCCCAAGGAAAAGGACAGCCCTCACATGCAGGTGAGTGAGCGCTGGGGCAAATCCCCTTTCAGCCCTTCAGGACACACCTCAGAGCTGTCTGTGCTGCTCTGCTTGGGTTTGGGGGCTTGGCTGCTGACCCTTGTCCCTCCCCGCCTTTACATTTATTCCAAGCATTGGGAATAAAACCTCCTGGCACTGCTTGTGGAGAGCAAGGGAGGGTTGCCCTGAGGAATTAAATGACAATAATGTGAATAGAATCATGTTCACGTTGTAGATTTTAGGATAAATGCACACAAACGTTCTCTGTTTGTAAAATGGCCTTTCTGGTTGGGTATTGGGGTGTTCTTTCAGGACATGAATTAAAGGTAGACATGCTTTATCTTTACATCTGATGGAAAATTAAAAAATGGGAATATCTGATTCTTAGCTGCATCTTGATTTGCATAAAAGGTGCAAGGCATTTTTCAAAGGAAGGGACACAATGGAGTAGAATGAACAGGTTCTGTGGTTGCTCAGTGCTTTAGGGCAGTTCTGTGCCTTTTAGGGGAGCGTTTTTATTTTGAACTAAAATCATTCCTGAATATCAGACCAATCTTAAGTCTTCTTAAATACCAGAAACAACAAATTCCTTTGAGGTATTAGGATTTTTTGTGTCCCAGGCCTGCAAAACCTAGGAGAAATAGGACATTCTTGGAGATCAAGGCAAGTGCCAGGAGTGTGTGTGGTTCTCTCTGTTCCATGGAAACATGTAATTTCCTGCCTTTTGTGTCTGCAGGATCCAAGTCAAACCAACGAAGAGGCGATGACACAGATGATCAGGGTCTCCTAACCCCTGCTTCCAGGGAGAAACTCCTGAAGGGAATTCCCATCCCTCTGCCAGCCTGTCCTGCCTGCCCAGAGTGCCCAGTGAATCCTGGAGTGGGACAATCTCCACGCCACAGCCTGTCCTTTTCCACAGAGCAAGCACCAGCTGTTGAGGATGTGCTTGAGGTTTTAACTCCACAAAACAGAACCGTGCAGACTTCCTTGGTGCCCTCTCCTGACCCAGCACAGGGAATTTGGAGTCTGAGTGCTCGTCCCTTTGGTTTTCCTTCATTTTCCCACCTCGGTCCCTGTGGCTGGTGCAGCTCAGCCCTGTCCAGGGGCAGATTCCAGCTCCTCCAGCCAGCACTGAATGGCTGCACCCCAGGCCTGTGTTTGCCCGGCAGAGATTTGTAATTCCATCCACTCCTCACCCCTGTGGACTTGGTTTTCCCTGAGCTGGGCCCTGCTGTTGCATTTGGACCCTGGCAGAAACTGAAGGGGATGGTTTTCAGTCCCACCCTGTAAATGTGTAAAGAAGCTCTTCTCTGGGAAAGGTTCAGCCATCCAACCGCTGCTAGAAATAGTCAGGATTACTGCAGGACTTGGTGTGTTGTGTGTCTGTGCAAGTGGGGTGGGAGAGGGACATGTGGGGGGGATTGGGTCAGTAAATCAGTCTCGGGGTGGTTTTGGATGTTCATTGCCAGTACTTGTTGCTTTGGAAGAAAACTGGATGTGAGTATAAAAAGGATTGAAACTTTTAAGCGAGTCTCTTCCAAAGGAATTCTTTTTGTTTTGTTTTTTTGAGGTTTTTTGGTTTTGGTTTTAGATTTTTCTCACCTGCCAGTGAAGTCCATGGTTCCTCCAAGAGACGTGGAACCCTCAGTGTCAGAGTGGTGGCACTTGTCCATTTTGGGATGGAGTTTCTGATGCCTGAATCAGTTCTGCAATTCCAGAGTGAGGGACAGTTCAGGACAGCAGCAGCAGCTGGGGCAGCTCAACCTGAGGTACCTGAAGGACTCAGCAGATGAAGGCAGATAGTGATGAACCTTTCATGCTTTTTATAAATTAAGCTCTTAAAAACAAACAAAAAAGGCACTTAGTGAAGGAGCAATACTTACATTATGAAAAACCAGGATTTTTCCATGACCTACAGCTGGCTTTGGGCTGAGCATCTCCACAGAAAGGAGCTTTAATTTCGATTCTAAGCCTGCTCTATTATAATTAGAATTTTGGTGATGGGAGCAGTAGTTAAAAGCATTTAACAGGTGATTTCTCACCGTTCCACTCCTGTCCCCTCCCACCTTGATGAGTTGCACAGCTGCTCTGGGGTTCATCTGCCCAGATTTTCCAGGTTTTGTGTCCTGTAGTTCAAACCGGATCACAGCACTGAAGCTCGGGGTTGGGAGTGTCGCCAGGTGAATGTGAACCTGGCCAGGTGAAGCTGAAGAATGAGGAGTTTTTGAGGAAATGCAGCCAAGGATGGGTGAGACAGGGTTAAATCCAGTGACAAATGCAGCTTGAAAATTGTATTTCCTCCCTTTTCCCATTTACTGGAAGCTTATGGCTAAAGACAAATCAGCAAGTTGTAGAAGACTGGAAGGATACAAAAGAACAGAGCCTGGAAAATCCTCTTTCCTTTGGATGAAAGAAAAATACTAAACCTGAGAGTATGAGAGGGCGAGGAGGGAGGAGAAATGCCGGATCCTTGTGAGCAGCACTCCTGGAGGAAGAGGGAGCCTGTGCGGCTGTCCCTGTGGAGGCAGTGGAAGGACAGGGAGGAGCTGCAAGAGGGGGTTTGGAATTGGCAGCTGCAGCTCTAAATGCAGCTCAGCTCCTGGCGGTGAGTTCTGGTTCCGTGGCCCTCCCCAGAGCTGGGGCTGGGGGGACACTGGGGGACACCTGCAGCTGCAGGAGGAGCTGGCCTGGCTCCTGGCAGGCAAATAAAGCAACTTGCATCCGATTTTTGTCCTGAGTTAGACCAGTAATCTGACACTCTGCCCACAACTCTTAATTAGGATTTATTTCTAATGATTTCAAGGGCATTTTTAACATCTGTGGCATGATCAGGGCCTCTGGCTGCTTCTGCCTTAACTCCTTGCCCAGTTCCAGCACGGAGCTGGTTTTCCTCTGCTGGCACCCGAACCCCCCACGCAGCAATTCCTGGGGTCTCCCCCATTTCAGGAACGTGCTCTCCCTAAGGGATTTTAGTTGGATTTGCAGCATTACTGTAAATACGTTTCTTTTTTTGGAGCATCTGTAATTTTGTTGGTGGAATACTGGAGTAAGAGCTGGAGTAAGAGCCTCTCCAGGATGTTTTTTTGCTCTTTTGTTGATGGTGAATCTCTGTCCTGAAACACCTTTTTGAGAGCTGGAAGTTCAGGAAGCAGTATTATTGCTCTGACATAGATTTTGTTTCAGTTTTTTTTTTAAATTAGTAATTACCTTTCTTAAAGAATTTATAAACTTTTTCCCAATATCCCTTCATATCTAGGTTCTCTGATCCGCTATTGTAGGTTGTGTGTGAAGAAATACGGATTTGTGTTCTAGAAAGTCTTATTGTTAATATTTTAAATAGTGATGTGAAGGCCCAAGTGCTCCTGTCATATTTTTATTTGTTTTGTGTTCTTTGTATCACTGCTGAAAGTTTTGTTTATTTGGGGAGGTTGGAGCCAGCAGTCAACACCACAGTACCAAAAATATCTGCTTTCTTTTCCCAGGAAATCTGTTAAAATTGGAGACATGTCCAGTTCAAACCTCCCTAATAATTAAATAAGAATTCTTTGTAGATTGGCTCCACTTGAGCAAAAACTCCACTTGAGGAGTGAGTTAAAGAGTGGGTGAGGATGAGAGAAGAGGCTTGGGGAGAAATGTGTTTGATTGACCCAGAGCAATGAAGCATCAAACCCATCAAAACCCAGATTTCTAGGAGTGTAAAGAACAGGATTTGGGAAAAAAAATGTGATCTCAAGTGATGCTAAATGGCTTTAAGGCCCTGCATGTTAAAAAGAGGGGAAAAAGAAACTTTTCTTTGTGTAGGGGCATGGGAGGGTCCTGAGCTTAACATAATATCAGGCAAAGTTTGTACATAGTTCAAAGTTTTTAATTTTTTTTATATGATGCATTTTTTCAAGTGTATTTTGGTCTTTAATAGATGCAATTGTAAGTACTGTGTACACTCTCCAGCTAATAAAATTTATAAACTGAGAAGCTTTTGCTCGGTGTTGGGATGTTGTGATGGGGTTTGGGGAGGGCAGGGGTGGCACTGGGGTGGCCAGAGAGACCTGTACTGACCCAGCATGGCCAGAGAGCTCCTGTCCTGGCCCAGGATGGTCAGAGAGCTCCTGCCCTGACCCAGCATGGCCAGAGAGCCCTGTCCTGGCCCAGGATGGTCAGAGAGCTCCTGCCCTGACCCCTTGTCCTGACCCAGGGGTGGCCAGAGAGCTCCTGCCCTGACCCAGCATGGCCAGAGAGACCTGTACTGACCCAGGATGGCCAGAGAGCTCCTGCCCTGACCCAGGGGTGGCTGGAGAGCCCTGTCCTGACCCCTTGTCCCGACCCAGGATGGACAGAGAGCCCTGTCCAGACCCAGGGGTGNCACAGACAGCCCTGTCCAGCCCCAGGAGTGCCCAGAGAGACCTGTACTGACCCAGGATGGCCAGAGAGCTTTGTCCTGGCCCAGGATGGTCAGAGAGCTCCTGCCCTGACCCCTTGTCCTGACCCAGGATGGACAGAGATCCCTGTCCTGACCCCTTGTCCTGACCCAGCATGGCCACAGAGCTCCTGTCCTGACCCAGGGGTGGTCGGAGAGACCTGTACTGACCCAGGATGGCCAGAGAGCTCTGTCCTGACCCTCTATCCTGACCCAGCATGGCCAGAGAGCCCTGTCCTGACCCTTTATCCTGACCCAGNTAAACTGAGAAGCTTTTGCTCGGTGTTGGGATGTTGTGATGGGGTTTGGGGAGGGCAGGGGTGGCACTGGGGTGGCCAGAGAGACCTGTACTGACCCAGCATGGCCAGAGAGCTCCTGTCCTGGCCCAGGATGGTCAGAGAGCTCCTGCCCTGACCCAGCATGGCCAGAGAGCCCTGTCCTGGCCCAGGATGGTCAGAGAGCTCCTGCCCTGACCCCTTGTCCTGACCCAGGGGTGGCCAGAGAGCTCCTGCCCTGACCCAGCATGGCCAGAGAGACCTGTACTGACCCAGGATGGCCAGAGAGCTCCTGCCCTGACCCAGGGGTGGCTGGAGAGCCCTGTCCTGACCCCTTGTCCCGACCCAGGATGGACAGAGAGCCCTGTCCAGACCCAGGGGTGGCCAGAGAGACCTGTACTGACCCAGGATGGCCAGAGAGCTTTGTCCTGGCCCAGGATGGTCAGAGAGCTCCTGCCCTGACCCCTTGTCCTGACCCAGGATGGACAGAGATCCCTGTCCTGACCCCTTGTCCTGACCCAGCATGGCCACAGAGCTCCTGTCCTGACCCAGGGGTGGTCGGAGAGACCTGTACTGACCCAGGATGGCCAGAGAGCTCTGTCCTGACCCTCTATCCTGACCCAGCATGGCCAGAGAGCCCTGTCCTGACCCTTTATCCTGACCCAGCATGGCCAGAGAGCCCTGTCCTGACCCTCTATCCTGACCCAGCATGGCCAGAGAGCCCTGTCCTGACCCTCTATCCTGACCCAGCATGGCCAGAGAGCCCTGTCCTGACCCTCTGCCCTGCCCTGCTGTGGCTGGACACTCCCTGCCCTCACCCAGCATGGCTGCACAGCCCTGTCCTGTTCCAAGGTGGCCGCACAGCCCCTGCCCTCACCCCACACCCTGTGGGGCCAGCACGGCCATTTTGGTGCCCCTCAGCCCCATCCCTCCATCTTGCTGCCCATGGGTGCTGCCCCTGTGACCCCAGGGCTGGGCTGTGGGTGCTGAGGGGACTGAGGGACAGCAGCGTGTCCCCTCAGAGGTGCTCCTGGTGTGGGGGCTCTCTGGGAGGGGGACCCTCCATCCTGGCTTGCGGTTCTGTCCTAGGGGTGAGGGGGTGCCTCAAGATGGCGGCGTGTGGGGAGAGGGGAGGGCTCTGCCCCGGGCCTGGATGGGGCCCTCAGAGAGCTGGGAGAGGAAGGAAAGAGAAAGGACAGAAAGAAAGAAAGAGAAATGGAGAAAGAAAAAGAAGACGGGAAGGCAGGAGAGAAAGAAGATGGGCTTAAAGGAAGGCAGGAAGGAGAGAAAAGGTGGGAAAGAGTGGCCACACCTTGAGTGCTGTGCCCAGCTCTGGCCCTCAGTTTAGGAAGGACACTGAGTGCTGTGCCCAGCTCTGCCCCTCAGTTTAGGAAGGACACTGAGTGCTGTGCCCAGCTCTGGCCCCTCAGTTTAGGAAGGACACTGAGTGCTGTGCCCAGCTCTGCCCCTCAGTTTAGGATGGACATTGGGACACTTGAGCACGTCCGGAGGAGGCACCGAGGCTGCTGAGGGGCTGGAACACAAACGGTGTGAGGAAGGGCTGAGGGAGCTGGGGTTGTTCAGCCTGGAGAAAAGGAGACTCAGGGGTGACCCTGTCACTCTCCACAACTCCCTGAGAGGTGGCTGTGCTCAGGTGGGGTCGGTCTCTTTCTCCAGGCAGCACTGACAGAGGGAGAGGACACAGCCTCAAGCTGCACTGGGGGAAATACAGGTTGGATATTAGGAAAAAGTTTTTTACAGGAAGGATGATAAAGTATTGGAATGTTCTGCCCGGGGAGGTGGTGGAGTCCCCACCCCTGGATGTGTCTGAAACAAGACTGGATGTGGCACTGGGTGCCGTGGTTCAGTTGAGGTGTCAGGGCTGGGTTGGACTCAGTGATCTTGGAGGTCTCTTCCAACTTGGTGATTCTGGGAAAGAGGAAGGAAGGCAGGAAGGCAGGAAGGAAGGAAGGCAGGAAGGAAGGAAGGAAGGCAGGAAAGGAAGGCAGGCAGGCCAGTGTTACTCCACGTGTCCCTCAAGAGCGGGGCAAACACGTGCTGGGTGCGGGATGGGCAGGATGAGGCTGTGGTGCCATTCCCACCTTGAAGGGAACAGGAAACGTGCCTGGCAGTCCTGGCACATGTCCTGGCAGAGCTGTGGGCACAGCACCCATGGAGATGCTCCATTACCCCCTGCAGGATTCATTGTGTTCTGTACTTATCCCTGAAGTCACCTGGAAGCTGGGCCGAAGCACCAGGAGTGTCCGTGGAGGTGCCGTTGGAATCTGTACCTGCACCACTGCACCTCGTGTGCCCAACCACCTTTCTCTCCAAGATTTAATTCCCTTCTATTCCAGGTTACCTCCCAGAAGGTGATTCCTCCTCATCCCCAGCTCCCAGGGATCCTGTCATTATCTTTTTTAGCCCAAACACAGCTGAATGAAGACCCTCAGAATGAGCTTATTTCTGTGTTTTGGCACAAAAAGAGTTTTCCTCTTAGGCAGATTGGATGGGCTTTGAAAGCTTTAAGAGACAGCAAATTTCCCAGTCTCCTGTAATCCCTCTGGGCGCGCTGCTCTTCCCAGGATTGGAACTGCACACTCACTGCAATATCAGAAATAGTTAATGGCACTAACTCCACACCAACATTTCGGCATCTCAAAAGCCCCAGAGCACAAAGCTGGCAGTCACGAATTCTTTCCAGAATTGGTCAATACAGTGACGATCACAAAAAAAAACCCCCAACCCGAACAAACACAAAAAGAAGGAAATGACAGTATGTACGATCAGAGAGTGGGAAGCTGGAACAGGAAATGAGGAGAACTATCGCTCAAGCCTGTTTAGGAAGTCAGAAACCAGTTTCTTTAGCTATTATGATGTCATTTTCTAGCTTTTTTTTTTCCAGACAATTTGCAGTAGAATAATAAAATCATCTCGGATATAATGGTAAGAAAACTGATATTGTGTAGCCACACCAAAGCAGTCAACAGAGTTTACTTTTCTCTCTCACCCTCACCTTCAGAGCTGCATAAGCACTCACAGGGCAGAGTTTATCCAATCCATGGATGTATTCCCTGCCTTCCCTCCCCTGCCACCCAGTATCCAGGCTGGAGTCTTCCTGCAATCTTGATATCCAAAACTTAAACCCATTGTTGTGTCCTGTTCAGCATCCTCAGTCTCCAGCTCACGGAATTAAGAGGAAAATCTCAGTCAGCTGAATTTGGGGATTTATCCACAATCCCTGAGGGATGTTTGCTCATATCACCACGATACCAGGATTCTGTAGTTGGATCAACAGGGGTGTAATTTGTAATAAAGTCAAGCTAGATTTATCCTGGAGCACGGGTGTGTGTTAATAAACAACAAACAGGGAAATACAGAGTTATTTCTTTGTAAAACAAATCCATGCCTTGGAGTGTAAATTCCACCCCAGCAGCTCAAGCTGATGACAGTTCATACTATAAAGTAGACAAATATTTTCCAAGAAGCCCCTTGTTTATTAGAACATGTCAAATGCATTGCTTGTCTCTCTGAAGCCCAGGGAAAAGCTCATAGGTTTAAAATAAAGCAGATTTTTACCACTTTGTTGAATCTTATCAGAATGGGCAGTAATTAATATTTTTTTGTGAATATTTACATCCAGAGGAAGCAGCTCTCTTGGCCTGGCTGGGGTGCTGTATCAGCTGCTGCCAGACACAACCAGTTTCCTGTATTTGGATTTATAGCTCCCTGCAATTTAAAAATAGAGTAATTTGGAAAAGCAAATGCACCACAGCTTTCTTCTGGGTTTGCCCACCAAGGTGCTGTGCTGTTAGAAAAGTGCAGTTATTTTCCAGGGAAATTGTGGATCCAGGTGTGTCCATTCCCTCACCCCATCACCACCTTCAGCTGCTGGGTTCAAACAGAGCTGGGTGGTTTTAAGCGCAGCGGTTTTGCCGTCTGGATATCAGCCTTGGTTCATCTACAGCTGCAAATATTTCCTGCTTGCCTCGTGAAATTGGGAAAGAGCAGAAGGGATGTGTGGCAAAAGGGAATGTGAGCTCAGAGATGTTCAGGAAACTTGCACAAACTGCACTTCCTAAGGTTTAAGCGACTGGGCAGAGTCAGAACATGGAATATTTGGGGTGATTGCAGGTAGCAAAGTTTTCCTTTGATGAAGATTTTATGTTGTTCCTGAAGATTCAAGGCCAGTTAATGATCAGCATTGTATATTTTTGTTGTTACCACAAGCAGAAAGAAGCAGAAGGGCCAGGACTTCCTCAAGCCAGCAAGGTGGTTTGTGTCTGCCTTGCAAGAAGCTGTCAGACAACCAACAAATCCAGCTCAAGGAGAAGCCTCATGCCCTCTGGGGGTGGATGGAACTGTTGGATAATCCCCTGGAGTGGTGAACCAGCATAAAACACCTGGGATTTCTGACTGGGGTCTGCCAAAGTCCATCCCTTTTCCTGCCATGAAGGACAGAAGCTCCTTTGGGTATGAAACAGGACCTTTCCCTGCTCATTTTAAACCTGTGTCTCACTCCCAGCTCATTCTGCCTCCCTGGCCAAGGCTTGCTGTGAATCCCCCGGGTTTCTGGGATGACAAGCTGTAGGGGTAGGAAAACCAGCCCAGAGGATTCAGGAGTTTCACTGCCCTTTTCCTTCTGGTGGAGGTGGTGAGGAGGAGGAGGAGAACAACAACAACCAGAGCAGTGGTGGGCAGGAAGGAACTCAGCCCCATGAGGGCACAGGGACTGCAGGGAAAACCAGGATATCTCCATTCCTATTTACAAATGATGAGGTTAATCTAGGAGGGGACTTGGTGTGCTTTACACTACGTTTCCAGGATAAAAATTGCAGTACATCACCCCTACAGTCTCTGGAACAAGGGTGATTCTGTGAGAGCAGCACCGATCCACAGCCTCTGGGCATCCATCCCAACAGCCTTTGCCTTGGCACTTGGTGGGCCTGGCGAAGGCTCAGGAGCTTGGATTCCCTTCCTGAGTGCCACCAGGGCTCAAGGACATCCCTGACTGGGATGCACTGGCCCTTCTCAGTGTGTATCTTTGATCTTCCCCTAGGAAAACAGCAACAGTGACAAAGAGAAGGTGATTTTCCCACATCAATCCTTTCCTGGGGACTTCTTCTGCTACTGAAAAATCAGCGACTTTTCCTCCTGCAAAGATTCAGATTGCTCAGAGCCTGTTCCACCTGCTGGTGTAAATATAAAATTTCATTTATCAATGAAGCCAAGGCAGTCTCACCCCCTCCACCAGTCGGCTCCAATTTGTTTATCCCATTAGCATGTATCAAAGATCTGTAAAAAAAAAAAGGAAATTCAGGAATTATCTGTTTCCCAGGAAATTTCCAGGCTCTGAAGAGAGCTCTTTAGAACTGACCTGTAATCTTTCTTGTCAAGTGGTAAGAAATTGCTGACTTTTAGAAGATCATTAATTCTTTGATTAACTCACCCCAAACTTCCAGCCTGATGCTGTTCCTTAGTTTGTTTCTCCCTTGAAAATGGCTCCTGAGATGATCTTCTCCCGGAGTCATTAAGCTGGAGCTTTCTCAGCTGCACTCTAATCATATTCCATGAGAACTCATTCATCATTCCAGTCCCTCCTGCTTTAATGAGGCTTTGATCAGAGTTACCTTGAATTTGGGACAGCATTTTGCACCAGACCCAGGGCTGGAGTTTCCTGTTGGCTCTCACAGGATGGGAGCACTGAGGGACAGGGAGTTCCTTTTTTTTTTTTTTTTTTTTTTTTTTTTTTGCAAACAGCCTCAAAAGTTCTGATGAACCTCGAGCTGTGATTCATCGTGGGGGAAGACAAGAAAAAACAACTCCCATGGAGTGTCCAGGTCACTCAGCACAGGAACAGAGCCAATGTCAGCACAGAGGGAACAGGGAAGGGAAGGACAGGACCAGCCCCAGAAATATTTCTGTCCCAAACCCCCTTGGTTTTGATTAATACAATCCCACCAAATTACATTCATTGTTTTTGATGGTAATCAGTAAATTATTCACTAATTTCTTTTTGTTTCCTTGGAGTTATTTTATTTCAGATGGCAAATTCCTCTCTGTGGGTGCAGTCAGATAGCAGGTCTCCTGTCTAGACCAGGAGAGAACAACAAACACAGATTTTCTTCCCCAAAAGTCGCTGATTTAAGACTGAGAACATCACAGTGGTGAGAGGGAAAGGCCTCAGAAGGACAGAGGCTGCCAGATAGCCCACGATGAATTTCGATTTCTGGGCGAAACACAGAACTACTCTAAAAAATGAGAACTCAAAAGTGTAATTAAAATAAGCAAGTTTTGGTCATTGCTTCTGTGGGCAATGAGAGGTTGGGCTCTGAGCTGCTGCTCTGCACGCAGCTGGCTCTGGATGTCCCAGCCTGTCTCGCTGGCTCTGAGTGTTCCTGGATGTTCTAAACACTCCAGGGTGTCCCAAGCATCACCTCTGCTCTGGGACACGACTGTAACCTGGTGTCCTGCAGGAATGCACACCAAGCCAGAGAATCAGCTGGATTTTATTTAGTTTTGCAGGGACAAAGAAATGTGAGTGCCCAGGGGTTTGGAGCCTGGGAGAGCTGAGTGCAGCCTCACTGTGGGGAGGGATGAACAACCATCACATGGGAGAGAAAACACAGGGAGAACAACAGAGAGACAGTTCCTGTGTTCACAAAGTCCCTTCAGAGAGGAGGAAGGCGGCTCGGAGCAGCAAGGAGCCCACATCCCTCTCCTGGTATATCCTGCACTTCCTTACACCTTTCCACAGGGGTTTTCTCCGAGCATCCCCACTGTCCCAAGCAGCTTTTGGGAGCTGCTCTTCCTCACCTTGGAAAGACAGAATGTGTCACCTGGCTGTGCCCTGAGGTGACAGGAAGATGATGGGTGTCAGTTCGGGCTGTGATGAATGGTCCTGGGAATGATGTCTGGAAAAACTGCCTGGGGATGAGGTGCCAAGGGGAAGAGGAGCTGAAGAAGACGGGGACGTTCCCTCTCCAGAGTGACAGGTTCTTCCAGACCCGTGTTTGGTAGCGATCCTTTTCTTGTGGCAGGTGGCAAACACCTGATTTTCCTTTTCCATGGATTCCCTTTGGCCTGGCTCACGCAGAGCTCTCCCAGGAGATGCCGATTCCATCGTGTCCGAGGTTGGCAGGGAAGGGGAGCACCTGCTGCTCCCCCAGCCCTGGGTTCTGCCCTCTCTCCCTGCTCCTCCTGCTGCGGGCAACAGCACAGACCACCACAGCCACCGTGAACTTGGCCACCAGGAACCCAGCGAGGATGTAGAGAACAGTGAAATCCACGTCAGGAGGGGACCTGTGGGGAACCAGAAATGCACTCATGAAGGGGATGGTCCAACCCTGAAAAAATCCCTTGTGATGCTGCCTTAGTCCTAGGAAGATTAGAGATCTCAGCATGGGGAGTTTTGGGCTCACCTGGAGATGCTCTGCACAGCTCTGGGCTCCTCTGGCACGTGGGTCACCAGGTCAGCTGCTGATGGAAACACAACAGTTTAGTCTGCAAGTGTTTCTGGGTGATGTTCAGCTGGGCAGGTGACCCAGGTGAGACTGGGGGCAATGAGGGGGTGACGTGCCAGATACCCTCTAACAGCGAGGTCACGCTGCTGTGCATCAGGAATAAAAAGGGGCAGTGAAACACAGAACCTCCTTAGAGTGAGACAAAAGGAGATATTGCCTCAAGTGGGCCCTTGGCAGCTGCAGACACCCATGAAATTCCAATGGGTACCTGTGAAATTCCAATGGGTACCTGTGAAATTGCAATGGGAACCTGTGAAATTGCAATGGGAACCCATGAAATTCTAATAGGAATCTGTGAAATTCTGACAGGAACCTGTGCAATGCCAGTAGGAACCCGTGAAATTCTAATAGGAACCTGTGAAATTCCAATGGGAACCTGTGAAATTCCAATAGGAACCTGTGAAATTCCAATAGGAACCCATGAAATTCCAATAGGAACTTGTGAAATTCCAATGGGAACCCGTGAAAATTCTAACAGGAACGTGTGAAATTCCAGGGGGAACCCATAAAATTCCATCACGAACCCTCGAAATCCCAACAGGAACCTTCCAAACTCGGAGCCCCAGGACGTACCTGCCAGCACTTCCACCCGCACCTTCCTGAGGCTCTTCGTTTCTCCCAGGAAATCCGTTCTGCACTGGTAGAGCCCCGCGTCCTCCCTGCGGAGGTGCCTCAGGGTGACGGTCAGGAGCCCGGCGCGGACGTTGTCCCTGATGGAGGTGCTGCCCCTCCTGCCCCCGGGGAAGGGCAGCCAGGCGGGCGGGGAGCTCACCACGCGCTGGCACCGGCTCTGCTCCAGCTGCCGGCACCAGCTCTTCTCCCGCCACCACTGCCACGGGTCGTAGGAGCAGTTGACAGAAATGGTGTCCCCCTCCATGGCGGCCACCACGGTGACGTTCTCCGCAGCACAGCATGCTTCGAGGGACAGAGGGACAGAGGGACAGAGGGACAGAGGGACAGAGGGAGGGGTGAGCCAAGGCTCTCCCAGGTCTATCCCTCATTGTGGGGATGCTGAACGTCATTTTCATCCTCTAGTGATGTCACCCGTAGGGCTGACACCTATAGGACTGTCACCCATAGGGCTGTCACCCATAGGGTGTCACCTGTGGAGCTGTCATTTGTGGGGTTATCACCTGCAGGAGTGTCACTCGTAGACTGTCACCCATAGGGCTGTCACCCATAGAGTTGACACCTATAGGACTGTCACCCATCGGGATGTCACTGTGGGGCTGTCACCTATGGGGCTATCACCTATAGGACTGTCACCTGTAGAGCTGTCACTTGTGGAACTGTCACCCCTAGGATGTCACCTGTAGGGTTATCACCTATAGGACTGTCATCTGTAGGGCTGTCACCTGTGGGGCTGTCATTTGTGGGACTGTCTGCTGTAGAGCTGTCGCTTGTGGAACTGTCACCCATAGGGTGCCATCGGTGGGGTGTCAGCTGTGGGGTTATCCCTGCAGGAGTGTCACTTGTAGGGCTGTCACCCATGGGCTGTCACCTGAAGGACTGTCAGTCATGCGGCTGCCACCCACAGGGCTGTCACCTGTAGAGGACTGTCCTCTGTAGGGCTGTCACCCTTAGGGTGTCACCCTCAGGGTGTCATCTGTCCATACTCAGATCTTGGCTCAGATATTCTGGAATTTGTCCCAGTGACACCTCCAAACCAGTGCCCTGCTCACTGGTTCCTTCTGAATCCCATTCTCAGTTTTCAAATCCAGTTTAACGTTTTTTTTCCACCCTATCTTTTAATATCTTACTAATTTTAACCATGTTGACAACTGGTTTTTGTCTGCTTGGCTTTTTTTATTATTGTCTTGGTTCCTCATTTCCATTCCTCTTTGTGACAGGCAGAGGGGACAGTCTGAGCTATTAATACTTCCAGAGAGAAATGCAGTGTGGTATTTGTGGAAATCTCTATTTCTAGTGAAAAAAGAGTCACAGGCAAATGCTTCTGTGAGACCATAAGTAATGATACCACAGAAGTAAATTTAAAATAGGCTCTTATGAGGACTTTGTGCTGGCTGAGCCTTTTAATAACACTTCTTACAATAATTTCAACAATTCCAAGTGAATTATAAACGAAAAAATATGAAGTTCTTTCAGCTTGACTAGAAGAAGACCTAAAATGGATTTGTGCTCTGCAAGTATCCAGCACCTACAGGGCTTTATCCTGATATGTTGCTCCACTTGGTTGGTCCAGTCAGGGTTTACCTCAGGGAATATCCAGTCCAGTCCTGTTCAATCCCTCCAAAACTCTTTAACTGCTTCTCCTGTTTCCCCTTCCTTCCTTCAGTTCTGCCCCTTCAGCCCCAGAATTCCCACAGCACTGCAAAACATCTCTCAGAATCACGGAGAGATTCCCTGATGTCCCTCTGGAAAATGTTGTGTCATTCTCTTTTCAACCAATTCTGCTGACAGATCATAAACTATTGGTGTTCCTCCTCCCTTCCTGGGTGCCACCGAGCAAAGTACAGCCAACTTTTCCCAAACTCATCCCAATTTTTGGGACAGGTTCCTGTGCTCCCACAGCCCGAGTCTGTTGCCTTTCCCTGCACTGCTGTGAGGATCTGGGATCCCCCAAGTGCTGCAGAGAGCCCCAGCCCTGTACCTCGGTTCTCATTTCAGAGGGACATTCCTTTCCAAGCTGGAAAACCCAGGTGTCTGGGATTTCTGAGCTGTGCCCTTCACTGGGTTTTACTTCCCTCCCCCTCAGCCCCACCTGTGGTCATTTGCATCTATGTAAATCCCATTTGCTAATGCAAACAACCCAGGATTTTGCAATTTCACATTGCACACAGGACTTCTCTCATCAGTGGTTCCTGTTCTGACTCAAAAGGATCCCTGTGAGGAAATCTGGGAGCGCTGGGATCACCCTTTGATGGGTGGCTCTTTGGTAAATAAAGGGAAAAGGGAAAACTGAGGATGGAGCCTTCAGACGGACACAAAGCTTTGCCCCAATCCTTCACCCTTTACCTGACCCCAAAACCACGTGTGGTTCTTACCTGACAGGAAGGCCAAGGTGAGGTGCAGGAGCTTCTCCATGGAGCTGAGCAGAGGAGGAAGGGGAGAGCGCCTGGAGAGGAGCGACGCTGGCTCTGCCCATGGGCAGCTCCTCTCCCCCTCCGTGCTGTGCCGGAAGGAAGGAGCACAGGAACTTGGCATCTTTTTCATCCTGCACATTGAGCAATTCTCCCGGGACGGGCATTGCTCTTGTGGGCTGAAAATTCAGGCATCAGCATTGCCCAGTCCCAGGCACAGCGCAGCCAGCCTGGGGGGGAGCAGCACGGGGCGGCCTGAGGCCACAGGCCTGGGTGTGTCTGCTCCCACTGGAGCAGGATTTCATGAAATCATGGAATCACAGAATGGTTTGGGTTGGAGAGACCTTAAAGCTCATCCAGCTCCATCCCTGCCGTGAGCAGGGACACCTTCCCCTACCCCAGGATGCTCCAAGCCTCATCCAACCTGGCCTTGGACACTTCCAGGGATCCAGGGGCAGCCACAGCTTCTCTGGGCACCCTGTGCCAGGGCCTCTCCACCCTCACAGGGAACAATCTCTTCCCAATATCCCTGTGGAAGTGGGAAGCCATCCCCTTGTGCTGGCACTCCAAGCACGATGGTGATAAATCAAGATGAATTATTTACAGGAGCTGTGTATGGGGGAATTTCTGGCAAGCTGAAAGGGAGGCTCTCATGGTAGCTCTGGCAGCACCCTGAGGGTGAAGGAGGACAAGGACATCATGCCCTGGGTTTTCAGGAGAAAGAAGAGCCTGTGCACGGAGCCTAAAATCCAACCACAGCCAGCAGGGCAGGGGCACTGCTCTGGGAGAAGCTGTGGCTTTAAACAAGCCCAGCACCCACCTGTGTTGTGTACCTGGCACAAAGGACACAGGATCTCTGCTGGGGACACTGATTTTGAGCCAGACAATGCCACAGTGCTGGAAGGGCTCAGGAATGCAGACATGGACCCCTCAGAATATCAGTAAACTGATGGGGGTGGGCTGCTGGTTTTTCATTTTTGAGATAATTTATTTATTTGGAAGTATTCCATGAAAGTACAAATAGACCCTGGTTTCTAAACTGGTGTGGTGCTACACCCACAGGCCTGGCCATTCCTAAATGTGCCTTTCCTTGAGTTAGTGGTTAAGAAAATGGTCCCTCACAGTGACCAGAAATTCTCTGTCAGGTGACTGATTGCAGTTTTTGTTTCGTCTTGTTCCAGTGAGCACAAATCTGGATTCTCTTTGGGAATCTTCCCCAAAATGCCTCTCTTCCACTCCACTGTTTTTTGCTATTACACTTCCACAGCTTGACCCAGTGCAATTGCAGGAAGAGCAAATTGTCTGGGGAATGTTGGGCTGAATGAACCATTTCCAGAACCATTTTCTTTTCCTTTCTGTCAGGTCACCTCTGAAAATCTCAAAAAATTTCCATCAGCCTCCCTGCTGCAGCCCTGGCAAGAGAAGCCTGTTGGATGTGACTGGCCTGGGAATGAGGGCTGGTTCAGGCCCCTTTGGTCTGCCACGTCCAGCAGGGCTTGGGGCAGGGAAATCAGGAGCCAGAGCTCCTGGAGAGATGGAACTGAGCCCCATAAACTCATTTTGTGTTGCTCCCCACATGACTGCTAAATGAAACGTGTCATTTGGAGCATTTCCAACAGCGGCAGGGAAGTGCAGTTGGTTCTGCTTCTTCTCAGAATCCAGCGCTGGCATGCCCAATCCACTCCATGAAAAATGAGCCCAGCCACAGCAAGGTTCCACTTCGATCCCTGCAGCACTGCAATGAGTTTGCTTGGCCGCAGCAGCAGAATTCTTGGGATTGGGGCAGGGTTTGTACCCGGACACAACTGGAATACCACACCCAGCCATGCCCAGACTGTTCCTTTCCACAAGGCCAGGCCTCCACTCCCGCCTCTCCAAGACTCTGCACTTTAATGGAATTGGAAAAACAGATGTACAAGAGGTCCTGGGAATTCCCCCACAGCTCTGCCTGACCCGAGGCAATCTGCCACAAGTGTGGCAAAACCTCTGCTTGGCCCTAAAACAGGAGGAGAAGGCTGAAAATGCTCAGGCAACACCACACACACGGCAGCAAAACTCAGCTTGTCCATCCACACCCCCCCTGCTCCTCACTCCCACTCTGTATTCCAGTTCCTTTCTCCCACTTCTGGCTGCTTTGGGATTCTGTGCTTCATTCCCTGCCGTTCCTTGGGGACTTGTTGAAGGCAATGATGGCATATTCCACGTTTTGGGGGTTCCTGTGAGCCTGGCTCGGCTCCACGTTGCAGTAAAGAGGATCCTCGGAGCTGGGGAGGGATTGCACATCCAGGTTGATGTATGCTGGCCCTTTGCTGTCTTCTTGAAAACTTTCCCTCCTGCCAGTGCTGCCAGGCTGGGAACAGAAAGGGAAAGCACTCGTTAGCATGAGTCAGTGCCAGGCCAGAGCTGCTGCCAGGAGAACGAGATTTTCCCACAAGGAAAGGAGAAGCCATGTCAAAGTTTACCTTTGGTTGTGACAGAGGTGAGAGAACAGAGAACTCTTTCCTCACCACCTCTCCTGGGTACAGGTGACAACCTCATGCTCTGACCCTGCTTGCTACTCCTTGAGTCCCCTCTCAGGGGTTACTAGAATTTGCTCCCCTGGGTTTGTTCCTACTGGAGTTTCCTTGCATTAATTACCCCCCTCTCTCTCCAGCTAGGAATATTCCTCTTTCTGCTGACAGAAAATACCATTTCTCTCCTGCTTATAACCAAACAGAGCTCCAAGGTCCTCACCAGGGGGGTCTGACAGCTCCTCCCAGACTGTTCAGGGATTGGCACCGTGTGGGAAATGGTTCATTTTCCTTACCTGTGCTCTGCCCTCTGGTCTGTCACTGGCGTCCTCTGCTTCTCTGTTACCTTTGGAATGAGGCAAAATCAGAGGGTTTAGATGTGGAGAAATCCATGAAAAGCTCTGTGCCTGAGGAGGTTTGGAGGGCTGTGGTATTGCCCAGTGATGGGGACGTGCCTCTGTCCCTGGGGAACACTTTGCTCTCCTTATTCCTCCTCTAAGGTGTTTGCACCCCTGGGCAGGCTCTGGAGGAACCGGGGTTTGATTTATGGCGAGGGGAGGCAGGGAGGAGCCTGCCTTGAGGCCTCCCAGCCTGACCTTCTCAGGGCACTGGCAGTGAGCTCACCTGCTGCAACCCTGGTGACAGAATTTCAGCCTTTCTGTGCTGACAGGCACTGACCCCCACGCAAACACTGCATTTGACCTGAGGCTGTGGAAGAGGCTTCCAAAATTGAGTGATAGCACTGGGACTATGGGTGTGGAGTTTGGATAGAAGTGTGTGGTATCACAGGGTGGAAAACTTAAGCGTTTAAGAGTTTAGAATATAGTAATATATATAAAACAAGATTTTGATTTTGGGGTTTTAGGGCAGAGGCCAGTCCTTCCTTTAATTCCTTTCTCCTGATCTCTGCCCCATTGGTAAAATCTGGTATGTCCCATGAAGGATCTTTTGTATTATTATTTGAGATGACTCCTAGAGCAGGAGGCAATGGGACCAATTCCCTGTTTGTGGGTTTGTGTCCTGCAGAGATGTTCCTTCTCCAGGTTCCAAGGCTCTGTTGGCTCACCTGGGGTGCAGCAAGGGGAGGCCCTGCCTGGGACCACCCCAGCCCCACATACCTGTTCTCTCCAGGAGCTTGTAGTGCCTGACACCCAGGGCTACGGAGGTGAGGAGGGCCAGGAGGAGCAGGATGAGCAGCACCACGGAGAGGACGAGGAAGGTGTTCCCATTGGAGCTGGAGGAGAGGGAGGGGGTCACCAGTGTGGGATGGTCAACCAGCCCATGGCCAAACAGTGACCAAAGGGGGGACAGGGACAGGTTTTATGTGCTCAGTTCAAGCACTTGGGAGGAGGGTCTGGCTCTCCTGCAAGATCTCCTGCAGGTCCTGCAGGATCCTCCATCTATGAGGCTGGGCAAGTCCCAGCTGATCCAGAAGGGAACAGGAGGCACTGGGGGCCTTCCCTGATTCCTGATTTTTATACTTGGCTGTATCTTCTGAGCTTTTCCCAAACCATACTCCAGGCTTTAGAAACAAGCCACTGTTCAAAGCTCCGAGCACAGTTCCAGGCTCTCTGGAGCAGGGGTGATTCTGCTCTCAGGTGCTGCTGATGACAGCAGATGTACAAAGGGACAAAAACTCTTCACATTTAACTGGTAAATGGAATAATAGCAGCCAAGGACTGTCCCACTGTTAAATACTCAGACAGGAGGGAGCAAACTCAAGGCTGAGGGGCAGAACTGGGGAGTTCTGTTCATGTGAAGTGCAGAGCCCAAAGAGAGAGGGATAAAGAAGGAGAGAGGCAGCTGCAGAAGGCTGTGACATGATTTCACCAATCTGCCTCTTCCTTTGGAACCAGGGTTGGGGCAGGAGCTGGAGGAGGAGAGGCCACCTTTGGTGGGCATCCTGTCATATCCAATTCCTCTACAGGCAGGAACCAGAGTGCCCAGGGCCTGCCTGCCCCAGGTGTACAACAGGAGTAACTTGTGTGTGTTCAGAGATTCTCCTCAGGCCTTACCTGGGTTCTGGGCTGTCACCCAAAAGAATTTCCTCACCTCTGCGGCCAGTGTCTGGAAAACCTCCCGGAGGCAACGCTGCAATCACAGACAGAAGGAGAGGAACGGTCACTGTGGGGCTGCTCTGCATTCAGCAGTGAAACCTCTGCCACTGCTGCTCCCGTGCCCGGGGCCCTGATCCCCGGAGTTCATCCAGAGCATCCCAATGTCCCCTCTCATCATCTGCACTGTTTGTTTAGTTCTACAAGAGCCAGCTGCAGCCTGGTGCTGCTCTGCCATGACCAGAGGCCTCAGTGCCTTCCCTTACTATTAAAACATTGTCTGAAAGAGAACCCAGGAGTCACAGATCTGTAAAATCTGAGTCTGAAGTTGTTCCCTTGACAACCCAAGGGAAGGTCTTTGAAAGCCAAAGGATGAATCACTCTAAAGGGGCTATAAAGTCACTCCAAAGAACTGGTATCAAACACTGAGTGACAGAAACCCCTCTCAGGACAGCTGAAGCTGCTCCCAGGTTAAGGAGGGGCAGCACAGCACCGATGTGGATCTGCTCCCATCCCTGCTGCTA
Source organism: Donacobius atricapilla (assembly GCA_013397315.1). Taxonomy (NCBI): domain Eukaryota; kingdom Metazoa; phylum Chordata; class Aves; order Passeriformes; family Mimidae; genus Donacobius; species Donacobius atricapilla. Next base: position 590 of record WBMY01003556.1, on the reverse strand, counting down.
TTCCACACGGTGGTGGCCACGAGAAGATCCAAAGCTGTAGGGTTTGGGCAGGTAAACACAGGCAAGGTGGGAAGTGGGGTAGGCTGGGCAGTACAGAAGGAGAGAGAAGGGCAAGGAGTCTGGAATCTACAAACGTGTCCTGACAGATCCACACCCACCCTTAGAGACGTTGAGCGTCACCTCCTCCATGCGGGACAGACGGAGAGCGGAGCGCTCCTGCAGCGCGCACCAGTACACGCCCGCGTCCTGCGCCCGCAGCTGCTCCATGGTGATGGTGACAATGCCCTGCTGGGTGTCATCCTGGATCCTGACACCTTCCCGAGCTGTGCTGTGTCCCGCCGGGGTCTCTGAGCTGGTGCTGGCCAGCACGTTACACGTTTTCCCCTCTTCCTTTTTGCACCAGGCTTTGCTGACAGCCCCGTAGTCTGCGGTTTTGTAGTGACACTGGACAGAGACATTGCCCGACTCCTCGGCTGTGTGCAGCTGGGTCCCTGGAAAACACCCAGGATGTGCCCTGAGACCCCTCAGCAGCACCCCCTCCCCAGCACTGGAACACCCTGGAGCTGCGTCCACCTCCACCCCTCCACCCC
>WBMY01003554.1:359301-395007 GCA_013397315.1 Donacobius atricapilla | reverse complement strand
TATATAAAAAATATATATATATAACTCCTGGAGTTTGGGAAGTGTGGTTTGGGGTTTCGGCAGGCAATTGCTGGTTCTCCTAACGACTCAGGCCACAGTCAGGGTTTATCTGGGTTAAACACTGAGTCGTTTTGCTCTAGTTGATGTGGAGCTTGGGATGACACTCCACTCTGGGAGCATTAACTATTGCCACCTCCATTCCCAACCTCCTCAGCTCAGAGGGTGTGGAGAGCTTATTTTTCTTTTGTTCCTGCCCTGATGCTTCCTTTTGGTTTTACCTCCAGTGTCCTGAATTTGCTCAGACAGCTCCAGTTTCAGGGTTCCCTGCAGGGCTGTGCTGGAGCTGAGCTGCAGGGTGTGGGGAGTAGCACATCTCTGGTTGCTTCCCATTCTAAGATAATAAGAAAAATCAGGAGGACTCTGGCAAAAAACATTCACAAAATGTTCTTAAGTAAATAAGAAGGGGTTTGCAAGATATTTGAATTTATATTAAATTGCTTGTCAGGAGGAGCGATGAGGCTGTCAATAACTAGTTTATGTTTGGAGCTGTTCAAAGGCTGTTAATGGTATTTTGCACCCTTCTGTGAACACCCACCTGGTTCCTGAACTCCTGGGTCATGCCAGTGGCCATGCATCACACTGCTCAGCATCTTCCTGCTGTGATGTTCTCTCCTCCCACCATTCCCAATGGAAAAGTGGCTTATTTAAGTGCCAAAACCCTCTTGTTGTCAATGGCACGTTTAGGTGATTGGTGTCCGCCATGGGCACTCCATGGTGGTCTCCGTGCCCTTCCCTGGGTTTCTCCTGGCTCATCCCAGCTTTTCCCAGAGAAGCCTGGCTGGCTGATGTGACCCGTAGGCGAAATCCTAGTGCTGCCAAGCCCTGGGGAGAGCTCGGCCGCTGTTCCCAGGCTTCAGCTCCCTCAGGATTTCCTATCTGGGCAGAGCCGGGTCAGCAGGGAGGGGTCCGGCCGAGCGCCCGGAGCCCCCAGCCCTCGCCCTGCTGCAGGAAGCTCTGCCGGGAGCGCGGGGTGGAGTGGGGGAAAGGAGGGCAGAGGAGGAAAATGGGGAGTCACAGGGGGAGCCGCCAGATAAGGCTGGGCTGGAAACGCTGGGCGGATGCAGCTCCGGGCCGGGGCTCGGACCTGCGCCCCGGTCACTTCCCTCGTGCCGCCCAGCCATGGCTGTTACAGGAGCGCGGGGATGAAATTACAGCCAGGGAGATCCAGCACCTGAGCTGGCTCCAGCAGCACGTGGCCAACAGGCAGCGGAAAATCCCTCCCGGAGCCAGCCGCCCTCGGGAAGATGTTTCCTCTTCTCCGGTCCGAGAGGCAGGGCAGAGCTCAGCATCGCCCGGGGCCGTGGCGGGGGGATCGGCCCGGGGGCTGTGGGGGTGCAGGGCAGGCAGGGCCCCGTGTCACCCCGCGTCTGGGGAGCCCTGGAGCCTGTCCCAGCTGCAGCTGTGCTGGCGGAGCACACCCAGGCTCAGGGGTGCTCCCAAGCAGAGGCAGAACCACCGCTGGCCCCAAAGCCCAGGAGAGCCCCTGATCTCTGAGAAGTAGCGCAGGGATGTGGGCAAAGAAGACAAAGAAGATAAGGAAGACAGATATTTCTTTATTTTCTTTCCCCCTGGATTTAGTAGTTCCAACCCTCTCAAAAAATGTTTATACTCTCTTCTCAGCTCTTTTCCAAACCCAACCCACTCAATTTTATTACCCTCCAGGAGTTTGTTCCCTGTGATATATTATCTGGTCCCTCATTGTCACACCAGCCCTGAGCTCCACATCCTGCTGGATCCTGCACCAGTTTGAGCAACCCCGTTGTGCTTCCCCTCTGTCTTGCTCACATCCCATTCCATCCTTGCTTTTCCCAGAGAAGGCAGTGCTGGAGCTGCCAGTGTAACCTCCCCTAGCACCTGTAGCCACATTCTGGCACCATACTCCTTCATTTCCAACCTCCAAGGGTATTTTGGGGTGAGGGGAGCAGAGCTGCCCCCAGAGATGGCTCTTGGCCCCATCAGTGGCACACAAACACCCAGGCAGTGCGGGAACAGTGTGATCCTGAAAACCCCTGACATCTCATAGACAGGACTGAGGGCTGTGGGGAGTTGGGGGACCTGGAGGAGTCCTATCTGTGTCAGACTGGAGCCCCAAACCCCAACCCCGCTCTTTTCTAGCCCAGGTTTGGCTCAGTGAGCACCAGAGCAGTGTGGGTTTGGTTTAATCTGCCGGGAGATCTTCACACCTTCCTTTGCTCTTTTCCTCACCAGCCCCTCTGCCTGCCAGTGCAGCACCTTGGTGGGGGCAGTGCCCATCTGCTGGCAAGTGTAGGTTTTGAAAAATGTTTTCCCTCCCTCTCCCTCCTCCACCCTCCGCTCCTCCTCTTCTCACCCTTTGCTTTCTCTGTGCGTTTCTTGCTGGTGCAGCATGGATACAGCTCAGTGGGATGAGGGAAGATGGGGAGATGCTGTACCCAGCGCCAGTTAGGAACTGACTCTCCCAACCTGCAGGGAGTGCAGGTCACAGTGAAGGCAGCCTTGCACAGCGTGTGCAACCCCTGCTGTGCTGCCTGGGGCTGGAGGAGACCCTCCAAAGGAGGGGGTTACAGCAGCAGAGGCTGACGGGGCTCTGAGGGGTTAGCGGGGGTACAGCCTGCATCCGTGCAGATGCAGCATGTTTATTCTCACCAGATAGTTTGATGGCTTTATCTGATCACAGGTTTTCCTGAGGAAGGAAGGGTGAGACTGAGTCACTTGAAAATGGGGGCCCTTCTTCTCTGGGTATGACTGGTGGGGCCATGGATCTCAGCAGAGCTCCAGGACCAGACACATGCCCGGCACCAGCGTCACTCCAGGTTCACTCTGTGGCTCTGCTGGGCAGGCAGTGCCATGGTCTGTAATGGACGTAAAGCCAGTGTGAGCACCCGTGGGTGTCAGAGAAAGCACCCAGGACTCGATGCCACAGAGAGAAGAGCGAGGTCATTTACCGTGTCTGTGGTGAGAGAGGAGGGAGCTGCTGATATGGTGGCCCCGGTGCAGAAAACACCATCACAAGCAAATTGAAAGCAAGAGATAAAATCTGGCAGCAATTGATAAATTCAAGGGAGAGACAGGTTCATGCCCTCCTGGAAGAAAACCCAGATAATTAAACTCCCTTGTTCTGTTAATGCCTTCTGTGAGGGGCTGGAAGAACCAGCCATGGGAGAGCCATGGCTGCTGCTGGAGAGCTGGGAGGCAAAGGTGTGCTGGGAGAGTGCTGGGAGATGGGGAAGCAGAGTGGGTGGAAATAGCTCCAGCTCCCTAAAACCAGGGAGCTGGGCTGGGGGCTGCAGTAAGCTGGAGCTGTCCTCTGCTCCCTCACCCACCCACACACCAGCATCCTTCCCAGCTGCCTCTGTGCCTGAGAAAACAAATGGATTTTCCATAAAGTGCCCTCAGAGCACTCACACTTGGCATTTTGTGGAAACTGGGGGTTTCAAGCCTTCCTGAGCGCAGCCAGGCTCCAGAGAGGGGAGCAGTGCAGGCGATGCTGAGCTGCTGAATGCTCACAGAGCCAGGCCCCTGGGGTCCAGAATTAATAGGACAGAGCAGGGGCTGTTCCCTGCATGTTTTATTTATGGGAATCAGGCCAGTGAAGTTCCCTCAGCTCACCGAAATAGTCACATCGCCTCTGCTTTGCACTGCCCACAGCCGTGACCTTGATAAATGGGTCAGTGCCCGGCCCCCTCTGCGTGCCTGGGGGGGTTTTGCTGCATGGGGGCTGGTTGAGCTCCCTCCTCAGACCCCAAAACTCAGCCTTGATGTGTCCAAGGGTGCTTCTGCTATGGGCAGGATGCCTGTGCTGCCTGTGCTGCCTGCAGTGCTGGCTCTGCCCACAGCAGGAGCAACCCGTGAGAAAGGACCCACGGGAATTCCACCGAAAATCCCCCAAACATCAAGTGAGCTCCGGGCACCCCCTTTCCGAGAAAGGTGCATGTCCAGAGCTGTGTACCCAGCAGAGGTGACATCAGCCTCTTGCACCAAACTGGAGCCCTGGGGCAGTGCCTGGTGGCAGAGATGGAGACCCCAAAACAGGAAGCAAAAGTGGGGCTCTGCTTGGTTTCTGTATTTTTTAGCCGTTTCCTGGTGCCAGATCACAGCTGTGGCCTCACCACCAGGATGACATCTCTGCCAGTCCCATTTGGCAGCCCCGAGGCCACCAGAGCATCCCCGAAGTGGTACCCAGGATAGAGGGATGCTGATCCCGGGATCAGATTGCTCGGGTGTGATTGCCAAAGGGCGTTATCAATGTCTGTGTTTGGTAACCATGGAGTGAGGTGGCTTTCCCAGGGCTGCCGGTGAGTCAGTGGCAGAGCTGGGAGCAGCCCGGTTCCTCTCCCCACCCTCGGCCCCAGCACAGCATCTCCCTCCCCACTTCCTTCCCTTGCCGATAATTAGCCCTCAGCTTTGCAGTTCCCAGTGATTTCTCCCAGTGTGGCATTTCCCCATTTGGGTGCTGGGAGGGAGATGTGAGCCCCACGCCCACTCCAGTTCCCACCACGGGAAATGACCATGGGTGGCCCCAGGAGTGGGGAACTAGGGAGGCGTTTCCCGAAAATCCCATGGCCAGGAACAGCCCAGGCCAAGGGACAGCAGTGCCCTTTGCCAGCAGGAAATCCTTCCCAGTGTTTAAAGCCCAAGGGTCTGTGGAGCATCTCAGCAGCTCCAGGCTCAGCCCGGGGCAGCGATGGTGGGTGCGGGCAGGGAATCCTACACCACATCCTGCTCCAGTGGGATCAGCAGTCAGGGGAGGCTGCACATCCACCCCATATTTGCTCTGAAAGGAGGGCAGCTGCCAGCGCAGCCGGTCCCTGGGGAGGGCATGTGGGAACAGGGCCCTGTAGAACCCGTCAAGGACCTTTGTGTGGCTTCCACCATCCAAGGCTAATAAAAGGCTCCAGACACTCTTCCTGCTGCTTCCAAACCCACGGCCCCACCCTGACCCTGACCTCTGCAGCTCCAGGTCCTTCACTTCCAGGCTCAGGGTCCCTTGTGGTGCCAGGACCCCAGGGCTCGGCTGAGGCTGGGGCGGGGTGGCAGGATGACATTTTGTTAATGGCTGACTCAGATCACTTGCCCCGGCCCCGATGTGGGGCTTTGCCACACAACTCCTTCTCCATCCCAAGGACAGATTTGCTGTCCTGCTGTGTGTGTGGGGTTTGCACTTCCAAGGGCACAAAACTGGAAGCATTGCAGAGATGTCTGTCCACAGGGGAGGGATTTCTCCTTCTCTACATATTCTTCTCTACTACCTCCCCAAGGATTCGAGAGGCTTTACCCAGAGGTCCGTGTCCTCCAGCAGCATCGCAGGGGCTGGCAGTGAAATCAATAATAAAAATGATGCTCAGCTCCTGTACAGAGCATTACGTCTTCAAAGCCCTTTGCTGGCATAAACTCATTAATGGCGAGGAATCGAATTCCTCATCACACAGGTCCCAGGGATGCAGATCTGGGGGGCGATGGACCGGAACATATTTGTAATAAGAAATCGCTGCTGTCGGTGGCCCCTTGCAGGAGGGCCCTGAGGAGCTGGCAGGAGCAGATGGAGAAGGGAGGGCTGTGATGGAAACAGTGCCCAGGGCGGGCTGGCAGCATCCTGGCAGAGGAGCTGCTTCCCCTCCTCACGGCAGCCGGTGGGCCAGGGTCAGAGACCTGGTCTTCTGGGCTCCCCACAGCCCCCCTGGGCCCCCCAATGCAAGGGGAAATGAGTCTGGCATCTTCTCTGCAGCTCTGCTTCCCTTTGGGAGCATCCCACCCCTGCTGAGCCCCTTTGTGCCATTCCCAGTGGAGCATCCCAGGCTTCTGCAGCCCTGGCTGCCTACCCTGAAAGAATTGTTTAACACAGACCAGGATTAATGGGAAACTGGGGATGTTCATCCTGGTTGGACTGCAGGGATGGGGTGGGCAGGGGGAAGGTGGGGAGGCGAGTGGTGAGCTACAGAGCCCACCTGTGATGAATGGCTCAGTGCTGCCCTACTGGCCGGGGGCACGGCGGGGGTTGGAGGGACAGGGTGACCCCCTGGCATACTTCCAAACTGGCTTATTTTGAGGCACTGTGCAGCCCAGGCAGGCTCCCAGCCTGGCCAGGTCTCCTCCCAGCATGTTCCAACTGGGACAGCATCCACATGTCTCTCACCCCATCCCCCACCTCCCTGGGTTGGAACCCCCAGGGACCCCTGCACCCACTGCACTGCCCGCTCAGCCCATTCCACCCGGACAGGAGATGCCTGGGGAGAGACTTCATCCAGGGTACCCCGTGGGACTCGGGGTGCGCTCCCACCCGCGGCTGTGACCTCTTGCCCAGGGCAGGGTGGGGAACCACAGATTCTATTTCTGGTTTTCTGCCTGGGAGGTGCTCCAGGAGGGAGGACGGGAACACCCTGACCTGGTCCCTGAGGTCCTTGAGGTCCTGTCTTTGGAACAGGTCATACACACCCATGCCCAGGGGATGGCTGTGCTGGGAACGGGGAGGGGAGGGATGTCCTGTACCTCTCCACTTCCCTATCCCTCCTCTCTGTCGTCGGTACCCTCCCCATCCCCACCCCCGGAGGGACCAAGCCCCTACCACACTGAGTGGGAGGCTCCTCAGTGCAGGGGATTGCGGGATGCAGGGGCACAGAGGGATGCGGGGACATGGAGGGATGCGGAGGCCGAGCTCATCCAGGGTTACCTTGGAAACGGCGCCCGAGTCACACATCCCTGTCACCACCGAGGGACTGAGCCACTGCCGTGGCGAGGCCAAACCCCACTCGCCGGCTCAGGGTGACAGCAGGGGCGCGAGGAAGCGTGTCCCCCAGTCCCGTTCGATGGCTGGTGCCAGGCAGGGGGAGACGTGGCTGCAAAGGGGGCTGGATCCTCCCGCGGGGCAAGGGGGCATCGCCCAGCCCTGGGCAGGGAGAGGAGCCGCTGCAAGGGTGGCTGTCGGCCAGCGTTCCTCCTGGCAGCTGGATCCCTCCCCGGCAGCCGGATCCCTCCCTGGCGGCCGGATCCGTCCCTGGCAGCCGGATCCCTCCTGCAGGACAGGCACTCCCCGCAAAGATGGAGCTTTAAATAAATAACGAGCTGCCGACATCTCCCGGCTCCTCTGGCAGCGCCACGCTGGGAGCCCTCCCTGGCAGCCCCCGCACTCCGGAACACGACGGGAATGGGGACAGTGCTGCTGGGAGCTCGGCCCGGCGGGGGGTGGGTAATGATCGAGGGAAAAGGGCTGGCGGGGCCCTGGGATGTCCCTGGCGGGGTCAGCGCTGGCTGATGGCTCTGCCAAACCTCTCCTTAAAGCTTCGTGTGATGGAGCATCACAGCCTTGCTTTGGGAATGGGATTTAATCACTGAGGGTCAGCTGGGGGAGAAGCTCTTGGTGCTTCCGGGGCCGCTGTGATGGATGCGGGGATGTGGCGGCGCAGGAAGGATGCAGGAATGCGGGCAGGGCGTGGGGACGAGGGAATGCAGGCAGGGCGCAGGCGGGTCAGCGGGGCTGTGTCCCGTCGGTTTTTCCCTGATGGAAGATGCCTCCTTGCGAATCGGTTTGCAGGGTGGAGCGTTCCAGAAGGCGCTGCCGGCCGGGGGAGGCCGGCCGGGCCGGGCAGAGCCCGCAGGCAGGGTTCAGGCAGAGGCCAGGCAGCGCAGGCAGCGCGGGGAGGGACCGGCCAGAGAGCCAGGGAGCCTGGCAGGGTTAGCGCAGGCTGCAATTAGCCGAGGAGCGACGGCAGGATCCTGCCTCAATTAGAGCCTCCATGCCCGGTCAGCGGGCAGGGAACTGTGCCCGTGGGCAGCGCGTCCTGGCACACCGGCATCGCCCGCCCGGCCCCGCTCGGGCCGCGGAGGGGACACTGGGGGTGCGGCGGGCAGGGGGTGGTGTGGCCGTGCTGGGGGCTGCCAGGGGGGAGCGGGGACGGACTCTGCTCCCAAAGCAGCTGAGAGGAAGGAAGAAGCAGCTAAAATAAGCAGGTGGGTGGACAGGGAGGAAATGATAGTGAGGCTGATAACGAATGGGCTGGGGAAGGGGGACAAGAACCAAAAGGTCCCCAGGAAACGGGAACTGGTCCCTCTGGGAAGCAGAGGGAGGTCACGGCACAGGAGGGGGCCCTGTGCTCCCGGAGAGTGGGTGTGCAGGCAAGGGATGGACAGAGTGCTTCAGCAACGTGGGAAGTGCCATCCAGGAGTGGGGTCAGCCTCGTCCCCCCCATCCTGCTTTAGGCAGGGGGGCAACGCAGGCAGAGGCACTCTGAGCATCCTCGGAGGGTGGGTGGGAACCCCTGGCGTGAAATGCTGGGAGGAGGAGAGCAGCACAGCTCTCTGTGTGGTTTGTGTGCAGACAGCTGCCACCTCCACTGCAGGCATGGCCATGCAGGGTCGTGGAGGTAGACAGAGACCAAACCAAGTGCCCAGCACCCTAGGAGTGGTGTGGGACGGACCCCGGGGGAATGGGGTAGGGAGTGGTGGCAAGCAAAGTGCTCCCTCGCTTCCCTGCCCTCCCTGCCTGCTCGCTACCAGTATCCCAGCAACATCCTGGGGACTTCCACTGCATCCCACCTCCCCTCTGTATGTCACAGGTGGGAAGGATGGTGTCAGGAAAGGTGTGGGGACATGGGGCTGCGGTTAGGAAAAACCCAGGGATTTGGGGAGGGGGTCTGGGGTGCTGGGTAGAGTCCAAAGGGGCTGTAGCCCTGCTGTATAATTATGGAATGGTTTGAGTTGGAAGGGACCATAGAGCTCATCTCGTTCCAACCCCCTGCCATGGGCAGGGACACCTTCCACTAGGCCAGGTTGTTCCCAGCCTTGTCCGACCTTGGCCGTGGGGAGCAGGCAGAGGGAGTTGGCTGGAGCACAGGATGCTCAGGGCCGGAGCTGGGGCTGCTGTCCTGGGAGTTTCCACATGAACCACACACTGTTCACATCTGAGCCTTCTCCCCGTCCAGGGCAGCCGCTGCCGGGGGTTATTTCCTGCCCTCCGTGCTCTCCCCCCCGCCACCCCTGCCTGCCCCAGCCCGGCTGCTTCCTCTCGGCCGCCCCGGGGGCTTTCCATGCTGCCAGAAAATAAATCTCAGGCTATTTTTAACAGAGGGGAAAACGCCAAGGTCTCCTCTAGCCTGGGCTGCTGTGGAGCCGAGCGCGGACGGGCACCCCCGGAGAGATGAAGGAGGGAGAGGAATGTGCGGGAAGGATGTGGGTAGGCAGGGCAGCGTGACCCCGCTTTCATCTCCCTGCCTTCGGGCGGGATTTGGAGGAAGGCAGGGAGAAGGGCGCCGGGAAGGGGGCACCAGCTGGGTGCTGTGGCACCCCCTTTGCCCCCCTTTGCAGCAGACAAACAGCCCCCACCACAGCGCCCTCAGCACCCGCATTAATGTCACCCATCGTCTCTCTGCTTGTGCAGGCAGGAGAGAGTGATGGGGGGGTCACCCCACGTGTGCTGCCGCCACCCCAGCTGGGATGGGGTGATCAGGAGGTGTCCTGGAATGGGGGAGGGACACACACACCCCCCCCTGCATCGGGTCAGTGTCAGCACCAAGGGAGCTGGGGACTCGGAGGGTCCCCTGGGGTCAGGGCTGGGCCAGTTGCTGTTTTTAACCCCTGTAAGTGCCTTAGGGAGGCTGCGAGTGGGATCAGATGGATAATGCTGGCGGGGGCAAAGGGGGGCTGTGGAACGGATGGAGCTGATGATAATGGGGGGGCAGGGAGAGGCCACCCCACCCTGCTGCTCCCCGAGGGTGGCTGTCCCCGCTCCGGACTGGGACACTGCCATTCCCTGCCAGCTGTCCCCACTGTCACTCCGCACGCATCTTTCTGGCTGCAGCGACACGACCCAAGCACTCGCCCTTTCCTGGGACTCCAGAGACTGAGGATTTATTCCTTGCAAGGCTCCTGCTAAAATCTCTCCACCTGAGAGACTCTCACCACCCCCAGCACACCCAGTGCTCCCATCGAAGTGGGAGGAGGTCTCCTCTCTCCATCTCCAGCCGGGAGATGTTGTGTAAAGCCCACAGCCAGCGGAAATGTGGGAAGAAAAGCAGGGAGAGAAAGAGCAGCCCTTTGCAAGCACTGGGTGGGAGGAGAGCAGAAAACAGGAGGTGGGGGTGAAAATGTCAAACCTCCTAGGACTGGCTGTGCAGGCACAGGGTGCTCGCTGATGGCTTTTGGTCCTTGTCCCTCAAAGAATCACTGAGTCCACCTTTGCCTCTGGTCCCCAAGGTGGTGATGATACTGCAACCACCTCCCTGCCAGTGCTGTGGCACCCAGAGCTCAGCCTGTGCTGGAGTTTTCAGGGAAAATTTGAGCTCCAGATTCCCAGCCCAGGAACTGCTGGCCACCTTTGATACCACTTTCCTGTGACACAGGGGAAAAACCCCTGGGGCTGGCTGGGATTTGGGGTGCCTGGCCATGTCCCAGCATCACCCCAGGCTGGGGGTTTCCAGTACCAGGGATGTGGGGCAGTCCCCATGTCATGAGATACCCACAGAACTCTAAGCTGGACTTCACCTGCCCCTGCCCCATCCAACCCACAGGGAAACCCCTGCTCTGTGCCCTGGGACAGCCTGAAACATCCCTGGGGACTTCACAGAACGGACTGGATTGGAAGGAACATTAGAGCTCATCTTGTTTCAACCCCTGCCACAGGTAGGGACACCTTCCGCTATCCCAAGTTGCTCCAAACCCCATCCAGCCTGGCCTTGGACACTTCCAGGTATGGGGCAGCCACAGCTCCACCAGGCAACCAGGGGCAGTGCCACACCACCCTCAAAGGGAAAAATTTCCTCCCAATATCCCATCTATCCCTCCCCTCTGTTGAAGGTTGAAGACATTGCCCCTTCTCCTGTCACTCTAGGCACTTGTCCAAAGGCCCCAACTCTCTTGGAGCCCCTTTAGGTGCTGGAAGGGGCTCTAAGGTCTCCACAGAGCCTTCTCTTTTTCAGGCTGAATGCCCATAGCTCTCTCGACCTGTCTCCAGAGCAGAGGTGTTCCAGCTTTTGGAGCATCTCTGTAGACTCCTCTGGACAGCACAAGCTCACTTCTCCAGCCTGTCCAGGTTCCTCTGGATACCATCCCTTCCCTCCAGCATGTCAGCTGCACCACATGGCTTGCCTGGCAAGGGGAATAACCATGATGTGGGGACCATCCCCACCATGGGGCTCACAGGATCACCTGGAGGGGCCTGACCCAGCTGCAGGGACGGTGCCGAGGGGCTGTGCCTGTGACCAGATGGCTCCGAGCAGCCCTAAGCTCTCCATAATGCCCCTAATTGTCCCCCGGCGCGGGAGCGGGTGGCCCGGCCCAGCTGGTGCCTGTGTCCCCTCGCAGCCACGGCTCCGGGACCTCTGGCTATTTTTAATCCCAGGAAGCTATTTTTGAAGGGAGAGGCTATTTTCCCTGCCCGCGGCTAATCCTGTCTTGCTGTTCAACCTTACCCAGCTATTTGCCGGGGCCGCGCCATGGGCAGCTCCCTGCCCCGGACTGGGGGGAATCCAGAGGGATTCGGGGCAGGAGGGATGGGGTGGGAAGTGCCGGCCGGGATGGGGTGGTCCTGCACCCCCCGCCCTGCTCTGCTGGACGCCCGGGCTTGATCTGGGTAAGGGCACCAGAGTGCCGCGGAGGGGAACGCGCCCCCTTTGCGGACACGCACTGATCGCTGCCCCCAGCCCGCCCCGCGGGAGCCAGGAAGGCCATCAGAGGATGGGGATGCCAGAGGTGACGGGGCCACGCGTCCCCTGGGCGTTGCGGGGACCGCGGGGTCCTGGGAGCGCCGGAGAACTGGGACTGAACTGGAAGCAGGTGTTGGGCACGTCCCAGGGAGGAAGGGTGGGGTGCAGGGCCGGGGGGAGCGGGGTGCACATCTGGCAGCGGAGGGGTGGCAGGAAGCGTCGCGCTGGCCCGGCCCCCCCGTGCTCGGCTGCCTCGGGGTCCCGGGGGGCCGCGCCGCTGCCAGATGTTGTGCAGCTGTCTCCGGCGCTTCCTCTCCCTCCATGCCCCGCATCCTCCGGGAAGCTCTTCCCTGCGCTTCCTCGGCGGGGAGAGCGGGGGAGACCTCGCCAGCCCCCCGCTCCTCCGGCCCCGGCTTCCCGAGCCGCCGGGTCTGTCCGCTCCGGCGTTCGGCTCTTTCACCCTTGGGCTCACCGCTCCCCACCCTCCTCCCACCTCTCCGCGGCCCCTCGCTCCTTTTCTTCTCCTGCCAGCTGCCCCACAGCTCCCGATCCCGGGGGATCTCCCCCCTCTCTCGCCTCTCGATGCCGGGGCTGCTTCCTGCGCTCCTGGCTCGGAGCTCGCCTTGCTCCCAGGGCAAAGGAAGGCAGGAGGCAGCAGCGTCGAGCATCACTTAGTGCTTTTCTTGCCTCTCCCAGCATTTCCTATTTTCCCGCAGCGCAGGAACTGCTCAGAGCCCGAGCAGCCCCAGCATCACGGGCAGGGAAAAGCCGGGAGAGGCGCAGGGAGCGTGGCCGTGGGCTGCGGGAGCGTGGGCTGCGGGAGCGGGGAGATGCTCCTTGCCGGCAGCTCACACCGACTGCGGGGCGCAGATAGGATTCAGGGATTAGAGCAGCTTAGGGAACAGGGCTCTTCCAAGCGGCAGATGGTGCTGGATGGATCCCAGGGCAGGGTTAGCGAGGTGGGAAACAGGTCCCAGAGCAGCCCTGGGCAGGGTAGGGGAAATCAGGCAGAAGCGGGGAGGAGGAGGAGGAGGGGTTTTGCCCAGCCCGTTTCCGGAGCGCGAGGGAGGGACGGATGCTTGCCCCAGCTCCCAGGAATGGCCGCTGGCGCCCAAAGCCGGTCACAGCTGCAGTGGCAGCAGCGTGCCTTTTGCACGCCATGTCCCCGGGAAGTTTCCCTCGTACCGCAGCCAGGCTGCGGGGTTCAAGGTCCCGGTTACGGGACGTGGCTCTGTCACCCACCGGGTCCTTGAGCTGCACGTCCCTTGTCCCCATGCGTGCGGGTGTCCCCACAGGAGTGCACGCTCCCGGGTGTGCTCATCGTTCTGGGGGTGCGTGGGAAGCCCCGAGACCAGAGGCTTTATCCCACGTCCCTCCATGTTCCCTGCGTCCCCCTGAGGTGTTCTTGGCCACAGGGATGCCTTTTTGGGCGACCTAAAAACAGAAGCCAGACAAAATTAGGGGAATAAAAAGTGGTTATATTTATTGAAGGGCTTTCAGATGCATTTTGGGCAGACAAAGCCCCTCCAGAGGCTACACCCAAAATGGATGATGGGCCACAGGTTTTCACACTTCTATAGATTGATCCATTCCCATATTGGGGGCTAATCTTCCAACTACAGCTTCAGGTAATGAGGTCATTTACCCAAGTTTGCCTCCCCCAACTCACTTTTATTTACATTTCTTGGGGCCTGAGACAGTGAGGTGTCCTTGATTCCCAGGCCTAGAGAGGAATTGTTGTGTCTGACTAAAATGGGAAAGCAGTAGCTAACACTCTATAGGAGTTTAGAGTTATACACTAAAGAATTGCAGGATTACAAATGTATGAAAAACATAAAGGCTAAAATCCTAAGGCATCAACAGGAGTGCATGCTCCCGAGTGTGCACATCATTCTGGGGGTGCATGGGAAGCCCTGACACCAGAGGCTTCACCCCACATCCCTCCATGTCCCCTGCACCCCCGTGAGATGTTCTTGGGCACAGGGATGGGTTTGTGGGCAGCAGGGTGCTGCTGTGGGGCTGGAGCGGGACAGTCCCTCCTACCCCATGGCGCTGGGGGCTCCCTGAACTCTGCTCTGACTGCAGAGATGAGCGAGTTCACCCCAAATGCTGCTGGGGGAATTCCCAGTGATGAGGGTGGAAACAAGAGATGACGAGGTGGGGCCCACAGAGAAACCCCAGAGTCGGGGCAGCACTGGAGTACCTGGGTGTCCCCAGGAGCTGTTTTGGAGCTGAGAGCAGCCAGACGAGCCGGGATAACAATGCCGAAATTAAGGGACCCACTTCCAGGCGGAGCGGCGTGGTCTTCAAAAGTGGCCTCAGAGAATGGTCTGACATGCTCTAGCTGAGATTGTTCCCATGGCTCCTGAGGGCGTTTGTGGTGGGAACAGGGGGACTTCGGCTGACAGTGGGAAAGCCCAGCCACCAGCTGGGGAGTCACTGACATTTTCTGGGAAAGAGCAGGATATGAACGGGAACCCCTTGGGCAACCCGTGGGTGCAGCTTTCTGCTTGGGGTGGAGAGGTGGGACCAGGGGAACCCCTGGGGATGCCGGGACCCCAGCCCATCCCAGACTGCTCCATGGGATGCAGCCACATGGTCTGGGTGCTTGCACCAACCCCCCCACTGGCAGGGAGGTGGCAAAGTGGGGAATGTATGGGTGGTCCAGGGAAGGAGCTGGGCATCCAGAGGGTGCTCCAGATCCATGCCTGATATCAGCCCCAGCAGCTGCACCCACGTCCCCTTGGCTTATCCCCACTTGAGAGTCCCTGTACCTTCCCCAGCAGCCACGGTGGTGTCTCAGAAAGGGGAAGCGTCACCCCCGGCATCCCCCCACCATCTTCCGGGGCTATTTTGGGTCTGGAGGAAAGCGGAAGGCAGCACCGGGCTGGTGATGCCCTGCAGCACGCAGGGGCCAGTGGTGGATGGGGAAAGAGGAACCCCAACATTGCTCTGCACCCCCGTTCCCACCTGTGGGATGAGGAAAGAGGATCTGTCTCACCTGAGGCATAAAAGGTTTTGGGGGGGGCACACAAAGGGTCTTGGGCCATTCCCAGGGGTATTGCAGGGGATCCTCCAATGTGTCCAGCTCCCAGTTCCTGCCTTTGTGACCCAGGGGCAGGGTGCTGGTGCACACACCATTTTTCAATGCTGGTTTTTGCTATTAAACGTGTGTTTTGCCACCAGTGCCCAGGTAAATGTTAGCCCTGATAAATGCGTGTGTGGGTGACCCAAGGAAAGATCAGGGATATAACCATGGGTGGGGGTTGACTCTGATGGGGAGATATGGGTGGATGGATGGATGGATGGATGGAGGGAAGGAAGGAAGGAAGGAAGGAAGGAAGGAAGGAAGGAAGGAAGGAAGGAAAGAAGGAAAGAAGAAAGGAAGGAAGGGCAAATGGATGGGCAGATGGACACAGGGATGGACAGACAGAGTCCTATTGCACCCACACTCTGCAGGAGGCCATCCAGCTTATGCTCCCTCCCCATTGCACCCCCCGGCTGATGCTGTACCCAGTGTCAGCCCGAGGAGTGGCACATGCCCGGGGCCCGGTGGGAACGGGCACTGCCATGGGAGGAGGACAAGCAGAGCCAAAGGCTGGCCGTGGGCCATCACCGCTGCCTCCGGGCGGTGATATCTCTGCCGAGCAGAGATGGCCCCACCGGGCGCCCCTCGGATGCTCCGTTAACACCTCGGGCCCGGGAATCGCGCCGGGCCGGGACAAGGCGATAGCTCGGGGCTGTGTCGGCCGGCGCAGGCTCGCTCCCCGCTCCGCCGGGGTGGATGCCACTGGCATAAGGAGCAGGAGCCCAGCCCGCTCCGCTGGGCCCCTTCCAGCCGCGGGGAGGAGCGGCGGGAGAGCAGAGCCCGGCGGCTGTGCACGGGCAGGGAGGGAATCTAGGTCAGGGCTTGCTTTAAAAGGGGGCACAGAGCCCAGAAGGCGGCGGCTTCCAGCGAAGCCACGGAGCAGCGGCGCCTGCCCGAGCCCGGCGCAGACACCGGGAGCTGGCAGCAGTCGGTGCTCACCCGGAGCATCCCCATCGCGGGAGCTGCGGTGGCCGAGGACGCCCACGGGTGCTGCTTCTCGTGTGCGTGGCCGTTCACGCAATTCCTTGCTTTGCCGGGAAACCGCGGATTGTTTCTACCTTTACTACCACTGTAGTTGGGGGCTGGAAAATAACGTGGTGCCCGGGGACGTGCGCTTGGCAGAGACACGCGTGCCTGGGCACAGGGAGATGCCACTCACCTCCCAAACGAGACCGTCAAATGGCCCCCTCCTTCCCGTCCGCCTCCACACGGCTGGAAGAGCGTCAGCGAAGGGAACTCGCCCCAGGCTTGACATTTCTGCATTCGCCAGCAAACGGCCAAAAAAAAAAAGCCCCAACCAAGCAAAAATCCCGGTGGCAGCAAAAAGGGAACCAGGGAGATGTGGAGGGTGCAGATCTGTGGCTGCCAGGGCGAACAAATGCCTCCACAGACATTTTGCCCCCCAAATAACTGCTCAGCCCCGGCAGAGCCCCAGCAGATCTGGAAACACAAAAGGGATTTTATTTTCCCCCTCTCTCCAAATTTAGGATTGCTCTGCACTTTCCAACACCCCTCAAGGTCTTGGGATTGGGGAATGATTAAGTTGGCACCATGATGCATTTAATTAAAAGCCAGCGCCTGAAGGTAGAGGGAATTCAGCTGCTAGAGCAGGGGATTTTTGGAGGGCAATCCCGTGAGGCACAGCGCTTGCACCAACTGTTCAGGGAGGTTGGACTTGGCAGTGGGCTTTGCGCCTGGCAGAGCTGGCAGAGGCCACAGCAGTCCCTGTGAGCCGCAGCCCTCCTGGCTCCTCCTGCCGCAGCCACCTCTCAGGGCCAGATTTTCAGGAACTCAAGTTCTGGTGAGCTTGGAAAAATCCAGATTTTTCTCATGGGCTCAGCATTTGGCCACTCCCTGGGTTTCCACTGAGCTCAGCCTCGAAATGAGGTGTGAACCAAGGCTCCACATTTCACAATAACCCCTCAAAAAATCCCCCAATGAAAAGTTAAGCTACTAAAGGGCTCCCTGTCCTTCGAAGGCCAAGCAGGCAGATGGGGGTCATGTGCTGTGCTCCAGGAAGGGCATTTCCAGGAGCTCTTGTGGGTGCCAAGCCTCTGCTCGCGTGGCCAAGGTGCTGATGGAAAGGGCTATGACAAATTCTATTTCCCCATCTATATTCACTTCCCTTTTCATGCCTCATCCTGGGGAACCCGAAGAGACGGGAAAAGGCCCTGAAAATGAAACGAGGCCCCAACCCAGCGGGATTTTCAGGGAAGGGATTGCAAAATAGTTGGAAGCGGAGCAGCCCAGGGCTTCCCTGTGCCCTTACACAGGTCTCAAACCCAGGTGGAATTGCAGGCCGTGCTGCCGGCAGGTTTGGGCGCCCACTCCACTCCCGGCCCCTCCAAAGGGAACAGCAGATTGTCACCAGTCGAGCTCTGCCCGCAGCAGGCACGGGCCAGACCTCGCTGTCCTGCCACTGCTTCCCCCTTTGATGGCGCCGCAGGTGTCCCCGCGAGAGAACCCGGTTGGTGAGGCGCACCTGGAGCGGGCAGTGCCCGATCCCTGCAGCCGCACACCGGGAGCGGGCTGGGGGGCCCTGGGACCGGGCACCCAGGGCAGGCACCACCGGGAGGGCTCCGGGCACCGCAGCCACCGCCGGACCTCACGGGAGCCCCAAAGCCCGAGGGCGGGACGAGGGGACAGGCTCGTTACCGTGCTGAATGGTCAGCGGCAGCCAACGAGCCCGGTGGGAGGCTGCGGCCGGGAACGGAGCTCGGGGCTCGTACAGAGCGGCCGGGCCGTGGCAGGCAGGGAAGTCCCCGGTGCCGGTGCCGCCCGGTGTGCCGGGCCGTGCCCGCTGTCCCGGTNAGAGCGCGAACCAGGGTACGGGCCGGGGGCTGCGCTCCGGCATGGGGGGCCCGGGCACGGGGGGAGCCCGGGGATGGCGGTGCGGGAGCTGCCGCTGCCGTGATGCGGGAGGCGGCGCCGGGAGTGGGGAGCGGCGCGGCCCCCGGGATGGGGAGCGGCCCCCGGGATGGGAAGCGGCCTCAGGATGGAGAGCGGCCGGGGGTCGCTCCTTGCCGCCGCGTCTCTCACCGGGCCCCGTCCCCACCCACGGTGCCGGGCGCAGGAGCTGTAAGGGAATGCCCGGTGCTGCTGCCGGTTCCGATCGATGCTCGCGGAGGAAACCCCGGCGGAGGTTTCTCTTCCCCTCGCCGGCGCAGCCCCTGCCCGCAGCGC
Organism: Donacobius atricapilla; assembly: GCA_013397315.1. Taxonomy (NCBI): domain Eukaryota; kingdom Metazoa; phylum Chordata; class Aves; order Passeriformes; family Mimidae; genus Donacobius; species Donacobius atricapilla. The sequence continues at coordinate 377,064 of WBMY01003554.1, read as the reverse complement.
TGCCAGCCCCCCGCCCTGCTTTGCATAACGCGCCTCGCCTGCCGCTTGCTTATTCAGTGCCCTCTGCTCCTTGTCTGCGACAGATATCAACCTTAACTCTCCCAACAAAGGTCTGCTGGCGGATGCCATGACAGATGTTCCCGTGGATAACGCGGCCCGGGGCGCTGCGCCCGAGGGATTGACTCTGGCCGAGGAGGAGGAGCTGAGAGCCGAGCTCGCCAAGGTAAGGGAGCTGGGCTTGGCAGCGTGTGGCCCGGTTGTGTTCTGCTGGGAAGGAACAAACAGGAGCCACAGGGGCAGGACTGGGTGTTTTGTTGTTGGGGTTTGTTTTTTTTTGGTTTTTAATTTTGCAGTGTTACCTTTGGGTCTCTCAGCTAATTGTTGAAATGCACAAAGCTGGCAGATACTTCAAACGCGGTGATGTGTTGTTTGCTCTTTCCCAGAACAGCCTAATTTAGAGCTCTAAGGAAATAAGTAGCTTTTGATGCCATGAGCTCAGTGTAGGATTTTGGTTCCATGTGAAGCAAGAAAATACTTTGGCCAAATACTAAGTAAAAGAAAGCCATTTTTCCTTAGGAAACTGAAACATTGGAGCACTTATGAGCTTTTCTTCCTACCCTTTTCTCTTAAATATTTATTTCACTTTACGGGCAACTCTTTCTGGTGCCTATAAGCTTTCAAAGACCTGAGGGTTTGTAATGTAACATCCTGAAGTTTGAGCACCTTTTGGGGTTTGAAGATCAGGCTATAATTTGTGTCTGAAACATGACTGAATATAATTGCAGCTGTTTCTCTGTTGTCCTTTCCTGCATATGAGAATCTTGTGGTGGTTCTTTGACTTGCAGGTTGTGGCAGGGGAGGACTTTGCTGCTCTGGGTGGTCATGCAGGGCTTGCTGAGCTGCAGCTAAGGTAGAAATGAACCCACTCTGCCTGGAAACCGCTCCAGAGTACTTTGAAAGTGTTGGTTAGAAAGATCTCTGAGGAAAAACTCTTTGCTTTAAAGACATCAATGGAAAAGAAACATAAGATAAAATCTTAGCTAATAAGGTTTGGTGACTGAATCATGTCTACTGTTGAAATTACAATACAAAGGAATGGGTTCTGTTCATCTCAGTGTCACTAAGTCACCAATCCAGTGACTTGTATGGAGGTGAACTCTGAGTGGCCTCCCATTCCAACATAGTTCACGTTGAGCTGAATAATTCTTCTGATGTTCTTTCCCATTTTTAAGATTAATGTTCATGAAATGTTGCTAGTTTCGAGGGAGGTAAAATTTTGTTTTAATTTACAGTTTTTAACTAAACTGTGATTCGAGACAAACCTCTGCCTTTCTCTAAGGTTGAAGAAGAAATTGGTACCCTCAGACAAGTTCTTGCTGCCAAAGAGAGGCACTGTGGAGAGCTGAAGAGGAAGCTGGGTCTGACTCCCTTGGATGGGCTGAAGCAAAACCTGTCCAAAAGCTGGCATGATGTCCAAGTCTCCAACGCGTAAGTGTTGCTTGTGATGCGCCTGTGCTTAACTGGGACTCTGTATGACGCTTCCCAGCAGGGTATTCCAGAGCTCTTTCGAGTGGCTGGAGGTTTCTCTTCTGATGGGTTTATGGAGTAAAAGTCACTTAAAAAAACCCTTTTTGTGTCTGCGTAAACTGGACTTTCATATCCGTGATTGGGATAAATTGTTGCTAGCTGCTCTTTCCCATGGTGTTAGAGATCTATATCACACTTACTGGTTCAGTTTTCCTGTTTCTGCCCATTCTTTGAGGCACAGGCAGCTGCTGCCTCGTTCTGAACTCAGGCTCAAAGAGAAGTGCAAGCAGTTTCACAGCTTGTGCCAGTTCAGAAGCATTCCCTGGGCTGTATAGCCTGAATTTAAAGCCTGCACTTCCTAGGAAAGGAATCTGTGATATTAGTGTGTGTCACCGGAGTCATCTTGTCCTAAATATGTGAAGTGAGACTGTTCCTGAACAGGCATTAAGGGTATGGTCACTGCTGTGCTTGACAGTGCCCGAAGGAGGGTCCATAAGGTAAGTTTGCCCCTGCACTGGGTGTCAGGGACTCAGGGTACCCGTGGAGGCATCACTCAGGCTAAAAAGTCTCCTGTAACTTCACTGGGGTTTGGAGTTATTGACAGTGGTTCTGCAGAGCAGATTGTTGAGCTGTTCATCTTGCTGTTTATTCTTTTCCTCATCTTCCCTCCTCTGTCCCTGCCCCATTTCTGTTATTCCTTTGTCACTGGAATCTGTGTCATTGTCTTCTAAAAAATGAATATTAAAGTTATATTCATTAACACTTTCTGTTTCTAGTTATGTGAAAACATCTGAGAAACTTGGAGAGTGGAATGACAAAGTGACACAGTCTGACTTGTGAGTGCCTCGGGCTCCTCAGCATCACCTCCCTGTTCCTCGCTGCCTTCCCTGATCTGTGCTGCTCCTTGTTCTCCCAGGCATCAGGGCTTGCTTGGGAGCTGGAAGCCGGGTGAAGCAGGATTGTTACTTCCAGTATGCCTGGCTTCCAGCTAGAAACATCCCTCAGTTGCAGAGGAGATGAGTAAATGTTTCTGCCATCATCTCTGTCATGGTCTTGCTATTGCAGAAGAAAAATTCCAATCAGTTACCAGACCACATTTTGTATGACAAAAAAAAACGGAGGGACAAAAATTTAACCACAATTTCCCTTCAGCTGGTAATTAGTATGTTAGTCTGTTGTTTCAGGTGTCTTATTAGTGAACCTCTGCCTTTACTGTGAAACTATTTCTCTTCTCATCACGAATGTGGTAGGAATCAGTTTGACTGTTGCCTTTCTGTATGGCCGCCTGGGAGAGAAGCAGCTGGAGGTGCTTCCCCATAGCTGGAATTAAGGGCTGTGTGTTAACGAGCTTCTGAATCTGCTGCATTGGTGTGTGATCCTTTTCCCAGTGTCAGCACTAGAAATCCATGAATTTCAATCTTTGCTGTGTATCCAAGCAGGTGACAAATGCAGACAAAGAGCATCTGGCTACTTTTGCTTCTGGAATATGTTCTTTAATTGTCTTAGAGCTCCGTTGATATTAGACACAAATCATTAATTCCTGCTGTGTAGCTGAACCTAAGGAGCCCTTGAGTGCTTTCTGTGCTGAAGTTTCTCTCCCTTTGTCTTGTGTTGGAGGAGATTATTTAGCTAAGAGGAAAACGTGGATTGGGAGCATCATATCATTAGGCAAGGTGGCACTGATCTAATTGGGACACATGAATTCTGGGTGATAAGTCCCCTCCTTTGAGCATCTCTGTGTTCTGTCTGAGGTGGGAGCAGCCACCTTCTGTAGGGTGTGTTCTGTACCTCCAGTGTTAGTTGTTGCAACCCTTAAGGTACTGTTTTCGTATAGAGAAACATGATTTCTAAAGATCAGAAAAACAAAAGTTTAATTGTTTGTCTGGTTCCTACTGTATTGGTAAAATACATCTTTAGGTGTGGCAGTTTGATTTTTTTGGCCTTAAGAGTTCCCTGCTCTGTGCTTTTAATACAGACCAGCAACAGAACATGTAGGAAGGGAGCAGAAGATGCAAAGGTTTTCATTTCCTGACACCTTTTAAACTTCAGGCTTTGTTTCTTTGTGCTCAGTGTTTGAACATGCTTAAACAAAAGAAACTGGGGCTTAGGTGTCTCCCTGCCTCTCAAACTGTTCTTTTCCTTCTAGCTGTACCAGAGAGGCTGAAGCTGTTGTCAGAGGAATAAAGCCTTTGATACTATTACTGTAATGAGTCATAATAATGTGGAAAGTGTGAGAAGAAGCATCTGTAGTGAATCTTGGAGCTGTCTCTAACCTCAGTTGTGTTTATAGATATCTTTCAGCCAGCAGCACACTGGAGGACTGGAATGAAAAATTAACTCAATCAGAAGCGTGAGTGTCTTAACCTTCAGCCTTAACAAATGCTTTCCTCTGCCAGTCTGCTGCCACTAACTGCTGTGCTCCTGCTCCCAGTCCTCTGCTTTCACTAGATCTACCTGGACATTTATCTTTCCTGGCTTTTACTTTTTTAACCCAATAAATGCCTCTGCTGGGAGAGGGAGCTTTTCCTCAGGTCAATATCCAAGTGGTACTCTATAAATGCCTGCCTGGTCTCAGGAAGTGGCTGAAACCCCTGGGTAGCTGAGAGCTGAGTGCCCTGTGTTACCCCTTCAGCTGAGAAGCTGTAGAATAGCCAGACTGACTTTCTTGTTACCCCAACATGCTCTGCAGGGAGCAGGAGCTTTGCTTTCTGCTGTGGTACCTGGTGAGAATACAGCTGTACTGTCCAGGACAGTTTCCTGTCATGTTGGGGCCACAAATAGACTCAGAGCTTAAACCTCACAGCTGTTGTACTCCAGTTGTTGAATGCAAATCTCTCTTAGATGTGCTTTTACTAAATGCCTGGAATTAAATTCTCATCTGGACTAAATTATGGAAGGATATTATGGAAGTTGGCCTTTGTCCTTCTCACTCTGCCTTTCCCACAGTATGTAGGGTAATCCCGTGCAGTGCTGCAGTGGGACCAGGTAGATTTTGTCATTATTTTCTGAGCTGATTTAAACTGGGGAGGTAGGTCTTCGATGTGAGCCAGCTTTTCCTGTTCTCTGGACTGGGTATAAAATGCAGTCCTTGGAGCTGGCTGGTTATCAGCAGCATGTGTGAAAACATGGTTTTCTTCCTAACACGGGTGAAAGGGGAGCAGAGATAAAATGTAGGAGTAGCAGAAAAAACTTCGAAGTATGCAGGTCTACTTTCAACTGTGTTTTCAAGATTAAGAAGCTGTAAACTGTCACCATTTTGCTTGCCAAGTAGAACGACCTTGGGTTTTGTGCTTGCTGACAGTGGCTGATTCCAGCGGTGTTCAGAGTCCCTCCCTGGGTGTGTCTGCTAGAATAGAAAACTTCTGGTTATATCTGTTTCCTTGTACTTCATAAGCACCAGAAATGTGGCGGAAATATGCTTTTGTGGAGCACTTAGGACCTGAAGAGCTGTGGCACCTTAGCTTTCCTGCTTGCTTTGGCACTGAACAGAGCAATAATTGGTGATGTCTAGGCAGAGACTGAAACAGAGACGTGAGGGGGTTGAAGGATTCCAGCAACATTTCAAAATCAATCAGAATTTCTATTTCTCTAAAGTTCAGTGAGTGCAAAAAGGCAAGTTCAGGAAGTCCAAGGGTGAGGTTTTATTCATATGTTTTGGGGTTTTTTATGCAAATAGATCATCTTTCCTGTTTCAGTGCCGCTCTGCTCTTTAACTAACAAGGCTCTTGAGTGAACTGGGAATGGACCTGACTCCTGACCTTATGGTGCTTTTGTGTGCTGTGGAATTTCCTGATGTTTGCCATTCCTGGCCACAGACTTTCCCTCTGCAAGCAGTACAAAAACAGGGCAAAACCCATCCCAGTCTGTTCCTAGATCCAGTTTCACTGTAACCGGAATGTGAGGTGACTTACATGGTTTGTGTCTTTAGCCAGACAGCTCAAATGGTGATAGCTGGATAAAAGCAAGTGAGAGGAAGCTGGTGTTAATGGATAAAGGAGGATTTGAGGGTGCAGATTTCACTTCTTCCTGTCAGGGTTTATAGGAGAGAGGTGCAGTGAAATGTTGCAATACCACGGGATGAACAGCACAGGGCAGAGATCATCTCTGCAGCTTCTGCTGCAGCCAGTTGCCTGTGAGTAAAGCAGGGTATTAGCCAGAGCTTATATTTATTACTCCCAGATTTGGATTATTCCATTGTGCTTTGTGCTTGGGCTAAGGGAAGAAAGTGAGTGCTTGTGAATTTACACCCGTGGAAAGCCAGGCTGTGGCAGTTGCAGAAGAATTTCAACTTCTGGGTCAGGGCTGGATGTAGTTAAGTTGCGTTAAAGCCTTGTATAAGCTGCTCCCTGGCTGTCACAGCTGCAGCTCCACATGTGTGTCTGGTGGCAGTTCTGGGTTACAGAGCTGCTCATCTCCCTGTGCTTCCCTGGCTCTGCCTCCTGCCTGGCAGCAGTGAGGTGCGTACGTGTGTGTGGGAGCTGTGGATGCAGGACTAGGCTGGCCATCTGATCCAGCTGCTGCTTTTTTGTGCTTCCAAATTTATATTTAATCCAGATTGTTGCCTTGATCTAGATTGCTGTGCCAGCACAAGCAGTTGTGCTGGAGAAAGGAGCACACTCAGGCAGAAGCAGCAGCACCCAGTGCTCGTTCTTTGGTTATGTTAAAAATTCTGCTGTCAGGTGTGAAAAACGTGATTGGAAAATCTCTGGCCTTTATCTGCTGAAGCTGGGCTTAATACCTGGAATTTTGCAGTGTGAATGGCACGATGGTGTCCTTTGAGGCTGTAAACCATTCTTCGGTGCTGAGCTCTGAGTGCCAAGCAGACCTAGAGTCCATACTGCATACTTTGGTGAGCACGAGGTCTTCAATATTTGTTAGGCAGCTGTAAATCAAATCCCATGACAGGGCTCAGCCAGGGAGGAGCCTGGCTGCTAAAGGCAGGGATTGAGATCCTCCTCAAACGCAGTGGTTGCAATAGGAAGGCAGTCCCTGTATGAGATCAAGCAGCCTTGATGCTGATCAGTTCACTCCTAAACTGTGCTGAGGTGCAGAAAATTGTGCTGTGCAGAGGCAGTATTGAGGCCTTGCTGTTGGAGAACACTCAGGTCCTTCTGGAGCTGTTGACTTCAAGAAGAATTGCTCTCAAAAATGTGTAGGATAATAGGAATTCTCTCTGAGAAGCAGGAAGAAGGAAGGAAAAGCTGATGCAGTTTTGCCCTGTTCTGCCTAAGTCTCATGTATATTAGTGATTCAGAAGTACTTGGCTGTGATATTAAAAAAAAAAAACAAAAACGAACTAAGATGTTGTAATTGCATTTGCTCAAATCCAGTTCTGGTGCTGTGGTGCTGTCCATGCACTTCTGCCTGGAGAGAAGGAGATGGGAGTAAGTCATCTGTCACCGTGGTGTTTGTAGCCAGGGGAGCTCAGGCATGAGAGAACATTAGGCTGTTTATAATGTCCTTCTCCTAAATGTCCTCACCAGGCAAAAAAATAATCTCAAGCTGAAATATTTGGAATAAGAAAAGCTTAAAATGTTGAACTTGTTTTCCAGCCTGAGTCTTTTCTTTATAGTCTGAAGAATGACATAAATCTAGATGTTAATCATCAACTGTAGAATAGTTTAGAGAGAATGAATTAATGAAAATGACACAAAGAATCTTTTTTCCTGAGATTAGTCTCATCTGAAGGAAACAAAGGTTCTCAAGTGTCTCCAGCTCAGGTATAAACTCAAATAATCAGCTGACAAAAGCTGTCAGATTTCTTACCTATTGTGGTTAATGGTAACTGATAGGAAACTTCTTTACCAATTTATTTCTAAACTGCTGCTGTAGAGCTAATGCGGATTCCTGCATTTCTTTTCTGTATGGTGATGATGGTCTTGCTTCTTGTCTCTTTCCTCCAAAAAATAACACCACAAGTGCTATGGCTTCCTCAGGGCTGAAAGGATAGTATGGGATAGGTTCCTAAATTTATTTTGTTCAGGACACAAAAAGATGGTTGCAGAGTAATTTGGCTACGGTGCTGTGGTGTTAGAGCTTCCGTATGGAAAATTGGTTTTGCTTTGTTTTTTAGCAAATATTTGTTAGATTTAAGAACATACGGTCAAAAGTATAAGGTGAGCATATGGAAAGGGTAATCCTACACTTGCTGCTTTTGTAAAATTTCAAGTGTTTGAATATATGCAAATCTGGAAGTGGCTCTTTCAGTGAAGTCAGTGCAGCTCACTAACACAGCTTCTTTCCTTTAATATGGGGTCCTTTTTCAAAAGGGGGGGGACTCTTTTGGATACAATCTGTTAGTTCAATCTAAGATTTTTTTCCATGTAGTTATAAGAAGACCCAGGAAACCCTTTCCCAGGCTGGACAGAAGACTTCAGCAGCCCTTTCCAATGTAGGTTCTGTTATCAGCAGGAAGCTTGGTGACATGAGGTAAGATTTCTGCTTTGCACTCCAGGCTTTGATCTTGGTTTCAAACAGGAATGGGACTTTAGACAATAACTAGGCTTTCTTCCATTTTTCTGCTTAGCTGGCAGCACGTTGCTGTTGATGGACTGCCACCTTCTGTGTGGCCCTGTGCATTGTAGTTTGGGACAGATTGAACTCTTACTGAAGACTTACTGAGGGGATAAGCCTGTTCTAAGGCATTTAAGTTTGGTTTGGTTTAGGAGAACTGAACAAATATTTTTGCAGCCTTCCCCCTTTTACCATCATGTGGATTCACTACAGCTTTTATATCATATGTAAGAAATTAGAATTAAAATTTCCATTTTCCATTTCTTACTGGATTATGGAGGTGTGTTTTCTCAGTGTAACTGCTTTAGATTAGAGAGGGGTCATCCCTCCTGTGCTCTGTTATGATTAAAAACAAAAAGAGAAAATTCTGTTTGCTGCATTCCAAGTGGTTTCAAGCCCCGGGTGTTGACATTCCATGGGGAAGGGCAGCATGTCTTCCAGGCTCACTTATGTCTTGTTAGTTAAAAACTTACCAATTGATTCAGAAGATTATGACAACATTAAAAATTTCTTCTGTGGTTGGGGGTTTATCTCCATTCCTTAATCAGATGACCACTGAAATAATTGCAAATTTAAACCTCTCCAAACTGGCAAGAGGGTCAGATTCTCCTGGCTGAGGTTCTTGCTCTGTGAGCTTCTCAGCTGGACAAAGCTCAAGGTTAGAATTGGTGATTTACCTGCTCCTCAGAACCTTAAGCTAAAGATTTCTTCCCCACTAATGGTAACATCCACATTTTTCATGCAGAATCCCTTGATCATGTTTTTCTTGGACTTGAGAGCTATTTCTGGATGTACAGCCTGTCTAGGTTACAAAGGAAGGATTTTTAGAGCTTGTATTTAACATGCTGTCTCAAACCTTGGATTGAATGGGTAGCTGTCATTCTTTGTAGGGAATTTCCTATTCCACTGTGGCTGGGAGTAACCGAGTGGTAAGAACTTGTTGGCCTCTGATCACATAGTACTGATTTGTTCTGGTTCTGTCCTCAGTGAGTTAGTTACTGTGTTCCTGGGGGGTATTTTTTGGTGTTTTCAGTAGCTCCCATCTCTGAATTTGGCAGAGGACTAGCTGGCTTCCTACCCTTTCCAGCATTCAAGTTGTAACTTTTCTTTCCTGGAAACTCCCTAGTCTGCTGGAAAAAGAGACTCATGTAATCACAGCAGATTACAGATACTGGCACAAGATGTGATGGGAACACATTTTGCCAAACTGATAAGTGAATCTGGGGCCTGGTTTCTGCAGTCTGGCCAGGCTATTGCAGCAAAGGAAGAGGAACTGTGGGGTTTTTTGGGACCGTACGGGGAACTCCTGAGCCAGGGTTGCCACAGGCAGAAGCTGTTTTGACAGGCTTGGTCCTGCCTGTTGTTTTTGAGTTGAATGCAGGTCATGCAGCTGCTGAAATGTTTGTGCCATCCCAGGAGCAGGTGATGGAGGGAGAGGATACTGGGGTGCTCTCCTGGTGGCCGAGCTGGCCAAGCACAGTCACTGTCACAACTGGCCATGTAATCAGCTGGCCCAGGCACGAGCCAGGCCTTTGCAACTATGGTTTTTCTCAGCTTCAACATCTGCATTCCTTTTTATAGCTAATACCTTGGGTGAGGTGTTATGAAATAGAGGCAGCTTCTGCCTTATCATTTGGGAATCCCTGCCAAAGTTATTTCAGCAGGATTTGTATATGTGGCCCTGCGGGGGAACACAGTAATGATTTTTTTTTTTTAAGAATTTCAGTTTTTCTCTGCATATATAAACAGACTTCTATCTCCTGTGCTGCGTCCAAGTCTTCCTATTTCTGATACTGAGGAAGGTTTAACTGTGAGCATAAGGTTTTGCAGGAACTGTCCCACTTTTCACCCTTGCCAGGTGAACTCTGGTGTTCTGATATGTGGTCAGAGCTGACGAGGAGTGAAGTCTGTTGTATTGCTGTGGTCACTGCTCTGAGTGAGTGGGATGATCTCTGATCCCAGAGAATCTCTCTTACAGGCCTTGTAGCCTACACTGACCTCCATTACTGTACTCTGGTTTTTTTCCTTCTTACACTACAAATGCACTTGTAAAGCGAGTTTATTTTCCAGCACTGGAAGTGTTGAGATAACAGAGGGGATTTCCTTGTTTAATCAGCCTTCACCGGTTGATAAATGCAAGGAAGGCCTGATGAATGGGACAGAGCCTCCGATGCACCAAGGGTGTGGGCCTAATTCCATTAAAAATGCTTGGACCAAATTGTTTTTAAATACAAGTAACATGTTAAATCTTTAGACTTGCCATATTCTGGTCAAAATAATTTTGCTGTGTGAATTGTAACCTTGGGAAGTTAATGCTGTAACCGTGTGCTCTCTGCATTAAAGCTCTACTGGATTACTCAGAGGGGAGGAAATGTACCTCCGTGGGTGGGATTTTTTCAAATCTTGGCCTGTTCAGATGTCTCTGTTGTCTCCACCTACAGTTAAAAAGTAAATTGGCTTTCTGTTCCTGCATTTTACTGATTCCAGTAAACTGCAAAATTGGAAGTGCTTTCTCTTTGTTGCTTTGTGGGTTTGTGTCCACCTGTGCACTTCATGGTGTCTGATGAAGTTTGCTGCTGTACATAATGCTACAAGCAAATTCATTGTGAAATGTTAGCCTGAACCCAAAGTGCCCGCAGATTCTGGACTTTGTGTAAACTTCCAGTCCTTATGGAAGGAGGAAAAGGGTTACTGCTAGGTCCAGGCCAAGATACTGAACAAGGAACCAGTCCTTGTGGTATTCTGTATGAAGCAGCATGGTGCATGAATGTGTTATCTGTGTTGTTCTACTTTAAGCAAGAGTAAGTAGAAAGTTAATTTATTTCACATGCAAAGGCAGCATTTCAAGGCATCTGCCCTGCCAAAGAGCTGACTTGGATATATGGGGAAGTGAAACCACAGAGCCCGACATCTTCGCTCTGGCTGTCAGGAAAAGCCCTTGTACTCGTTGCCAAGTACTTCACATCCAGCTTGCCCTGTCTGCTTCCTACTGCAGAGACAAAAATTATATTTCAGTGGAATAAAACACTGCTCTGGCAGGAGAAGCTCCTTTAGAGCATCCTGGTAATCTTCCTAATAGAAGTAGGAAACCTCAGTCCTTTGTTTCAGACTGCTGAGATGCTTCTGCATTGCAAAACCCCATCCTAAAAATGGGCAACCAAGTCACAGGATAAACATGATACCTTTAGTCTTATCTTTATTAACCTGCAGTGCATTTGTTCTCTGAACTGTAACTTTGAGATTTGCAGGCTTGGCAAGATAACTTGCAGGTATCCATTGCAGATTGCTCTTACTCAAGTCCTCACCAGAAGTCTGAGCAATGCTGTCTTTGTATGAGAGACCACAGGGGAAAATGGGGGAAGGAGGTATCTCTACCAATATAGCTGGTGCTTGGTAAAACTTTCAGTTTAGGAAAAAATGCTTAAAAAAAACCATGTGAAAGCAATGGATGGGGGTAGGTAAAATGTTTTGGTTTGCTGTTGCACATCTACTCCTTCTCCTCCCCAGCTGGGTTCTAAGTTGATGTAGGTGCTGTTATTGCTCCTTGAGAAACAACTTGCTTGTTTGGAGTTAATGAAAAGCATTTTTTTTTGTTTGCTCCTGTGATTTATTTTGAGAGGCTTCCTCTTGGGCAGTTGACTTGCTGTCCCATGATTCTGTGACCATGTCCCTGCATTTGGTATTTAGCTCTGCACAAGTTTCTGACCATTCCTTCCTTTTTCTCTCTGCTGCCCATGGCCTCTCCCAGGGCTCACTCCATCTCACATTCCCTTAGGTAAGATACTCTCCAAGGCTCCAAAAGAGCATTTGTTTCTGTGCCAGGCCCTTGCAGTCCTTAAAGGGGAAGCTGGTTATTTAAGCCTTGCCTAAACTTTTGACACAGATTGAGAAATCTACCACAAACCAATGCCCTGGGATTGACTTTTGTATCACAGTTGCAGTTAAATACTGGCTATGCTGTGTCTGGAAAACTAAATTCGGGGATGCAGCTGTTAAATAAGGGGAGAGAGGGCTGGGTCCTACCACTTGGGTTGTCCACAGCAGCCTGTGTGTGGACAGTGAGTGCTTCTGACCCAGGACTGGGCTGCTTTTGCACGGTGTCAAATTGTCAGTAACTTTTTCCTCCTTGTCCCGAATGCTTCCGAGCAGCGGCTACTCCATCCGCCACTCGATAAGTATGCCAGCCATGAGGTAACGTAGCACGTGCCTGTGTCTCCTGAGGGGGCTGGGGGGAGGACAGCTGCCTCCATCACTGCTGGGGGGTTTGTTCTGACTTGGACAACCGGCTCCTTTCTCGAGCAGGCCCCTCTCCGAGCATGGATTAACCACAGCCTGCAGTTTGACTATTTAAAGGGTTTTTTAATATCTCTTAAGGTCATTAGCACCTGTCTTTTCTTGGACTAAGTGCGGTGTTGCACCTGTACCAAAGTCTGGTTGAAGCTTTTAGCTTTCAGAGGTCCCTGAAAAGGGCAGGATTGCAGTTCTGTCAAAACGTATGGCACAGCTATTGCTGATACCGAGGTGAATCCTAACAGAAACCCTCTCCTCGGCCTTCCCTCACTGTGCCTTAGGTGGTGACCTCCTTGCAGGAGAAATGACTGCCAGGGCTGGACAAGGCCCACAGAACTCTGTTCATCCTCTTTCCAGATCAACAGAGGTTGTTTTATGGCTGCAAATCTAAAGCAATTCCTTGGAACAAAAATAACTGAGATGAGGCGAGTCATCTCCCAGCGCTCCCGCAGCCTGGCCCGGGGGAGCAGCTCTATGAGTAATTGCCTGGTCTGGGAGCTCAGTACAGAGCACTCCGTGAAATCCTTTGCCGGTGAAGCAGCTTGTTGGGTTGTCAAACAACTGACCTGGTTTTCTTTGCTAGAAATATGAAATGCTCTGATTAATTTATTAGACTGTGATTTTCATGAGCATTTCCTGATGCAAATGATCACCCTTGTAGAAATAAAACTGCTGATAGGTGCAGGTACAAGGCCCTTCCCCTTCCTCCCCATGGGATGTGATACAGGAAACTGAAGCCTTTGTTTAAACCTTTCTCAGCTTTCCCTTTCCACTATTCAAAACAAAATGTTTTTAAAGTTGGAAGTTTTGTAAAGCTAAGAGCTGTTTTCTTCTCTACTTAACTGTGCCTTGATCCCCCAGTGAACTAGGACTTATTTCCCTCAACATTTTAGCTTGAGCAATTGAGTGATATAAATGTTTTCCTTCAGAGTTTGGATGTGGTGTTCTTGCCTGGTGTGCCTGAGAGATTTGTGCCAAAGGTTGTGAGGAGCTGGAATTGTTCTGGGTGATGGTGTCATTGCAGGGGAATAGCCACAGAGCCTAGTCACACTGTTAAGAACAAACTTGTCTTGATTTGTTGTTTTTCTCTCCCCTCTTCTTTCTTCAAGGAATTCTGCGACCTTCAAGTCCTTTGAAGACAGAGTTGGGACCATAAAGGTAACAGTCTGCTTTGTCTTGTAAACACAGAATGTGAAGCCTTGTGCAGAAACTTTAATTTCTGCAATGTTTTTCTTGTAGACTAGTATTCGGGCAAATGGCCTCTCAGATATGTGAAGTCTTGGCTACAGTAGGTGACCTCGACAAGGGGGAATTGACTTGGTATTCCCAGTGCTACTTTCTTGTTGTCCTCACTCTCTTCTCTCCTTCCAGTCCCGAGTGGTGGGCAGCAGGGAAAACAGCACTGATGGCCTCCACTCCCCCTCTGGAGCTGGGGACAAGCCTCCACCAGACAATGCTCCTTTCTAGACCTGGATGTGGCTTTGCACAGCTGTGCACAACTGGAAGAGCCCCGTCCCTCCCAAACCTTCACCACAGCAACAACATGCGAATCCAGGAAGGGGCTGAGAGCCAGTCTGGAGAGATCCATCCTTCATTCATAGACACTGCTGCTGGATCCAAGTCAAATAAAGAGAATGCAAAGTTTTGTACACAAATAATATTTTACACTAAAGTTTGTAGATTAAATGTATCACTGCTGTCCTTTTGGGAGAGCATGTAAGCTGGAGTTCCCTTAAAGTAGCTCAGAAATACCACTGCTGTGGGTGAAAACAGTTTTCCCTTGTCTGACATCGCTTGGAGCAGATACATGGCCCTGAGCAGCATGAGGAGGGCAGTAACTGGAGAAGCCAAGTGCATGGGCACTGTAGCTTCAGCTTCTGGCTCTGTTCTCTGTGTGGGCTACTCTGGGAGCTCCCAGGCTTCTCCTGTTACTGTTTTCTCTGGCTCTCATTGGAGCCTTTGGGTAAATGGGGTAAACAGTTGGGGTTTTTTCTGGGCTCCTAAAAGGTAAACTTCACTTAGCAGCTGCCTCGTTGTTACACTAATGCTCTAGCTTTAACAAAACTAAGAATCTTTATTTTTAAATGCAATGAACTTTAAAGAAATAAAGCTTAAAATCAAACAAAAAAAAAAGCTTTGGCATATTAGGGCGATGCTCCCTTGGACTCTGAAGCTGAATTGCAAGCCTTACATCACTTACGCTTTACTTGTTTATGATTTATTTTCTGTAGAGGAGACTGCAAGGGTTCTAAAGCTGGTTGTTGAGCACTGGAGTTTTGCATCATGCAGTCGTAGCAGCATGTTTATAAAGCCAGTTCTTGTGTTAAATTCAGTGGTGCACTCTGTTTCCCGAGTGTATGAAACTTGCTTCTCCCTTCTCAGCTTATCCCTTCATTCTCGGAGGAGGAATTCCTGAAGGCTGGAATATGGATACCATTGGAGGGACTCTGCTCTGCTCTCCGAGGGCTCCTCCAGCTGGTACATCTGGCTGTGACTGGATGGGTTTCTCAGTTGAAAGCCCCAGCTCTAATTTTGGTTTACACAACTGGCAGAGAGTCATGGAGCTCACCCAGTCCCTCCGGGGGCTGGATGTTTTGCTCTTTTGATGTCCAGCTTCATTGCTCAGGAGCTGACAAATTCCAAGTTTTCTCCTAGAGGCCTGATCTTATTCTAGGCAAGGTGCCTCCACATAGAAATACCTAGAGTGAGCAATTCTGTGCCTTAGAGGCGAAGTGGGACTTACTCAGGTCTTTAAACTTATGTACATATCTGGGTAGTTTTAGTGGTTTATCACCCTGGAGGGACTGAACTGCCTTTGACCCTTTAGAGAAGCAAGTTTTGACACTGATTTGATTAATCTCCGTTTCCCCCACCCCTGCTCCCCTCCCTCTGCAGACCTGGGGATGTGGGATGAGATGTTAGTGGGCAGATGTACTAGGCCGTAGGTGGAGTGTAGAGTGTCGTTCATGGGCACTCCTCGTTTGACTGGAACTGGCTGCCCTGTGAGGAACAGAGCCAGTGAAATGGGGACTGCAAGAGCTTGGGTATGGAACTGTTTCTCTTTAAGATAAAGACTGAGGAAACTTGTCAATAAAGAATTCCTTTGGGAGAAAATGGGGTGAATGTCTTTGTCTTGTTCTAAAAGCACTGAAATCCTCTCTTGAGTGCATGTTATGAACTCAGCAGGTAAATACCAACTGCCTGCAGCAGCCTGAGGCAAGAAGCAAGTGAAATATTCCATCCTATCCCTCTGGCTTGTCTGCTGGTTCTGTGGATGCTCTTATGAAGAAATGTACTAAATATTTACAGTCTAATGTTTCCTATCCAAGATACCGGACATTGTTCCCAAGCTGTTTCCTGGCCTGTGCCTGTGCTGGGGAGCTACAAACTCCATCACTGGTGCTGCAGGTGAATTCCAAACTTCCTCACGCCGTTTTCCTGAGCTGGGAGCGTGGGACTGCAGTCCCAGGAGTAACCTTGGCAGTGGGAGCTGAGGCTGGAGAAATTTCTAATGTGGAAAAGCTGCAGCTGTGGTGCTGGCGTGGCTTGACAGCGTGAATACCTCAGGGAATCAGTTGGTTCCATGGAAGCTCTGGCAGTCGAACAGCACGGGACAGGGGGAGTTGAGGATGGACGGCCGGAGCTGGGAGCTGCTGTCTCCAAGTTTAAAAGGGCAGTGCAGAGCAGGCAGATAGGTTTTGGAGAGGCCAGCAGAGATCCTCAGTGTGCTGTTTTCAGAGGCAGGATGCTCGGCTAGGCTTGAGGCATCTGCTTGGTGATGAGGATTTGGTTTTGGTTTTGTGGGGATTGGGTGTTTGTTTTGAAGGTTGGGGGTATTTTTCCTACATCACTTCATTAGGTAAAATTCCATCTCTCCAAGTGAGGCTAAGGACTGAGAGGCTGGTATGAGACCTGATTGTGGAGGAGAGACGCTGCTGGTCGCACCCAGGCTGAGGTGAGGGGAGGGCAGATGGCTTCATCTCACAAAGCAAATAAACAGCAGAATCGACTGCAGAAAGCCGGAAGGAGCCACTTTCCCCTGCTGGCACCATGTCTCAAACCTCAGCCCAAACCACAGCAAGTGTTTCTTAAGGAATCTGACATTTATGGTCTGAGGGGTTGCACAACCACTCCAGCAGTGGGAGCCTGTGCTCATCTTGGCTGAGCGGGCAGGGTCCAGAACCAAGCGCTGGCCACAGGCTGCCAGCCTGGGCCCGCTGGGTGCACCCCTGTGGATGCTGGGGTGGGCTCAGCGTCTCTTCTTGGGTGCAGACTGTGCAAGATCCAAGGTCAGTGCTGGGGAGCCCCACAGGTAGCTGGTGTTTTTGGACAGGGAAAGGTGCAGGAGCTGGACTGGGGATGGAGCTGGAGCAAGGAGAGGATGTGGGTGTGTGATTCATGGTGATGACTCTGTTGGCAAATAGGATCCATCATCATTCAGCTCTTTAAAACGTGAGTCAGAGGCAGCAGACAGGAAAGGCCATTAGACCCTCACTGAGAAGCCACACACCAGCAGGGCCATGTCGGAGTGATGGAGGGAGAACTGGAGCCAGTGTTTCTGAGGTCACCATTCCAGGGTCACCTGCTCCAGGGTGCACTGGATGGGTGGAAGTTATGCTTTTACCCAGCACTGGGAAATAGCCATGTTTCCCAGGGAACAGCCAGGAGTGCTTGGGAGCACTCCCAGTTGAGCAACTGGGAAAAACAGACTCATGAGCATAAAAACATCTCTTTTGCTCTAATTGTAAGCACTCGGTTTAGTTAAAGGCAGCCGGCTCTGCACTGAGCTCCTGAGGACCCCAAGGGGCGGTGTGAGGCTGGGTGGGTGGGGTGGCAGGATGGGATTCTTGGAACAGGGGCAGGGGAGAAGGTGCTGCCCAAGGCACACTTAGAACTGGGGGTCGGTGTGTGGGCAGCAGGCTGAGTGCCCGGACACAGCCCTAAAGGCACAGAACCCTCAGGCCTGCAGCACACGGGTGATGTCCTGGGGCTGTTCCGTGTGCTGCTGCAGCCCAAGCCTCTGACTCCTCCACTGTCCTGGCCTGACTGCAGCCCCTGCACCTCTGCTCCCAGCCCCACAGATCCCCGTGTCACAGCCCCGGAGCCAGTGCTCCTTGTGCCACGGTCACCGACACCTGCGGGGAGCTGGAGCCCCAGGCCTCACTGATCCTTGTTCCGCAGCCGCCAATCCCACTGCAAATCCCGGTTTCTGTACCACAGTCGCCGGCTCTTGGGATGGATGGCAGCCCCCGCCCCTGTCCCACAGTCCCGGTGCCCCGCAGCCCCGGCCGCGGTGTCGCTGTCCCCGGCTGGCCGCGAGGGAGTGCGTCAAATACTATCAGCGAACAAGCTTAGCATCGCTCCCTGGTGGTCTAGTGGTTAGGATTCGGCGCTCTCACCGCCGCGGCCCGGGTTCGATTCCCGGTCAGGGAA
>WBMY01003554.1:326460-359241 GCA_013397315.1 Donacobius atricapilla | reverse complement strand
CCCCGGGAGCCCCCCGCCCTGGTCCGCGGCGGCGGTGCGGGGCCCGCGCTCCCCCACACTCCTTGGAGCAGGGGGGAAAAGCCCCGAACAAAAGGCCTGGAAGGTGAAATCCAAATGAAAGTCATCTGTGTGTGTGGGAGCCGTGAATCACTCTGGCTCGCTCCAGAAGCCGGGGTGATTTTCCCTTCCCTTTCGTTACATTATCCTGCTTAATTTTTATCGAAATAATTAGTAGCCGCTTGGCTGATGAGGTGCTTAATGAATGACGTACCAGCAGTGGGAAGCAAATCCAGCCTTTATAACGTGAAACTTGCAAAGGCAGCATATTTCTGTTTATTCGTGCAGTGTCTTCTGGCTCTCAAATTAAGGATTCCGGTCAGGTAATTCTGGACATACGGAATGCAACTGGACCGAATGGAGACAGCGGATTCCCTGATAGTGCCTTGCTCCTGCTTTTGTGCTGTATCAATACCTGACTGTTCCACACCAGTGGCACAAAGCCTTGAGTTTATTAGTGGAGTGTGGGCACTGATGGAGCTGGTGCTCCCTGGGGAGCCAGGTGTAGGCCATCCTGTCTGACGTAAGAGGGAAAGCCAAAGGGTTTTATCTTTTCTAGGTTTGTTTTTATTGGGGTGTTAATTTTCATGCACTGTGAGACATTGCTGTGGAGCTGTCTGTACTGCGGTAAGGCTTAAAAGAAACAAAGGGCATAAATTTGGTACATCATCTCAGACCGGTGTGAAATAATCTAATTCTCCGTGCTGATGTTTGCCTCACGCCAGCTTATCATCAGGAAAGGGAAATGATGTCTGTGTGCTTAAATACTGTGCTACTTTGCTGCTTTTGAAGCAAAAACTTGCAGGCCGCAGTCACCCAGTGGCTGAGTAGTGATGGTTCACCCATTTCTCCGGGTAAATTAAGCTTTCCAAAGTATGCAGAGCTGCAAGGATTTCCATTGGAAATGCGTCAGGACTGGACCCATTTAAATTCTTGCATTGTAGCAGCCTCCTTGAAGTGGAATTTATTCTTTTGACTGCAATTTCGTTAGAGGCGTTTTCAGCTTCTCAGGCATCTGTTGGTTTCAGGTTGCTCAGGATCAGTGTTTGCATCTTTGTTTGCTTTTGATAGAATATGGTAGAATCCCAATCTGACTAAGGGATCTTGAGAAATAGATGCCAAATTCATTTGCTTTAATGAATTAGCTCTAATAAATCAAGTATGCCATACCCTGGGAGGGAAAAAAGAAGGGAAACAGAAGCCGGAGTGGAAGAGAAATTGACATTAATATATAGAGTGTAAGATGAAAAGAAGTTTATTGAGCAGCTTCCTGTGGTTTTCTCGCCATGCTCTAAGGGCTTTGGAGATATTCGTCATGTTGCTGGCAGTGCAGAACCTGCTTTGTGGAGAAGTCAGGCTTTGGAGATGGGATTTTCAGCCAAACAGCTTTTTGTAAGGATAAATGAATACCTCTCTCCCTCCCTCATTTATTTCGTCTTAGGGATTGTCCACAGCATTTAAACGAAAGGAGAGATGCTGCAACATGGTCTAGTTACTCCTAAATTTTGGATGTGTTGCATTGATAAATTGCAGGTTGGAGGCTCAAGTGGAAGATTCCCCTCCTTCCCAGGGTGGCTGTGTGCTATATTTAACCATCTTTTATCAGTGAGTGCCTGGAAAAAGTAATGTTTTGTTGCACATTTTGTCTCCTAGTGTAAACCGTAGTTGGTGTTGATTATTCCCAGGAAGTATAAACACTGTTTCAGTCTTTCCCAGCGCCCAGGGATTCACCTCCGTGGCTGTGGTAGCCTGTCCCAGTTTGCAGTGGGCTGTAGGCAGTTGGTTTGTGGCTGTGGTGGCACCATCCCCGACCTGGCTGCACCAGGGCAGCTGCCCAGGGTGACTGGAGCCTGCCAGAGGCTTGTTTTGCAGGGTGGGAATGCAGCTGTGCTATGGACAGGCTTCTCTCACCGTTCTCACTGTGCCACGTGAAGGCATCCATGGAGGCAGCAAAGAAGTTTGGATCCTCTTACTTTGGAAAATGTGGAGCAGTACAAGTATGAATTAAGAACTTTGATGGAGGGAGTCCAGAGGAGGGCATGAAGATGCTTCCAGGGCTGGAGCAGCTCTGCTATGGAGAACAGACTGAGGGAGTTGGGGTTGTACAGCCTGGAGAAGAGAAGGCTCCAGGGAGACCTTAGAGCCCCTTCCAGTGCTTAAGTGACTCCAGCCCCTGGAGTGACAGGACAAGGGGGAATGGCTTCAGTGACAGAGGACAGGGTTAGATTGGATACTAGGGAAGAATTGCTCCCTGTGAGGATGGGGAGGCCCTGGCACAGGCTGCCCAGAGAAGCTGTGGCTGCTCCATCCCTGCAGTGTTCAAGGCTAGGCTGGATTGGAGCAGCCTAGTCTTGTGGAAGGTGTCCCTGCCCATGGCAGGGGAGTGGAACTAAATTATCTGCAAGGTCCCTTCCAAACCAAAGCAGTCTGGGATCCATGAGCCCGACGGCGCGAGCATTGATGTGGAGACCCCTTGCCCTCACAGGTTCTGTGTTTGGCAGGTGGTGGTTGTCAGCACTGATGCTGTTACTCATTGTAGTTCCTCTCATGGTGAGCTTCAAGAAGGATTTTTGTCTGTGTTAAACAGTGTGATAGGGAGTATGAATGGAAGCCTAACGGGATTACTTCAGAAATCATGTTTTAGGTTAAATATAAAAGTTGCTGTTCTGACTCTGTTTTTTGAATTTATGAACTCACTTGCCAGAACATCCTCTCGGGGAAAGCAGGCACAACTGAAGGCTGGAAAGGCCTTCAACAAATCCTGTCTATCCATTGAATGACTTGACTTAGAACATCAGTGCTGTAACTGGCCTCTGATATTTGCCATATTTCCCTCTTTTAGCTGTTTGCCGGTTTGTAATCTTTTTTTAAGCATCATTAATGTTAATAACCAAATCAAAATATTTTTCAGTATGTCTGGAAATGTGTTGCCAGAACTTTTCTGCAGAGCTTATACCCAGACTGAGCACTCCAGTACCTCCCCAGAGCATGCAAACTGCATCTGCTGGCAAGTTCACTGCTCTCCTGTCAAACCACAAGCAGGGATCAATTTAAGGTAGTTTGAATATATTAACTGTTTGCTCTCGAGCTGTGCAAGTCCTCTTCTGTTTGGCTTTGCCTCTGCCTGCGAAGATGAGGATCTTCTGTCACTCCAGTGAGGAAAAGGATGTTTTCCAGGAGCAGGAGTGTGCGGCTTGGCGATTGCTGGGGTTCTGAGGTGACCCCCACCTTCTCAGCAGATGGCCCCCAGCCCTGCAGTGAGCCTGTCCTGCCCCAGGTGTGGCCACCTGGGCCTTGGGGCAGTTGGCTCATGGCAGAATCCAGAGTGAGGCATGAGGAACATCACCAATGCTCAGGACCAAAGCGAAGGGCTGCGCTGTTTTTTTTAACCTTGAAGAAGTTGTTTTCCAGCTGCTCTGATGACTGAAGTAGTTTGAATTAAGCAGTACTGGTGCTCCGTGGTGATGGTGGTTGGTTAACCAGTGGCTGCTTTCAGTCTTGGAAGAAAGGAGCTTGAATATTGTGATATCTTAGGATTTCCTTAGAAGCTCAGTTGAAATGCTGTCTTAATCAATAACAACAAACAAAGCACAGTTGTTGGAAATTGCATGTCTTACCTTCAGAGGCACTTTGCTTCCTATTTCAGGCCATGCCTACTGATAGGAAGACCTGTGTTCCAGAAAGTGCCTCAAAAGATTGCTTAAATGTTTGTAATAAAGTGGTGGTAGCCAATAAAAAGAGTTACCTTTTTTTTTCTGCATAGCATAGTTAATTTCCAATTAGTGGCATTAATTGTGGGGTTTTATTACATTGATGATACATTTTTTTTGAATTGGAAAACATGAATAAGATTGTTTTAGCATATGTTAAAATTTCTTATGTCCTGGCAGGTCCTCCTAATTCCACTTGTATCTGCATTGCACTGAAATCTGCCTTTTTAAAGCCTTTTTCTGCCTCTTTCATTAATTGTGTAGTGTTTTCAGTCCCAGTGTGTTGTAGGGCCAAATTCAGTAAAGTTTAAGTGCCTTTTTCCTCTGGGTGCAAGTTTCTCATCTTGTGCAAGTATTGAAAGTAGAAAATTGAAGGTTTGTGGTGCACAGGGGTGCAAACAGAGTGAGTCCTTTAGGCCCAAGTTAAATTAGCAGCTGCCATCTCCTCTTTCATAATCTGCTCAAGGGTTTTGTAAATGAGACTAGAGTTTCTCAATGAAAGATTGGGGCTCGTTATTTGTTTTTCTTTTTAACAGACTTCAGTGCCATCATCTAAACTTTGTTGGGTGAATGGTTGGGCAAACAAAAAAGCCGGCAGCATTTGGTTACCTGTTGCCAAAGCAGCACTAAGGAGCCTTTTTTTCTCTTTTGTGACATAAATCTGTGTGCATTAACTGGTATTTTTGTGGTGATGGCTTCTGACCAATGAATGATGCAAGTGAACAGTGCAGTGGATCTGGTTGCAATGACAGGCAATATCTAAGACCAGCAGAAAAGCACAAACCAGAGATCCACCACCTCCCCAAATTTTCCTCTCCTGCCTTTGGGGCTTCCTCTTCCCTCTGAGAATATTTATTTATATATCTGTCAGGACCTGTTTTTAACAGCTTGCTCTAGGAGCACTTACACCATCCTGCTTCTGCTTTGCTCACAGGACCTTCGCAGTCCTTCCTTGGTTTCATCTGGGTCTTCCTAAAGCTGTGTTTGCTGTCGGGGATTCTGGAACCATTGCGACTTTTAAGGAACAATCTGTAGAGAAAGTGAGTGTACAGAACCTGGATTGCTCATGTTTTGCAGTGGGGAAGGGAGAAGCCCAGAGTTCTCTGATGTCATTATAGTGACCTATCATGCAGTTCCAAAAAGCAGAAACTCACAGCGGTCTTCTCTTTGCATTTCCCCTTTTACGTCATTAATTTTTTGGCTGTACTTCAAATGAAAATATTCTTTTCCATTCCATCTGCCATTACTTATTTTGTATCTTAGCAGTTTTTGCTGTTGCTGTGCAGTTTTATTTATGTGGGCCTTTGCCTGGGTCAGTTGTCAACAGAATTTTATTTATGAATCTGCTTCTCGTGTCTTGAGGATTTCGGGACATTTACTGGAAATGCATAATTAGGTTTGAAGCTGCTTGTAGAGGGGAGGGGAACTGGGGATCCAAACTCCAGATGTTGTGGGCAGTTTCTAGTGGTAATACCTGCCATAATCTTGAATGTGGCAGGTGCAGGAAATTCCTTCTAAGACTAGGCCCCGTCAAATGAGATATTTGTAATTTCAGGTTGCTTCTGGAGTTTCCTGAGGGTAAGCAATTAAGAGATTGTTGTTAAAAATATTTTAAGTAACGTCTTAATTTTTCTTCTCTGTAGTCTGAAGGTCATCATGGAAGCTGATGCTCTTGCCTCTGATAGAAGTACAGGAAGGGGGATGAGCAGACAAAATGGGATGTGTAAGGTCCTGTTCAGAGTCTGGACTGCAGTCTGCCTTTGGGAGACATGTGACATTGTGATAAAAGCAGGTGGAAGGGGAATGAAATTAATAAGTGTTCGTGTGCTTTCACAAAGGCCATATGGGATCCCTGTGAAATCATCTGGACAGGGAATTGAAGCAGTGCTGGGTTTGGGTTTTTTTTAAGATCTGCTCTAGTCCACATCCACTGGAGACTGGAGTTCCCCCAGTGCAGTTCAGGTCAGACTGATGAGGTCTTTGATCTGATACATTGGACCCATCTGATACACCTCCCCTGACTGGATCTGGGTCGCATTTTGGGCAGGGGCCCTTGGTGGGCACAGTGAGCTGGGGAAGAGCTTTGGAGTGGTTGGTGGGACCTTGGTTGGAGGTCCTGGGTCCTACACTCTTCCCTGGCATCTCCTCACCTGCTGTTCTTGAGGAGGAGGGAAGGGACCATGAAATCCACTGAAATCTGGGGTGACCTCTTTCTGGGAAGCTATAACCAGAAATACTCCTGTTTTAAATTGAATTTAAAAGCCAGATTCAGTTACGGTTCAGAGCAGTGAATAGATATAAGTTCCAGGTCCATTCTGAGTTGCTGTTCTTTGAGAACTGGAGGGATATTTTCCATGTGATGCCTACCGAGCTCTGTTGCACAGGGCCCTGCTTTCTCCACGTGTGCAATTCTGAGGTGTGTCTTGAAGTTCTTCTGGTCTGAGTGGTGAAGGGAAAATAGTGTCTAAAACATGTCTTTTCTTTAGAAAACTTATTTTATTGTTTAGGGATTTGGTTTGACAAATCACAGGTCCTTCTTCTAAGGGAAGATCTTCTAATAATGCTGGAAAATAACATTCTTGCTTGGGCTGGACCATTTTTATCACAGAGCAAAATAAATGCATGTTCCATAGAAGTATTTTTGTCTGGACAGTAACTAGTGAAAATATTTATTTTCCTTCATAATGTCTCACTTTTTCTTTTCCTACAAAGTTCCTAATTTCCACATTTGCTCACTTCATTCTTGATGCACTTTTAAATTGGCACAGCACTGGCTCTTCACAATTGACTCGAGAAAGCCAGGCAGTCAGAATTAATCAGGTGTTTGGAAGGTGCACAGGGTAATTTCCCAAGCCTACCTTACTATTTCCCTGAGTGCTTTGGATAACAGGGCCAGCAGCCAACCTGACTTTGTTATTGGGCCTGGCATGGAATGTACATTGGATGCAACATCCTGGATGATGAAAACCCAGCATCTCTTATGGTTGTCCTGTAATGTACAACTCCTTACTCTGGTTTCCTGCAGCTTATCTTAAAACCACATTTCTTCCTGTGACTTTTTTTTTTTTAATATATTTTCCATATAAAGGCCAGGCAGTTCCTCTTGCTGTTAAAAAGAATCCGCCACGACTTCCACTCTTCTTGCTGTTTAAATGTATAGCTGTATAAAACATTTTTTTTAAATAACTCCAAATGAGGAAAGGTGCTATTTTACAACTAATTTTGTTCCTGTTGAGGATCTCCAGGAGGACATACCCTTGGTTTGGGTAGAAATTGGTAGAAATGACCCTGGTTTAGCATTATACTGATGGCATCACATCGGGGGTACAGGCAGAGTGAGGAGATATCTGTCACGCTCCAGTGTTAGTCAAAATCAGAGGGAGGAATAAAAACATCAGTCAAAAACTGTGCATAGGATTTTCTGACTTTATTGTCAGTTATTAAGGTGGAAAAAAGACTAAATGTGATAATTCCATGCTTTGTGCTGAAGCTGAAAGGCCTTGGGAATGGCAGTGATTAAATTATGCCTCGGTATAATAGTGGCCTTTTGGTTCTAAACTCTCTGAAATGTGACTCCTGTCTGCAAACCTAGTGTAAAAATCTATATGTGTTCTAATTCTTACCCAATTACAGTGTTAGAAAACTCAGTTACAAATAAAGTCTGAACACGGTTTTTCCTGAAGTGTCATGTTTTTAAGCTATGGTCTGAAATTCAAGCTGTGTCTTTTCTTATTAAATCACCAGTGAGTTAGTAGGAAAATCAGTAGGACAAATACATTCTTTGTTGCCTTATTATTTCTAAATTATGGACTGGCTTTTTCTTTTTCTTTTTAAGCAGCCATGAAATACTGTTGCTAGACTGAGTGGTGGAACTGAGGACATCCTTCATCAGGCAGTCCACAGATTAAATGCATGCAGAGAGAGAGAACAGGGGAAATAAATATCATTATGGTTTGTGGGGGAGTAGTATAAAATAAATTTTTGTTGGTGAGACCACACTGTATGGTTAGAAAATACCAAAGAGTTTGTCTCCTGCAAGAGAATGCCGGTTTAAATTAAAGCTGTTTTTAATCCAGCCCTGTGATTTGTTTGGGTATTCGTAGCTGAAAGAGCCGACTCCCAACATGCAGGGGCTGTACTGTGTATCATTCTGGGGCTGTTAGAACAGTATTGTGCCATCAGTATTGTGTTCATAGGGATGAATTTGGGATCACTGGGGAATAAACGCGTTCTCTACCCCAAGGTGCTTTCTCTTGTGATATTCTGTGTGTTTGTCCCTGGACATGGGCTCTGGTTTAATTCACCTGAGAAAAACCAGAAATATTTGCAGTGAAGGCATCACCTCTGGCATCACCCAGCCTTCAAAAGGAACTTGGTTGTATTTTCCTGCCAAAACAACAAGTAGAAGTTTTGAGTAACACAAGCTGTGCTGGTCAGTTCAGATTTTTTGGTGGAATTCTGTGGTTTTAACTCTTTTCATGCTTCTGTATGTCCATGTGCTGGGGTTTTGAATGGGGCAGGTATGAAACTCATCTCATCGTGGCTTTTAGACCTTTTTCTCTTATCACCTGACTCTGCTCAGAGGGGAGAGATCTGTGGCATGAAATGAAGAATGTCTTCCATGACATCTATATCTATATATGTCTATACCCTGGAGAATGTCTCTGGGGATATTGGTTTCTTTGGGTTTGTGCTCACCCCTAGCAGTGGTCAGAGGGATTTTATCTACAGCCTGTGCCCCACTTCTAATCAGAGCACCCCTTGCTCCTGGTGATATTTTACTGGTTTTGTTTTTATTTGGGTTTCTTGGTTGTTCTTTCAAGACTAAAATATCTTTTACAACATCAATTGCTCAGTTTCTGTGAGGAAGTGAAATAATCAAATAGTCTCCACCCCACCCTCCACAAAAACTGGGGAAATCCAGTTGAGCAATTAGGAGAAGAGAGGATCTTTAGATATACTTAATTTTTTAACTTTGCAGAAGAAATAATCTCTGGAACTAAAGCCTTTGGAACTTAACTGAGTGGATACATGTGCTGCCTGAATAATTATGCATCACCTTAGGCTGGAGGACCTGGTTGGATACAAGAGGTAAAAGTAAAGGGGGGACGGGGGGGAGAAGTTTACTTTCTGCCTGTATTACTAAATAAATAAGCTTAATTTTTCGAATAAAACCTGATATCCAGTGAAATAGAAAGGTTCTGACAGAGGCAGTGATGTTGGGTTCCTAGTAATCATATGAAGGCATTTTGGCTTTTCCTGAGCTGACTGGGTGGTCGTTTCTGGAAAATATAAATTCTTTGTGAGTTCTGCTGTTCGGTTCTTCTTATTTTGCCTTTTTATTAGTAACTTTTTAAGTGGAAGATTTGTGTGCTTGGTGGGAGACAACCATTAAAGAGCAGAGACTAATAATCTGAAAATAGGTAAAGTTTCTCAAAGGAAAGCACCAGACCAGGGTGAAGATTCGAGTATTGCTTTCAGTTGTTGCTATAAACTGGTCTTCCTTTTTGCTTTTTTACTCATTAAAATAAAGTCTTCATTTCAAAGTCATTAACAAAAACTGCTCATGATTGAAACTGCCAAGAGTGTTTATAGTGTTTATTTGATGACAAAGCAATTCTAACACCAAAATAGGTGTTAAAAAATTTTGGTATATGTTTTGCAGTTTGCAAGGCCATGCTTTCGCATTATTTAAATTGTGTGTATGGAGAAACCCTCATTTACCTTTTCAGCTGCACAATTGATAGGAAAAGAAAACAGGAATGAACTTTTTTCCCCTCAATCTCCTACTGCTGTCAATGAGCATAGATAGGAACCACCTTCCCTTGCCCTTCCAAGTTAATTTCGGATAAATCTTTTTCTTGCCCTTTGCCAACCAAGTTGTGATTTGAAAGATGTGTTCCTTTCTGTTCCCTTTGTGTCTTAAACTGCTTATTTGGCTTTTTTGCTGTACTTTATAATCTCACTTCTTTTTGACCAGGCAAAAACCTCCTGTGCTGTAAAGAGGGGCTGCTTGGATTGACGTTGTCTCCTTAAATTCTCTTTATGTAACAGTCTGTCAAGGGGTTCATGTTTTGACAACTGCTGTGATTTTTTTAACCTTTTCTTACACAAGACAATACTTGTTTTCTTGTATTCCTATTTAAAAGCCTTTGGTTGTCTCACCTACAGATAATAGCATAAGTCTCATTTTTATGTGAGTAGACCCATCTGTTCCAAGAGATCTTTTATATTTTAAAGGCTCAGCTATGTGGATATAGTCATTAACAATATGAGTTTTTTTACTGATGTAGTTTATACAACCCACTTAGCAGAAATGGGGCTTTATGTCTTTGAAGAAGTTTAAGGTATTTCTTCTCCACAAGAAGTGGCATCAGCATCACTCCACCCACAGCACGTAATGCTGTGGGTTGGCTGATTTCTTCTAATGAACTTGCAGTGAGTAGTCACAGTGATTCAAAAACTATTTATAGGGAGGAAAAATTAAGAGTAATAATGGACAAAGCAAACAGAGCTGCTGATTTTTCATAGATTTTTAACTAACTGAGTAAGCAGATGTGGGGTTTTTTGTAGCCATGGGCAGTTTGTGATACTTGCACTCTGCACATAAAGCACTGTGATGTCATAAACAATAATTCAATATTGCTGAAAGATTAAATAGGAGCAATGAAATNCTCAGGTTTTGAGAGTAATTATTTTAATTGAGGAGAGAGGCTAGAAAATGCAAATCCAATACTTCATATTTTCTCCCCTTATATGGAAAACGTTCTTCAGTGGGTTTGAATCTTACTCTTGTGTAGGGTACAAGCTCACAAGTCTTTATAGCAGGTTGGTCAATCAGACTTAAATGGTTACATTTTAATCTGCTGAGCTCATTAGAGAAACAATACTGTGTCTCTGTGGTTAAGTTTGTCGCAAGTTTCAGTGTAACCTCTCTTGCAGACAGCAGTGGTGGATGTTAGGTCAGTCCAGACTTGAATTTAGCAGAAAAATGGAATTGTTCCCGATTTCAATTATTTAAAAGCTTTGTGTTTCTATTTTTCTCAAAGAACTCGACAGAATTGAATAAAGTTTTTCCTGTCATAGTCTTTCAGTGTAGGAGACGTCCTCTGTTCCTGAGGCAGATGGATTTGGACACAGTAAAGTTCTTTTTTTCTGGGAGATGTATGCATTTACATTAATTCCCTGGATACTCAGCTTTCCATCAGGGCTTATGTGTTAAAACAGAATGTTTTCATGGATATGAGATCTCTCACATGATCTTTATCAAAAGGTCACAAACTGAATAGCAAAATTCAGCTGCAAGGCTTTTGTGCCGTGATATAAAAAATATAAGCAATGCCGAAACACACTCTTGGATGTTTTAATGAAATAGGAAATGTTTGTGCTCCGATTAATAGGTTAAAAATCTTTATTTCAAGACGGGTATAGGGCGAAGAAGAGTGCTTTAAAATAGTAGTGCAGGCACTTGTTTGCCAGATTCCTTTCCCTTCAGCTTTTTCACGTTGTTTTTCCAGTAATGATTCATTTTGCAAGTCATGTAAGCAAGAAGGGGTGTGAAAATAAAGACTTGGGAGTTTCTGTTTTGTATATTGATTTACTTTATTGTATTTGCCTTAATTGCAGCCTTATTTCTTTAAATACTTGCTGACCGTGATACAGCTCCTGTACATGGTGGAGATGGATTATGAAGCAACGAATGCTGAAGATAATTCCCCCTTTCTGGTAACAACATAGAGAGCAGGATGAGGACAATTCTGTCACTAGAATTATTCAGTAAAAAGGGTTCTCCTGCATCTCTCAGGGGAGGTTCTCAAGAAACACGTACACTTTTTGTCCAGTAGAGCTGAGAACATGTCTGATTGCTGGAAGGAGAAGGCAGTATCTGTCTCTCGGTTAGAGGAGGAAAGGGTGCTGAGCATATTTATGGTTCCAGTGTATGGGGAAGATACAACAGCACATAAATTGGATTCAAATTTGCAGGAGAAATTAGGTTGGAAGAGCTGGTTTTGCTATGAGCAAAATGGTTGCAAAAGCATGCAACCTACCTAAGCAAATTTCTTCCTTTGTGTTACAAAATTTACCACAGTTTTAATGTGTTGCTGAATTCAGTTTGCATTCATGTAGCTTTGCTTGTTTTTATCTTCATAATTCTTTAATCTTTTTTCTTCTGATTTTCATACTCATTTCTGTATTGTCTGATTCTTAAACAGTTATTTATTCCTCTCCCCAGACTTCCTTCTTTCTTGTGTGTGTTGTTGAACCAGGTGTCATGCACTGACGTGGATTTTGAACTCTCCCGTTCCTTTTCATGCATCTGTCCTTTCATCTTCTTTCTTCTTTGGATTGTGAATATCATATAATAAGGAGGGGGGATATTTACAAGTAATTACAAGCAGGGTATTATGTAGAGCTCTGGGTCAGTGGATCTGGTCTGCTGAATAATGAGATTGAATGGGGAGATCAAAACATTCCTGAGTCACTAAATTGGAATTACCAGCTGCAACAGAAATGGAGGGAGCGAACCCCTGGTAGGTGCTGGGCTGGCTCAGTGCTGGCAGGGAGGATGCGAAATAGCTGGCATGGGTTTCTCATGTACTTTGATTTTTACAAGAAGCAGTTTCCTTGGGAATTTATTTTTGTCTTGTTTGGTTATTTTCGGCTGTAAATCAGGCTGCCTGCTTTAATGAAACTTGGTATTGGCATAGCTGTGAGACTGAAGGAAATATTGCTACTTGCATCCGTATTAAGACAACACTTCACTGTATGTTTTGAGTTTCTACATGGCTGGTTATTATATTTGTAAGTGCTGTAAAAAATACTAACTTTTCTGCTGATGGAGTTTTGGTGAGGCCTGGGTCAGGGTCTCGTATTTGAACCTTCTATCCACACGTAGTTGTATGATATTTGCATCATTTTGTGCTCAATACTGACCTTAGCAGGATAGCTCATTTTTTCAAAGTACATTTGTCTCCAAATTACATTTTACTTTGCTTTTTTTTCTCCTGTTCTACTCATATTATTTCCATAAATTGAATGTAGTTTGACTGGCAACATACTTGGATCTGGGCTTGCTGTCTGAAACAGCATCAGTGGCACAATTAGAGGTGGTCTTCATCTGGATAGGAAGCCGTAATTCTGGTTGCCAGCACCATTAACAATCTGCAGCTTTCTATAAATGCTTAAAGAATGTTCTTGTTGCGGATTACTTTTTAATGAAAAAAGCTGGGAGCTTCTATAGCTTCACAAAATAGGACATTTTTCCTTGGGGAATTAGTCCATCTTCTGGTATTGCACAGGCTCTGGGTGGGAAAGTTTAACTCCCTGCCTTTCATTTTTCAGGAAAAATCCTTTGCTGATTCCTATCAAAGGAACTAAACAGATCCATTAACAGTAAGCTGATTATTGAGTTGTTGGTTGGTTCATTCATACCCACTTAGGGATGTGTTGCTGGATCAAGCAGCTTCTTACAGATGGCATCAAGCAACTGCAGCAGGCAGCAATGCCAGCAGCTCCCTGGGTGTATTCCCAACATCTCTGTTTGCCATGCTGGAACCTTCCAGCCTGTGAAAGGCCTAATTATTAATTCAATGGGGAGTTTTTCTCAAGTGCATTCAGAGCTTGTTCTCTGAAAGCTGTTGAAAGGGTTTGTATGACAATTAAGTGATGACTTGCCCGGTAAAAGCTGCTCTGAAGTTCCACTCATGAGGTTTATTGTTCAGTCATGTAATGCATAACTGACTTTGTGATTGATAATGTGGGTTGGATGTGTCCTGTAACTGCTTAATTAGAAAGGTTAATCTGTTGCAGTGATTTTCCCTGATTTTTTCCATAGCACCATGTAGCATTTCCTAGGCTGCCCTTGCCCTTTTGCTCTGTTACTTCCCTGTGATGGCTGATCTGGAGCCTTGACTGCTGAAAGACCAAGTGTGTGCTGCCGGGTCATCTCAGGTCCTCTCCCTCCTTGTACACCAAAATGAGACTGGTTTTTCTCTTTGGGTGATCTGCTTCAGGATGAGGGAATGCGAATTGGATGACACCACGGTTTTCTTGGTGGAAATGTGTCCTGGCAAGAGGAGCTGGTGTTGCTCCCCAGAGCAGGCTGTGCCTGCTGCCCTGGTGCCGGAGCTTGGGCTCTGCCGTGTTAGCTAAGCTGCTTTACAGTCTCTCTCTAAGAGCACAACAGATTACCAAGACTTGAAAAACATGCTTCTCGTGTTCTCAGTACACAAATATTCACAAAGACATAGTTCAAAATGTCCAAAGTCTTAAACAGATAATGGTTATTAGAGTTTCCGTGCAATTGGGCAGGTGTGTGTCTTTCCCATGATAAAAGTTGGAGGAAAGGAGACTGAAGCTCTGGTTCAAACCATAGAGGCATTGACTCTATGTTTTTAAATATTTGTCATTTATTTTGACAGTTTATCAATTCTGAAGACAAGTATTTACATTGTGGGGACTTACTTTGTACTTGTGGTACAAATATTTATAAAACACTTCTGTGTTTTTACTGTCCAATAATGTGATGATAATTTATCAATGAATTCTCAACTTCAGAATTGGTGAACAATTAATTTGCTTTTGTCTTGTCTTTAGGAGAATCAGTTTTAGAAGTGTGTGAAGGTTGTTATCACATACCTCAGAATATTCAACATAGACAGCAGGTGAGTTCTGGATTTTTCTATTTCTTGTAGCTTCTCATTTAAATGCAAAATATTGCTGAGGAAACAAAATTTCCTATAAAAATCTCTTACTACCTTGGGAAGCCAAGGCTAAAACACCTCATATTTTTTGTGGTAACACAATCTCGTGTATGCTTCTCTTGTCTCCCCTTTAAAAATGGGGTTTTTTTCTCCCTTGAAAAGTACCAGATTGTGAGGACAACTCTAAGTGACTCTGAGACAGATGGACAGGATGTGGAGGCCAGTGGTGCTTTTTCATTTCTGCGGCAAATCAATATTTACTGAAGTTCTTTCAGGCTTGGTGTTTTTATTTAGACTTTTACTGATAAATACTGGTTGGGATAGAATAATTCTAGATTAACACCTGTAGTTAATTTTCTGCACTGGAAATCTTTGCAAAGCTGGAATCTTGGCATTAACCAACATTACATTTTCCCACTTAGCAGCAATGCTTTGTGGAATCCAATTCTTTCCTAAAATACTCGAGTGCTTCCTAAAGTCGTATAATAAAGTATCAACTAGACATTATTTTTGTAAGAGCTGGCAAAACATTTCCAAGCTGGACTGTAATCATGTTTTAATATGCTCTTAAAACTATAATTGTAGAGGGCTGGACAGCGTTCCTGATAGTTTGTGTTACAGACGTGCAGGGTTGGGCTGAGCTGGGACAGCAGCAGCCTCCTCCTGTCCAGCACTCCCAGCACTTCCCTGGGTCTGTCTGGGTCATTCCTTCTGGTTCTTATTTTCCCTTTTGGAGATGCCTCTATTCTCTGCGTTACTGGTGATATTTTGTAAGCCTGGAAGGATGTTGTGTCCTGGTTTTAACCAAACTCCTTTGCAAACAATATCCATTAAGGTTAATAACCTCCCATTATCCTGTGTCTAGTGGGTATCATTGACTGTGGCAGGAGGAGGTGGATTTTCTCCTTTACAGTGGGATTTCACTTTCTGGAACAGCTGTTTCCAACCGGATTCCCCACACTGTGTGTAGACAGTTCACTGTAATGCTATAGACAGCGTCTGTGTACAGGTCTGTGTGTTGGCACGTGCATTCAGGGAGTGATTTTATTATTTAATTTTTAGGAATTAAAACTGATGAGTATACAGACACTGAGAAAATTAGAGTTCTGGAGATTGTGCCCCAGCGTCCTGCTGTAGTAATATCTTTAAAGCTAACCTTGTTTGGTGTGCTGTGGAGCTGATCTTGATCACTGGAGCTGAACAGCCACCACTCCTTCCTAGAGCAGTCTTTTCTCCAGTGAGGAAATTCAAGGGACAGCAATGCCTGTGCCACTTAGGGGGAGATGGGATAAGTCATAGTTGAGGATTACAGTTTCCAGAGGTTTGTTCTTGAATAAATACTCAGTGCTTCAGCCCTGGAGGGGAATGAGAAGTACTGCTGTTAGTCTGCTTCCAGAGGCTAATGACGCTGACATATTGTGGGTATTGTGCATGGAATTAGCCTTCCATCCCTTTATTTCAAGGCAGCCCTTCCTAGATCCAGCAGTGGTGGTTCAGTGTGTCCCAAGCACCCGCTGTCTGTGTGAGCAGTGTCAGTACCTCCAGCCTCCATTCTGCCACACAGCTCAGCATGTTTTCTGAAATTTATCCC
Organism: Donacobius atricapilla; assembly: GCA_013397315.1. Lineage (NCBI taxonomy): Eukaryota > Metazoa > Chordata > Aves > Passeriformes > Mimidae > Donacobius > Donacobius atricapilla. The sequence continues at coordinate 343,180 of WBMY01003554.1, read as the reverse complement.
CCTCACTGCCAACCTCCACTAAAATTCTTTGCAGCATCCTGCAGTGGATCAGATGGAGTTTAATTCCTCCTTCCCTGCTTCTGGCTACCACATCTGCTGTCACCCTTTTCTGTGTAGTCATTCTTTGGGATGTTCTGTGAGTATTTAATTCCCTAAACTGCCAGAGAACTATTGATTTTTTTTCCCCCTTGGCTGTAATAATGCATTGCCATTTTAATGAGTTAAATACAACTTCCAAAAGGGTCAGCAGACCTGGCAGAAACTGAGGTATCACCAGTTTGATGAAACTTGATGGGATTCTTTTGGGAAGCTGAAAAGCAAATTAGTGTTTCTAAGGTTGAATTTCCCGTGGATGTATTTAGAACATTAAGGCTGAGTTCCATAAATAGCCTGCCAGGTTTAATCTGAGTCTTTTCAGCAAGCTGGTGCTGAAAGCAGTTGCCTGTTGTGGTAGAGCTGATTGAGGCAGGATGCTGTGGTACTCAGATGGTTAAACACTCTGCTGGTTAATCCAAGAGATTACCTTTCTCCAGAGCCTTCCCAGGGAAACCTCTTCAGGGCATCCTGCTTGGTTAAAAAGGGAGCAGATGGCTTGTTGCTGCTGAACACAACAGTTTTTAAAAATACAAGGCAGCTTTCAGGATTGTGAATTAGAGCCACGTGTGAAAACAGCAGGGGAAATGATACCTGAGTTTAGGAAAACTCGGAACTTAAATAACTTGCACCTTTACTCTTGGTTTCATATTTAAAAAGCCAAAGGTTGCATTCCTAGTAATAGTACTCCTCTATTCCCTTAAGTAAAAAGCTTCCCAGAGGAATTCCTATCACTGATTTGTCCTCCACTCTTCTGCCATGGCCAGTGTGTCCATTTCATAGCAGTTTGGAGAAATAAATGCTAACATCCCATTACACCAAGCTGTGGATCCCCAGCATGGTTCAGATGGAAGCAATTAAGGAGGCAGCAGTGTGGAATTGTATCCCTGTGCCTGCAGACTGATAGATACTGCCTGGGTCAAACTGAATTCATTTTTATTAAACAAATTGGCCCTAATTTAACAGTGCAGATTTTGTTAAGCAGAACATGGTGTATGGCTGTGATCTGCAGCATCTGCACCAAAGCCACGTTGGATTGATGTTACAGGAAGCTTGTTATGCTCAAATAGAGCTGCAGCTTTTAGCAAAATTGTCCATAAGCTCCTGTTTGAAGCAGTATCTTCTTCACAAAGGCTAAATCAACATGTAAAATTCCAATGAGCGTGCTTTTTTTCCCCCTGCTCCTGACTTCTCAGGTGCCTGTCTCAGAGCAGTAGTGACAGACACTCCTTGGCAGGGAGCTGCAGGCAGGGACTGCCGTGCAGGAGCTGCAGGGAGGTTCCTGGCAGGCTGGGAGGAAGCGGTGATGGGCGCAGAGCAGGAGGAGCCGAGCAGGGGGCCTGGGAAGCAGCAGGAGCAGCCTGGTGTGATTAGGTAGATTATCAGAGACACGTCAGGATCATCCGTCCGTCTTTGACCTCAGCTCCTGGGCAGAGGGGGCTGGGAGGCTGCCTTGGGGAAGGGCTGGCCCAGGGGGCTGTCTGCTGTGTGCCTGGGTGGAGGGTTTCTTTCCTGAAATATGGTCTTCCTTTCCCTGAATCAGATTATGCCCAAATAAGTGAGTTTGTGTTGTGTCTTGCAGCACTCAGTAATTTTCCTCCCATACAGAAAGCTTTTGGTACTGAACAGTGTCCTTAAAAAGAAAATATTTTCTTTCCCTACCCACTCATTCACCTTCCAGATTTGGGGTGTAGTTTGAATTTTTAGCCAAAGAATTAAAGTTTAGATAATTTATTATTAATAATAATTATTTATAGCTTGCTATAGGAAGCTTTAAATTAAACTGGGTAGAATTGCCAAAGGCTTCTTGTAGGAGGTTAGATGAGAGTTAGGCTGAGCCAGTGTATTCCAGTTAAAACAACTGGACCTGGTGCCTAGCGTTAAAGGGATGTAGAGTCAGAGAGGCCAAGTGAGGGAGAGAATGGACAGCAGGGTCTGAGCTGAACAAGTGGTGATGTGTCTGTCCACATCCTCGTCACTTGGTCCCCCTCACGTGGGTCAATTCCCGTGTGTAGGGAGAAGCAGAGGTGTGGCCACAGCTCCACCCGGGCAGTGCAGGGGCTGAGGGCGTTGCTTTCAGCCAGCCTTGTGAAAACTGAGGTTATTAATTTGTTATACAAGACATAGGGTTAAATTAGAAAAGTCTGGTGCTTTAAATATCTTTTTCAAAGGCTGCGTAATCTGCTGTGGGCTAATTGTAATGACATAATCCAAAAATAGCCAATAGTCTTTTCTTGGATGCTCATCCTGGCTGCAGTTGTGCAGCTAAAGAACAGCAAAGCTGATCTCCTCAGGATGGGAGAGGGCAGAACCAGATCTGGTCCTGGCATGGCACAGGGGGCACCTCTGGGGTCTGTCACATTTGGATGTGGAGCAGGAGGTTAATCTGTGTTCAAGTAGCATGATTTTAACTAGAATGGATCTTAAATCTTGGATCCACAACTTTAAATTATGAGAGAGGAGATCTCCTCTTTGGGCAAACATTCCCTCTTTCCTTGTGGAATGCACAGGCTTGGGTACACTGGATTTGTCTAAGGATTCTGTTTAACCTGGTGTTGCTGATAAAATGGGGGACTGGGATTTGGGAGTTGTGGGGAAGGTTGGTTGTTTGTTTTTTTGTTTTGTTTCTTTTTTATGTAATTTCTGACATAGAAAATACAAATAAAGTCAGTTACTCCTATGCCTGTGTGGTGCAAAAAGGCAGCCTCAACTTAACAGCAACTTCTCTGTTGCCATGTTGTTTTTGTGGGTATTATCACAAATAAATTATTTTAATATTAAGACTAAGAAAGGAGATGAAGTGACTTGAGAAATGTGTTGTGCTGTATGCAGCTATTGCTGCACCTCAGCTCCTGATTTGGGGTTTTTGGAAAGAAGAGTTGAGTATATACAGTTGGGATTCAGGGTGGCTGGTGTTGTGCCAACAATGTAATAGTTGTTTTCACTGATAATTCACTGAATTTTAGAACTTTTTACCTTTCTGTGTAAAGAACCTTTTCAAAGCACATTTTATTAAAGCTGAATCTTGACATGTAGACTCTGTTTTTGAGGACGATTTGCTTCAAGAGGTCAGTTTTTTCCTTTGCTTAAGCATTTCTTAATCTTTATTTTTTTGCAGGGCCCAGTTCTCTCACCAGGTTAGTTCAAGATGGCAGACCAGAGGCAACGCTCACTCTCTACCTCTGGGGAGTCGTTATACCACGTGCTGGGGCTGGACAAAAATGCCACTTCAGATGATATCAAAAAGTCTTACAGGTAAAACTTCGAGTTTTATGCCTGTCCCAGTAGCACAAATGGCTTTAATTCAGTGTTCAGCAAACGGTCGATTTATGTAGGAGCCTCTGTTTGGTTTATTTAGATATTTTGCAAGGAAAATATGTGGGAAAACAGGTGAAAACCTGGTTGCTTCTTGCAAAATGGGGTGTGAAAACATGCCTAGGCTTTAATTTTTTCCATCTTATATCTAGTAAGTTAAATTCTCAAATGCACAGTGTCATTCTGAAAGGTCCTTGCCAAAATTTGAGCAGAATTTTAAGACTGATCAGAGTTAAACTCTTCCTGTTATGCAGCCTTGTGTCTGTCTTAGGGGAACCACAGATGTGCAGAACTGCCCTTCTGTCCATCATTTCCCCTTCTGGCACAGGGAGATAGAGATTAAAGATACAAATAAGGGTGAAAACAGAGCATCAGTGATTACTTTTTTCCTGGAGTTCTGTTCAAAATTTCTTATTTGTTGTGGAGTTATTAATTCAGAAGACAATTTTTATTCTGTATCTCTTTCCTTAAGAGTTGGACATATGAAATGGCTTCCTACTAACCAAATAAAAACTACAAAAAAATGTCTTGTGACATCTTCCTTTCCCCATTCCCCATAAATCTGCTAAAAGGCAGTTGCTGCTGTGACCAGTGGCAATGTGTTTGGATTACGCTAGGGGTCAGCATTATCTTTCCATGAGAATACTCATTGTCAAAATTGTTTTCCTTTAGTCTTTAACTTTTACCAAAGCTTTTTCCCTTTCAAAGTTACGTACTGATGGCAACTACGTGGTGAAGTCTAGGAGTAAACCAGGTCCACAGATTCTCAAAAATCAGCTTTATCTTCCTAAAAGCTTTAAGTGGAAGTTTGAATAGTTTATCTTCAAGCAACTGGAAAATAGTTCTACTTTCCTGGGGGAAATACTGTGAGTTTTTCCTTTGGAGGAACAATCCCATGAGATCCTGGGGTGAAATGTAGCTGCTTCACACTTATCTGAACCTTGAGCTCACCTTGTTTCCTCTGCTGCTCCTTTATCATGTTCAGTCTGAACATCCTTTGCTGGCCTGGGGGCTGTGGGGTTTGTGTACGTGTAGAAAATGGGAAATAAAAATATTTAATTATTGCAGCCTGACTAAGCCCTTTCCAGGTTTATAAAATACCCTGTGATTATTTCAGCCCTCACTGAGGTGGGGGAACAAGTGGCAGCCATGGACATGATTTCCTGGAGCAGCATCATGCACAGTGAAGTGTCCCAAGGGCACACTCAGGCTGGCTTTTAAATGCTCTGAGGTACTTGCAGGCACATACAAGTGCTTGCACACATCTTTGTTTTATATTTGTCTAAACGTTTCCCCACTGCAAAGCTGACATGTAATTGTCTGCAGACTCCTCCTGTCCTTCTCATATACGTGACTTTGTGGTCATTTTCTGTAGGAGGACAAGTACCTTTTGTGGTGAGGGAGAACTGCCAGCATGGGGCTCCGTGTCATTTTTCTACTTGGGAGCACGTATCTTCTCTTCATAGGGAGGTGTTTAGCCAGTTATTTCTACTGATGTCTGTAAATAGCGTGGGCCATGTGAGAACTGGCACATTTATCAATGCTTTATCTGATTTTTTTTTGTTAGTTGTAAGAGATCTGGCCTCATTAGGGGAGGTACGTTGTGATTTCCTGATATCTCGAAACTCAGAAGTGTTTTCTATTCTAGCAAAGCTTGAACTGAAAAGTACTTTGTTCCTGCACAGGAATTGGTGAATTAACCACAAGTGATCGTCTGTTCTATTTTTGTGTCCAGACATTGCAGAAGCAGCAGTTCAGACACTCTTCAAGCAGCTGTGGCAACTTGCTTTTATTTACTCTTTGGTGCTATACCTTAGACTTGTGGTGTGTCTTTGCTGTAGCAGGAGCAAAACTTACTGGTGGAAATTGCTGGAGCTGAGGATAAAAAAAACCCCAAACCTATTTTTATTCAATGTCTCTTATTTTTTTCCAGTGGATTTCTGAGGGTCAAATCCAACAGTCTGAAGTCAGTCCTGTGAACTAAGCTAGACACTGCTGTAGCCTTTTTATTATCATCTGAGGAAGAATCATCAGGGAAATTGAATCACAGATGAAGGAAAACAGTTGGAACTTGAAAGTCTCCCTTGAGTGGCAGGCTACGGAATTAGGAAAAAAAATAAATCAAAAAACAGGAAGCCAAACCCCAGGTTTTATTCTCTTTTTTCTTTCTGCAGGAAACTGGCATTGAAATATCATCCTGATAAAAACCCTGATAATCCAGAGGCAGCAGAAAAATTTAAAGAGATCAATAATGCCCACGCAATATTGACCGATGCCACAAAGCGGAACATTTACGATAAGTATGGGTCTCTGGGGCTCTATGTAGCAGAGCAGTTTGGTGAAGAAAATGTGAACACATACTTCGTGCTGTCCAGCTGGTGGGCAAAGGTAAATAAAAGGGCACAGGAGTTATTCTGGATTGGTATTGGAAACTCTTAGAGAGCTCCATTTGATAACTGTTCTTGGGTTTACCTTTAGAAATTGCTGAATTTCTGACACCGGGTTAATTAACCTTCTCTTACTGTGTTGTGATCTTGAGTTCAGAAGTATTTTTTTAGGAACTTCCCGTGATACAGGTCTAATAAGCAAGACCTGGGTTTCTAATTGAAGCTTGGACTCTTCTAGTGGATGTAGAAGAGATGAGAATTTGGGGGGGTGTTCTCTAGTAATAGCTGATCAATAATTTTGCAGAATGAGTCCTGACTGTGATCTTGGGCTCACAGAAAATCTCCTTACATTTCATTGTGTGGGTCCATTTTTCTACCCTTTGCCAGCATTGCCTCCATCTCTTGATTCCCATGAGGAAGACAATAATTACATCACCATGCTCATTTGCTCTCTGTAAAATTATTTTTTTCAACAGTTGTACAGTGACCTTTAGGAAGGCTTTAATTTAGCCCATTGTCACTGTGATAAGCACCTGGCAGACCTGGCTTGCATGGAGCTGCCGTGCTCACATACTGGGAGCATCAATCCTCAGCCATGCCCACGGCTGCTTCAAGTCCCTGCCTTAGGTACATCATGGCCTGTGCATCAGCTGGTACAGCTTAGTCTTTCCCAGGGTTATTTATACGAGTTACAGCCTGTCCTGAACGGTTGTACCCCTGGATTTTAGTACAGATGTGCTTTTTAGACCTGTACCTTCTTCCAGATGCAGCGAAATAGCCCATTTAACTTAAATTGTAGAAATTACTCAAGCAAACCAGGCTGGCAGCATTCACCTCAGTGTAAAATGTGGAGAACCATAGCCACTTTTGCACGTAATTGGAAGTATTTCTCAGTGATGAAGTACAAAGATGTAACTGCTAAGTTCTGTCTCTGCACTGCTGTGGTTTTGCTCTCTGGTTCTCTATCCAAGTCTCACAAACTCCGTGGTCATGGCACAGTAGACGCAGGTTATGACTATTTCTGTGTTTTCTGTCTTCTGCAGGCCTTGTTTGTGTTCTGTGGGCTCATCACAGGCTGCTACTGCTGCTGCTGTCTGTGCTGCTGCTGTAATTGTTGCTGTGGGAAGTGTAAACCGAAACCTCCCGAAGGCGAAGAGCAGGAATTCTACGTCTCTCCAGAGGACTTGGAGGCACAGTTGCAGTCAGATGAAAGGGGTAGGTGAAAACGCTGCGAGCTCTCTGGGATGAACATCAGTCCCTGCTGGAGTGCTCAGTGAGGTGGTTGAGGAGAAATCAGGTCCTGGGATGTGGATGAGGAGCAGGGAATGTTTGTGCCACGAGTTACAGGGGTGATGCTGACGCCAGAGATAAAGCTGCCAAAAACAACCAGAGGGTCTTCATTGAACCTGGTGGGATCAGCTTCAGAGCAGTCAGTGACCATCATTATGGTCCTTCCACATCCTGGAGTAACGTATGGACCAGCCATGTGGATTGCAGAAAGGGGCTCGTGTACCCAAAGGCTGCGGGTGTCAGGGCAGCTTTAATTGCATCAGGTGTAGAGGAACTGGCATTGCTACCCTTGTAGCTCTAATACTGTTTGTGAAGCTATTTCTGTAGGATTAAACCAATCATTTAAAATATTGTGGAGCCTTGTGTATGCTCTGATGACATTTTTAATGGGCACTGCTGAATGGTGAGTGAAGATCAGCTGCTTTTACAGGAAGAAGGAAATGTAATAAACATTCCACATGAAGAGTTGAGGTGAATACTGTTGTGTGCACACTGAAAATCAGGGCATTAATATCATGCTCCTAAGGGAGTGTAAAATGGTTTTATCAGAGGGTTGTAGGGAGCTGTGACTTGTGCTTACCAAAACATACAGTGCTGTGTTTTTTCCTTGGCGTGCTAAGCCTTTTGTCTTCGCTTTTCAGAGGCCTCAGATGCACCTATTGTGATACAGCCAGCATCAGCCACAGAGACAACCCAGCTCACAGCTGACTCTCACCCCAGCTACCACACTGATGGATTTAATTAAGTTAAGGAAACACTGTCATTAGAATGGATTAAAAAAAAAAATACATGGCCAACTCAACACTAGAATCATGAACATTAGAAGTAGAGAACGGGGAGGGGGAATAATTCTGCCACAGTAAGAAGGCAGCTTTCCAACCTGCCGAAAATATTTTGTAATCCCTTCAGCCTTTTGTCACCTTTCAGTGTCGTATCTTGATGATACGTGAAGTGCTGTAGCATGCAGTATTTAAAGCAGTTTAGCTACGGTCTTATTTGTTTCCTTTCTTTGTTTTTTTTCTCCTGTTTTGTTTTGGTTTTGTTTTTTTTTTTTTTAGCATGTATGGAGTTACGTTAAATGTCTGTGGTGTAACGTATTGAGTTGTCACAATATCAGTGCGATGGAGACATTCTGCATTTTAAGCAGCAGTACTGGCCTAAAAATGAGATTTAGAAAGTGTCACAGAAGCCACAGTTCTTCTGTACAGCTGAGCTGTCGAAGACCTTTAGAAGTTGAGGATTTTCATTTGAGTGCAACAAACCAGTTCTTTCATTCCTCCTTCTATTCCTGCGTTTATAATCTAAGCAAGTTTACAAAGCCAAGAACCAAAAAATGCCAGTCCTACAGAGCTGGAGTCCTCTCTAATGCTGGTTTTCAGCTTAAATAAATCTACCTTGAAAAATAAAAAGGGAGAGTTGCCAATCTTTGAACAGTAAATTGAACAGCTCATTGTGTATGAGGCGATCTCCAGTGACAATGGAACCAAAACCAACTGGGAATGGGCTCCTGTGGTGGTGGCAGTGGGATTTTAACTCCAAGCACAATTCTGTTTTGATTTGAGTTCAGTTGTTTTCCTGTAATGCTAAAGACCAAATAGTGCAGCTTTGTTCCTGAATGCATGAGAATCTTAAAGTGAAACTGGTTAACTGGCTCTCACTGAGCAAATGAGTCAAATGCAGACAGTAGGCAACAGCAGAAATGTGTAAAAACAATTGGTGTTGAAAAATTTGTTCTTATAATTTGAGACTTTTAATAGGCAAATGAGATATTACATGTCTTTTTAAAAAGCTTTGTAATACACTAACCCTTTAATTTTCTCATGAACATCTTTGTGGAGTACTTAAATGGATTTTTAAGAACAAACCACCTTTCTTTGTGTTTATATTGTATAATTTGCACATTATCTTGCGTTTAGATTTGTTTACACCAGTGTTTCTCTTTTCCTCGGAACAACTATGTGGAAACCACTTAAAAGTTTCCTGTACTATTTTGAAACCAAATCAAGTCCGAATTCTGTTCTAGAAACTGTGGTTTTACTGAGGTTTAACTGTTAAAAAGGCATTTTAGGCAGCTGCTGAATTGCTGGTGTATTCTGTTGTCAATAGTCCTGCTTTAGGTGATCCCGAGTCAGACCTAGAACAGCTCCAGAGAACCCACACTTGGCACTTTCACTGGGTAATTATGGTCTCGTTAATTTTGATCATTACGGTTTTATATCACAATGCCTCTACTGTCCCTTGTACCCCCATCTCCCTTATTTGTTTTTCCCCCCTTTCTGTGGAGGGGCTCTTGGCACCTTCCCCCCGTGCCTGCTGCTCCCTCACCAGCTCCAGGTGGTGCTTTGGAGCAGGGTAAAGATCCACTGGTCTGGACAAAGACCACCAGGAAAGGGCAGGGACCCAGAGAACTATTCTGAATATATTTTCCTGCTGTGTTTGCATGAGCAACAAGGATGGAGCACGTGAAATCTGCCATGAAACCATGTTGAACGTGCTGGGTAGGAGAACATGTTCTCCCCATGGTCTCAGTGCTCAGTGAGGAGTGTTTGCACACCCAGACTTTGCTGTGGCTGTTGGTACAAGCACATATTTGCCTGCATGGGAGCTTGCTATGGATCAGCATGATTTTAGTACCACATCCAGCCCCCAAAATTCCCCCCAAATCTGTTACTTTTAATTAATGGCTCAATTTCAGCAGCACACTCCTTAAGTCATTTCTTCTTTGCCCACAGTCCTTACAGACCTGAAATGTGGCTGTTTAGTGCAAGATACTTTTGACTTTTCCCGAGTTGGATGACCTTGAGGACATTTGTGTATGATTTGGCTTGAGGTCCTTATTTAGTTAATGTCTTTCTTTGACCCCTTGGAACAAAAAGCCATTTTTAGGCTTAAACCCAATATCGTTTTGTCTGTCCCTGTAGATTTTGCCTGAAGCCTGTTCTTGGTGTAGAATTGCACTCTGTAATATGGTTGGGCATGTGCAGGCTTTGTCCTCTCCACATTCACTGGTTAAAATTGCCTGTATCTGCAAATTGTGTTCTTGGTTAAAAAAAAAGTATTGAGGTTTTTTGGCTTAGTAAATGAGCATGGCTAATTGGAGCAAGTCAGTGAATGAGGAGGGGGCTGTTCCCTGGGAGCTGTTCCATTCCCTATCCCTGTGTTCATCTCAGTGGATAACACAGAGATGGTTGTTGGGTGTTGCTCTGCTGCAGAGCAACTTCGCTTCCAGTGCTGAGGGCTGGTTGTCACTGTTAATTTGGAATAATACTCTTTATTTCTTAATCTCTCTGGGCTGTTTCCACAGAAGTAGAGAGGCTGGTGGGACATTGTAGCTCCAGGGAGGTGTGCGGCACACCTGGAGCTCTTGACAAGGGAACTGAAGTGTGGGCAGCACATGAGGACCAGAGGCAGAGCAGTTATCTGTGGGGAAAGATGACATCCAGGATAAGTCTGCAGTTTTATTTCTTTGCTTAGCAAGGAATGAGTTTGGAGAGAGACTGCTTTCCTGTCGGTTCTGTCTGTGGGTGGTATGTGAACAGGAAATAAGTCTGTAACGTGCCAGAGTGATGTTAGATGCTCCAAGGGAAACCATTCCGAGATCTCAGTTGCAGGGAATGATAGGAAAACAATTCTAGAGGAATATTCATGTTTTTTGAAGCTGTTAAAAGTTCGCCCATGTTACTGCCTAATCTCTGAGTTTAGGATCATTGTATATTAGTGAAGTTCCTCTTGAACTATGTACGGAAGTTATTTAAACATTCCTTCTTTAAAGCCAAAACTGTGTCATGGCACATAAGTACATTAATGCCCACTTTTCCCCTCTTGGAGGGAAGGTACAAGAGTACCCCGGGCTCTAACACAAGTTGCACTTCATGATGGCCAAGTAGAATCCTAGTAAATGCATGTTCTGTTGGGACTAATGATTAAAAATCTGGTGGAGAAGCTCAGACAGGAATTCTGAGCTTGAGTGAGGGGAGCTGCAGCATCCCAGTGCTTAGTGCTGAATGTTTCCCTCCAAAATCAAACCTAAGCACTGTCCATCTCTGTCCAGCGTGTTGCCAGAATTAAAACTTGAACTTGGATTTTATTTATTTATTTGTTTCTTTAAAGTTATATCATTTGTACAATTTGCCTGAGTCCTCCAATTCCAGTTGTTCAACAGCCTCCACCCAGCTCCTCCAACCTCTCCCGCACCGATTTCCTTAGCACTTGTAGCTCCATTGGGGTGAATCCCATCTGGAGAGTTGGTGTTCAGGATACTTATTCATCCCCGTGTTGCATGGAGAGCCATTCCTAGCTTAGGTGAGGAGGGAAAGCTGCCAAGAGCTCTCAGGTGCTGGCTCTCCCTCCTGACGCATGGAGCTGCTGGAAGAGGAGGTGCTGGATCTGTCCTGCCCATCCTCCCTAGGGATGGGAACATCCTAAACACACTGTACTGATGGGGCATTGCACCCCTTAAATGCCAGTCTCATTTTGTTAGTGATTTTTGTAGGAAGTTCTTAAATATTTATCTGTATATAAATTTATGTAAGACCTCAGTGGCGTCCCATAGGGTGTTGATTTTTGCTGGTCCAATGCAGTGATGTTTTAGAGCCATGTTCCCTTTTTAGTCTTCTTTTGAGATCTGTAATCTTTTTAAACTGCTTTAGATATTAGCACTCCTAGTGTTCTTAAAGCGGGATCCTCTTGTAGGTTTGGAGGGGCAGAACTGAGGAGGAGGACTTGGGCATGGCACAGAAACACCCAGTCCTGCAGCAGGGCTGTGGTCGGGGACGTGCAGCTCTCCAAACCCTTCCTGTCAGCCTGTAAACACCTCACATGGGTGTAACCAGGGCAGGAGCCTGACAGAAAAACTATTCCTGTCCCATGTGTGAGGCAGTTTAGTGGTGTGGGGGGACACCAGTGCACTCTGAGGAGCTGTTCCAGAGCATTTGTACCACGCACGGTCCTTGAGGAGAGGCACCTGCTTCTCTCAACTGCTTTGTGCCCTTCTTCTGATGCCCTTTGATCTTTTTGCCTGTTCTGGATAATTTAGGAAATTTATGCTGCCAGTTTTTTGTACCCACTGCACCTCTATCTTGGCATCACGCTTAAACAGGTCACTGTGGCAGGGTGGTCAGGGCAGTTCGCAGCCCCCACCTTGTGTCAGTAATTCCAGATGGTGTTTAAATGCATTAATCTTGGAGCACAGAACCGTAACCCCCCAGTTATAGTTTATAGTGTCAGGTCGATAGAAACTTCACATGCTTCAGCATCTGGTGCTGCTTCTCTATATTCTAGTGGAGATCATCTAGTTTGTAGTGTCTCATTGCGCCAACAGCTGCTTAAAATCTCTCAAAAGAATCGTAGCCAGTAGCTCACCAGGTGGCAGGAAATTTGTCAGTGTTCAGCTCCCGCAAGATCCATGATCCCCTCCACGAGCTGCCTTTGGAGGCTTACTGGGACTGTCTGGGACTCAGCAAGACTGCAATTCCCGAGTTCTTCCAAGAAGACACTTCCTCTACAAGGAGAAGCTGCGGGAGGGAAGCTGGCTGTCTGATGTTTGCACAAGCCAAATGCCACAAACCTGGAAGACGAACTTTCATTATGCCAATGTTACATGCACAGTTCATTTTGGTGTTAAAAGGATAGATGCTGGGAATTTCTGGTGGTTATATATATATATGTATGTATATGTATAGAGGAAGCTCTTATATAAACTGGCTGTTCATTCCTGAGTGCCATTGTCTTCTCTGCTCCCTCTCACAGCCCTGGGGGTGTTCTCTTGCAGTCTGTGAGCAGTTGCTTGTCAAACCATTCCAAAAATTTAACAATCTACTTGAATTCCATGAGCTGCCCCTTGTCCCAGCTCCTCTGGCTGGAATGGGGCTCTGCCTGCTCCAGCTTTCCTTAGGAGAGAAGGGACAGCTCTGGAGTGACTGGAACTTGTGCAGCGGGCGTGTGGGGTGTTTAGATGTGGTTAATGTACTCATCACTGAATCTGTGATGGAACACATGGATTTGAGTTTTTCCCTGGTTTTCACCACACTGGGCTCCCTGGAGTGGGGCTGGGTGAGCTCACAGAGCAAGGTCCACCCTGTGCTGAGGGCATGGGCTGCAGCATCACGTGTGTGTATGTATGTATATATGCACATATGTATATATTTATACAACAGGTGTGCACCTTGGGTTTTTCTTTGGTGGTAAAAACGTGAGATTTGGCTCCAAGTAGTGCTCTGAACTCAGCCAGACAGGGGGAAGGTGTGAGTTCTGTGTGGCCACAATTGTGCTTCTTTGCTCTCAGCTGCAGGAAAACCCAAACCCGACCTGTGGGGTTGAGGGACTGGTGAGGACATGGTGGGGGAGCCTGTTGTATAAATAAATGGGTCCTAGGTGTGGGAGAAGCAGCTCCTGCTTGGGAAGTTCCCACATGAGCAGCGCGGCGTTAGCGCGGCCGGGCGCTGTCCCTCCCTTTGCAGGTTGGTTCCATAAGGACTCGGAGTCACTGAAATTCCTACACCTGAAGCTGGCAGTGATCCATGTGAAAGCACAAGGGTTGTGGCTGATGCACATGTGAGTCCCACCGTGTCCCCTCTAGCCATGCTGGATAGAGTCACCACTGCCCTCCTCCTCCTCAGGCTGTTCCTGCCGGGGCTCTTCCTGACACGCAGCACACTGGGGGTTCCTGCTTCACGGCAGAAATGGGGGAATATTGGGGAGATTTTTACTGCTGGCACCGCTGAAGTTCTGTTTATGACCGTCACGGTTGATGAACTCCAAGTTTGCCAATTCCAAATGCGCTGTTTCCTCGCTGGATGCTGAGCTGATGGCTGTTATTCCTTCCTCCCTCTCATCCCCCCACACCTGCCTTGCTGGGGCGGGGTGTGGATGGGTCGGCTGGTGTTACTGCTGACATCCCAGGCGGTTTATGTTCATTTTGCATGTGAGCAAGGCCCTGAACTGTGCAATTCCTCATGGGGTTTGGTTTCCTGGCCCCTTTATGGAGCCAGAGGGAGCTGAGGATGCCGGGAGAGACGTGCCTGCATTTGTACTGCACTTCAACTCGGCCGGGGGTGGGGGATAGGGGGAGCCCATCTTTAAAAAAGAAAAAAAATAGTAAAAAAGCCAAACCAAACCCACCACAATCGAAGTATAAATGCATCTGAGAAGCAATTATAATATAGACATATATCTATTTTGTTATGTTACTAAAGGACCATACTTTGAGTTGTCTGTAAGTAGACGTGGCTGTCTGAACTTTGTGGATTGTAACACTCGATACTACTGAGCTCCTGTACATACCCGCGGCGACGGCAGAAAGAATTATTTTCTGTTTTAGCATGGTAATTTTGTGTCTTGTATGTCCGAATATAAACTAAAATAAAGATTGCTAAGTTATCGGAAACCACTGTTGTAAAATAAATGTTTTCAATGCAGAAATGCCCATCAGATTTTTCTTTATTTGCACACTGGAACTCAGCACAAGAGGGAGGGGCAGGGTGGGGCTGGCTGGGAAGTGGGAGAGGTCACCCGTCCCTGGGATGGGCACTGGGTGCAGGGTCCCTGGGACAGGAACTTCTGCCACTCCCCTGCAGCCCTCCTGCACCCACCATGGGGGCTGGGCTGGTTTTGAGCTTAAAGACCAAAGACCATCCTGTGATGCTGGACCCTGGCAGGTATTTGGCGTGTAAATGCAGAGTTGTTGGTGGGGTGGGTATTGTATGCAGGGCTGAGGGAGGCAACAGAGGCTCTCTCTGCCATAAAAATACCCTTTTCTGGAGAAACTCCAGTTAGTGATGCGGGGTTTGCTCCTGGTGTTGCTGGTGGAGAGGACAAAGATGAGTGGAAGATGTGCTGAAGGTGCTACGAGACTGATTGAAGCCAAGGTGGGGACCAAGGCAGCACAAATCCATCCTGCCCCCAGGCTCGTGGTGGCTGTGGGGCTGTCCCTGCTGCAACCACCAGCGACTGTTCTGCCCCTGGGATTGTTCATTTTGGAAAGGTGAGTTCCGCATTTGATGGAGGTGAACGCAAAATTGTGTTTTAACTTGGGGTTGTCAGGGATCGGGGCTTTGAGCAACCCGATATAGAGGGAGGTGTCCCTGCCCATGGCCCGTGTTGCCCTAGCAACGCCAAAGCCTCTGGGCTGAGCAGAGCAGCCCCTCCGGAGGGGCGGGAGTGGGGTGCAGGGTCAGGCCACACTGGGTTCAAAGCTGAGACCAAGCTCAACTCGGGCGCATCTCCTCACCGCTTCCCTGCACTCCTGTCTTGGCACGGTCTGATCTTTACCATGACTTCTGTCCCAACCCCCCAAGTCTCTGCTCCCTCACTGTCCCTTCTCTGATGTCCCCAGGGTGCCAGAGGTCTTGTCCAGCCCTGTGCCCACCCCAGTCAATCACCCAAGGCTGGGATGGACAAGCTGGCCTGGGGGAAGGATGCTGATCCTTTCCTTGGTCTGCAGAGTGCAGGGCCCTGGGGCAATTTTTCCTCCTTCCACCACGACTGACAGTGTCTGGGGGCTGTCCCAAACCCGGTTCAGCCCCGTCAAACCTGGCAGCGGACTGTGCACAGCTTGGGGTGGGAATGGCTGCTCCAAGCTGGGGGCTGTGATTGCAGGAGGGGGATTGAGGTGAGGGGGGCTCCATGCCCCTGAAACGACACAGGTGGGGGAGGGAGAGGACCTCTGGGGGAGCTGGAATGCTCTTGCTACACAGATGCCAATCTTCCTCCAAGAACCGGCAAGCTCAGGTGTCAGTAAACCTTGCCCCACATCCCCAGCTGTGACACAAAAAGGTGCAGAATTGCTGCAAAGTTAGGAAGCAGCAGCTTTTGGAGCCTTTCACAGGGATACTGGAGAAGCCCTGGTTGGGTCTCAGGGTGCAGCTTCCAGCCGGGGCGGCACTACCTGCACCATTCAGAGCTCTTTATGCAGATGTTTTTCACCCAAGGAAGCAAAGAGTTTTTGGGGCGACCTGGTTCGGGTCCACAGGTTTGTGACAACGAGGAAGCATAAGATAACACAGCAGCAGGGCAGGTACGACTGTGACTTTAATGCACAACAGTGACACGCGGGATGCAGTGACAGGAACACTGCCAGGCAAGGTGGGGACTCCCTGGGCACGGCTTCAGCCCACAGCTTCCCCCCCGTTCTCCGCTCTGCCGTGGTGTCTTGTTACGGGGTCGGTCTCCTTCATTCCCCCACTTCCAACGACCCTCCCTCATTTCCCTATACTCTGCAGCAAGAGCTTATTGCTGAGCGCCTTCTGGGCCAGTCTCTCCTCCCGGGACATTTCCAGAAACTCGCGCAGGAGGTGGAAGGTGAGATCCAACGAGTTGGGTTTTCCGTCTCGCCTCTTGCCGGTTTGCAGCGCCCGCCGGGCTCGGGGCGGGGTGGGCTCTGCCCCATGGAGCTGGCACAGTCTTTGGGGCAGGGGATCGGGGGCAGGGACCGGAGCTCTCGGGGCTCCCATCCAGGGCTCCCAGGTGAGTTGCGGGGCCAGGGTCAGCCTGCGGGAAGGACCCCGGGGCCACTGCAGGGGGGAGCAGGTCTCCGAGGGCAGGAAGAGCAGGACGAGGACGGAAGCAGCTGAGATCATCCTGACCCGCATCGCAGCCACTCCGGGGCCAGAAGCCTGAAAGAGCAGCCCCCCCCCACC
>WBMY01003554.1:293128-326279 GCA_013397315.1 Donacobius atricapilla | reverse complement strand
GGCGTGCAGGGGTGCGCATGCAAGCGGGCACAGATGTTTTGAGGGGCGTTTCCCTGTGTGTTGCGGGTTTGGGGGTTCGAGGGGCGTGGGGGAGCCCGGGGCGGGGGGGTGGGAGGTGTGTGTGAGTTCATGAGTGTGCACGACAGACCCTCGGTGTGTGTGACGAGGTGCCCGGGGGTGCAGCAGGACCCGCCGGCCCAGCCCCACACCCCCGCGTTGCTCCGGGGGCTGTTTCCTGGCACCTGGACCCTGCACACTGCCATGGAGCCCCCGATTCTCGCGGGGCCAGGTGTGCCCAGGGCAGAGGGGCACACCGGGGCACACACCCGTGCGCAGGCTCGGGCCCGAGCTCTGCAGCGTTTCAGGTCGCAGGGAAAGTTTTCTCGATGGCTCCTTCGGCAGTTTGGGTAACGCAGCTCCGGCTGCTTCCCGGCTCCTCCCAGTGATCCCTTTCCTGCTATCACGCAGATGATACAAAGACAAAACTTCACTGCAGAAGCAAAATGCGCTTCTGGAGCACATTGTTTTCCCCTTTGACACAGCACAAAGGCATGTTTCTCTCCCGGCCTGATCCTAGCACAGACACACACCTGGGGGTGCATCCCAGGATCCAAGGGAGCCATGAGTGTGATCCATTTGCCTTTACCTACCTACCTGCTGAAGCCTCCATTGCCTGGCCCTCCGAGCTCAGCAATTACTTCCTTCACCTTGCAGAAGCACTGCTGTCTCTAAAATGAAAATTCCCTCCTGAGGAACAGACTTCAGAGAAGAGGGAAAAACAACCCAGTCCACATTAGGCAGAACTTGGATGAATAGCTAGAACCCCTCCCACCCTCCTCCATGGCAAGAACCACACGAAAACGAGGGCTTTGCAGAGTTCTGACGGTCACTGGAAAGGGCTCAAGAGGTCTGTGGGGGTGGCAAGCTGGAAGGGCCCCTAACCTCCCACAGCTGCAGAATAACTCCCAGCAGCAGCAGAACAAGCACTGGGTAGGCAGGAAGGGGGAGCAGCTGCCTCCTGCTGGCTTTGTGAGGTTTGAAAGTCCTTTTCTTCACTGTATCATAGAGATCCTCTCTCATTTCCAGTGCTTCACCTGAGCCTGCTTTTCTCCCTATCCCCCATGCCTGACCCCCATGCTGTTCCCTACACTGATACCAATGCTGAGCCTGGCCCTGCTGCACGGCCAGGAGCGCTGCCTGCAGCTCCCGGGGCATCCCCACTCCTGCTGGGGGCCGAGGGCAAATGAGACCCCAAAATCCCACGAGGAGATGAAACCAGCTCCACCAGTGACTGGAGCACAGCATGGGGAATGGAGCTGCCCCCCCTGTGCTGCCTGGCTGCTCATGGGGTCTCCCAGCATGGTTTTAAATCTTCTTGAAGTCATGCCAGGACTTGGTGGGTCCAGGGGGTCCAGCTCAGCAATTTTGGCCATTCCCCTGCACACAGGGCTGGGTTCTCTCTGAAAAACTCTTTCCAGCTCATCTCCTGCGGCTGCTCTGCAGAAGCAGCACTTGGAGGGGGCAGGGGCTGCGGCAGCGAGACATGCAGCAGGAGGGGCTTGTGCCCAGAGCATCCCTCGGGGGGCTTTGGGGGCCACCTTGTCTCAGAAGATTGAGCCCTTGGTTCTGGGCAGAGATTTCTGCTCCTGCACTGCCACTGGCATGGCCGGGAGCAGATGCAGAGAGAGGCAGCTCAGTTCACCCCTTGCCCCCGTGGCCTGCACTGTGGCTGGTAATGTTTTATGCCATTTACCTTTAGTATTTGTCATTTAATTGTAGGAAAGACAGTCATTCCGTCAAGTGTGTCTTGGACTTGTGTTTTATTTAGGAAGCTCAATTTGAAAGATTAAAAATACCTTTTTTTTTTTTTTTCCTGCTCCCTTCATAAATTACTGACAAATCCAGCACTGACGGGCCCTGTGCACTGCCTGGGGATTCATTATCGTCACTTTTAGGGCTGTCACTCTCTCCTCCTCTAGTCAGGAATGTGAGGAACGACATGTTAATGATGCTTTCAGGGATGCCAAACTCACCCCTGGGCTGTGCTCGCTGCACACAGAGGCACAGATCCGGGTGGGAGTCGGAGAGGTTCCTAATTAGGCGCTTTTGGTACTCAGAGCCTCCTGTCACATGAGCAGCAACTCACACACAGCAGCTGCTGTGTCGCTGACCGTGGCAGCTTCAGGAGTAACGTGTGGCCGAGCTTCCAGCAGCTTCTTCTGAGGTACAGCTGGGATTTGCCAGCCACTTTCCTCCCTTTGCTCCTTGGGGGCTGACACCCCCTCTGGTCCTTCCGCATCGTCACAAACAGCCGTACCAGGGTGCAGATGAAGGTCTGGTGCCCCCCTGCTCCCTGCTGTGCTTCTCCGTGCGCTGGGTGGAGGCAGCCATGGGGCTGATGGGGGTCGGTGCTGCCTGTTCCGCTCGGGAGAAGGCATCTCATGGGCTGACGAACCTGAGATTGACCCTGATGTTTCACCATTCTCAGGTTAGACAGTCCTCGAGGTGCCCCTCGCTGGGGCAGCTGCCGAACCCCCTGCCATGTGCCTGGTGCCTCACACGAGAGGGAGAGATCTGCTTGCCCAGATCTCCCAACCTCTGAAGGATTTGGAAGAGACAACAAAGAAGCAGCCCCTTGGCTCTGTTTTTATGGTGGGGTTGTCTGTGGGACCCACCCAAACCTCTTCACACTGTCCTGCATGCTCCCAGGGGATCGAGGAATCACAGAACAACTTGAGTTGGAAAAGCCCTCTAAGATCACCAAGCCCAACCATTTCCTCAGCATGGCCAAACCCATCTCTAAACCATGTCCCCAGGCGCCACATCCACACTTCTTTTAAATCCCTTCAGGGATAGTGACCCCACTGCTGCCCTGTGGAGCCTGTTCCAGTGCTGGACAACTCATCTGGTGAAGAAGTTTTCCCCAATATCCAACATAGGCCTTTCCCACGTGCAATTTCAGGCAGTTTCCTCTCATCCTGTCACTTGTTACCTGGGAGAAAAGACCACCCAACCTTGCTACACCCTCCTTTCAGGGAGTTGAAGGAAAAATGAACATTAAAAGCTTATCAATCAAAATGAATGAACTTAGTATGAAATTAAAGGGAAGGGTTTTCCCACTGACAAGCTCTATGTAAGAAGTGAGTGAGCCTGGAAAGCTGTCACAAAAATCACAGCAAAAGGAATCTGTGATCTGTTTTCCATCCCTTTCTGTATTTCTTACTTTGTTTGGGTCCAAACACCCTCCCACTTCTGCGGTGAGGACTGAGCCAGATGCATCTCTGAGTACTCCACACACAGCCAAGACTATTCAGTGGAGGGACTCTGGATTTCCTTCAGAGAAAAGGAAGAAAAATCTTTCTGACAGGAGCAAGGGAATTGTGGAACCACTGCCCAGCTTTACCTTCTCTAATATCTCCTTTGGAAATCTGAGCAAATTTGGGAGATTTTAAGGTTTGTACTGTGGGCTTGTGAAGATGAAGAAGAAGAGGAAAAGGCAATTAGAATTAGTTTTTCCAGACAAGGTGAAGTTTTAGTAAGTTTGGTACAGAGAATAAAGAATGGCAGAATCCTCTCAATTGGCCCCAGGAGGAATAGTGGAAAATACTTGTAAAAATAATCAGGAATAATTTGCAGAAGGAAGAAAAAGAAGGTGCAGGGCAGTGCCTGCCTTACCTGTGAACCCAGGATCAGCTCCCCTGCACCGCTGCCAGCTGGCCTGCTCTCCTCCCCCTGCCACCCCCATGCTGTCTTTTATGGCCTTTCTTGTCACCCAGCGGAGCTGAGCCGGGCCACAGCGAGCTGCCACGTTCTCTGCTGGCTTCCTGTTTGCTCATCGAGTGGCTGTGGTAAAATTTCCATTACACGCTGGACAGGCAGGGTGGTGGAGACAAGTGAGGCAAAAAATGAAACCCCAACAGGACTCCGTGTTTTAGTGGTTCTCTCAACTCTTTTGAAAATGAGAAAGTGCTGTTAGATGGAAACAGAGGTGAGAAGGGGTGCCCTGGCTGTGGGAACTGCAGACCATCCTCCAGTCTCAGTCCAGCTGCTCTGGGTTCCCCCTCCCTGTCCCCAAGGGGATAGAGAGGTCTTGCTCCTCAGTTCAACAAGAAGATCCTTCTTTCCAGCCCCCTCCCCCAAAAAATGTTTCCCAAATGCTGCCTCACTGAATGGAGCTACAAGACAAAGCTCTGTCCTGCTCTGACCAGAGGCTGTGGGTTTGTCTGCATCCCCCTTCACTCTGCCTCAGCCAGCAGATCCTCCAGCGATGCACAACCCCGAGAGGAAAGATGTAGAGAAGAGCAATTTATTTCAATATTTCATTTATCCTCAGTGTGTGTAGAAGAGCTGTTTTGGCTGTAAAATAGAGGAGGGCAAAGGGAAAGGAGGAAAACTGCCTACCATGAAAATACAGAACCTGTCAAAGGATTCAGGTCCATCTGGACTAGTGTCTCTTGGTCTGGAGGGAAAAGACCCCATGGCTAGAATGAGATGAGTTTTGAAGTCCCTTCCAGCTCCTCGTGGGATTCTATGATTAAAAAAATGTAAACTGAAAGATCCACTGCAATGAGCAGGGACACCGTCCACTATCCCAGGTTGCTCCTGGCCATGAACACTTCCAGGAATGGGGCAGCCGTGTCTTCTCTGGGCAGCCTGTGCCAGGGCCTTGCCACTCTGGCAAGGAAGAATTTCTTCCCAGTGTCCAATTTAACCCTGCCCTCTGTAATTTTGGAGCCATTCTCACTTGTCCTGTCATCTTATGCCCTTGTTCAAAGGCACTGAGGTCAAATAAAGTCTTTTAAATATCTTCGATGTTTCAAAATGCCTCTGTGGTGAGTGAGCTTGGCCAAGGATGACTCTAAGCAGCAGATGGCTTAGATGCATTTGATTTAAGGTGCTGCTGAAAAAGTTTCCAGCAGCACCAGGTGAACACCTTCATGCGTGGCCTGCTGGATATGTTGGCTGATTGCTGTGCACAACACTGATCATTCAACAGCTTCAAAATACCCCATTTTTCACCACTGTTTGGATATCAACTTCTGAAAACATGCCTCTGCTAACAGATGAGAGTGTTTGATGCCAGCCCCAACAAATCTCCTTCTGTAATACATGGAAATTCAGCATTTTTTTTAACAATTGGCCAAGACTGTGCCCTGCAGAGCCATGAGCTGGACATGCCAGGTCTTGAAGGTCTGGAGAGCTATGACACCCTGCTCTCCCAGAGCAGGTCCGGGAGGTGACCCTGACAGCACAGCCCACTCCTGCAATGAATTGCCAAGTTCTCAGATGAGTACTCGGGCCAACACCAGGTTTCAGCCCAATGTGTCTTTTTGTACAAATAGGACTCAAGCAGGTAACAAGCTCAAAAGAAAACTGAATTTTTCTTCTGACCCATTGTTCCCTTGGCTCCTTTCCAGCCCCAAGAAGCCCACAAGAGGGGCAGCCCCCAGTGCTGGAGCTCCGCATGCTATTACCTCAGGCAAGGAGAGATTTCATCTGTTTCAGAGAAAAACGAGCCCATCTGCTGCAGAAAGAGAAAACACAGCCTGAAAGTCCTCGTCTCAGGTGTTCCTGCCTTGAAATGACTGTGGTTGCTCTTTGATGGTCAAGCAGACATTGTTCGCCTTTCTTCTCTGGGCAGCTTTTTTTTCTGTTGGCTTTTTTTTTTTAACCGCTCGGGTCTATTTTTAGTGGCTAGGGGATGATGCTCAAGAGGCTCCGCCATGGGTCAGATCAGTGTGGGTTTGGGTCACTCTGGATGCCAGGCAGCAAGTGAAGGACAGCTGGTGCTGGTGGTCCTGCCATGGGCAGTGGGACCCCAGAGGTGGTGGGGGGCTGTAGGTGCTGCTGAAGGCGGGGGTCCCATATAGGGGGTTTGGGATTGTGGTGATGGCAGGAGGATGGAGACACTGCCAGAAGCAGGGGTCGTGCCATGGGGGGTGGAACCCCAGCAATAGCAGGGGGCTGCAGCTGAGCCCACGAGCACCTTATGATAGCAATAAATCAGATAAATACTTTTGTTTTTTGCTTTTTCTTTTGTCTGATTTAATGAGACACCTTGAAGTGTGGTTTGCAATGAGAAAAAAAAAGGGTTATTTTCTTTTTCAATCCTTTTCTTCAGTGTTTCCACATTGTGGAGGAGGCATTAGGGACTGTCACCATGTGCCATACGCTCCTGGCTGGGCTGGTCAACGGGTGGGAGCTGGAGCAGTGCCTGCCCTAATTCGGGTCTGTGCAGTGCTGGGCTCAGCCATGCTCAAACCCCACCACTTCTGCCCTTTTCTCAGCTTGAAAACATGGCGGGGCAGTTTGGGCTGGTGAAGAGACCTGCTGCATTCCCCACCCTGCAATAACGCAGCCTGGTGGCCGGGACTGCTCAGAAAGCCTTAGATCGGTATCTTGGCAAGAAAAGAGTGGTTTTTGTTGTGTTCCACCACCCCAGCCCATGGCCAGCATGGCCTCAGAGCCTCCGGCTGAGGGGGCAGTGAGGCACAGGCAGAGGGGAGGGAAGGAGCTGCCTGCCGCCCACGCAGTGTTTCCGACGTGGCGTTTGCTACCAGCAGCTTGTTGCAAACAAAAGAAATTCTGTCTTGCAGCTCTGAAACTAAATTTGGTCTGATAGCGCAGGTAATGGCGGTGTGAGGGAGAGGAACGTGGCGGGCCGACAGGGAGGGTGAGCGATCCAAGATGGCGCTGTGGCGTGAGGGCAACGGTGGCAGTGGGGGTGGAAGTCACCAGAAACAGCGTGTGGGGATGAATCAGCCATGGCTGCCTTAAGCAGGAGCAGTGAGGGAGGAGAGAGGATAGCTCCATATGTTCCAGAGGCAGGAGCAGCCCACAGGGTGGAAGGGTGGTGATGGCTCCATGTTTGCCAGTGGCAGGAGCAGCTGCCCAGCGGGAGCTGCTGGCATGGGCACAGGGCTGGCTTGCCGAAGCAAAATAATCACATAAGCATAGAATATGCTGAATTGACCCATAGAATATGCTGAAGGGACCCATCAGGATCATTGAGTCCAACTCCTGGCCATGCACATGACACAAAGCCACATAATGTGCACAAGAGTCTTATCCAAACCCTTCTTGAATTCAGACAGGCTGTGTAGTGCAGATTCTGCATAAAAATGTGGCTCTATTGGGGAAAGTGTAGATCTGAGGCAAAACAGATCTGCTAAGGAAAAATGGCAACACCACCACTGCCCTGGGCTGCCTGTTCCAATGTCTGAGCATCCTTTCAGAGAAGAAAATTTCCATAATACCCATTCTAAACCTTCCCTGGAACAATTGTTTCCTCTTGTCCTGTCGCATGTTATCTGAAGGCAGACACCACCAATGCTGGGGGAGAGGAGGTGCTTTGCCCCTCAGAGTAAGTGACATGTGGATATCCCATCCCTGGAAGCATTCAAGGCTAGGTTGGATGGGGCTGGGAGCAACCTGCTCTAGTGAAGGTGTCCCTGTCCATGTCACGGTCTTCCAAGGACCCGATGACCCACCGCTGACCTGCTGCTCCAGCCTAAACCCTCCATGACTGCCTGTCCTCCCGTGTTCGTGCTCATGAGCTCTCCTTCCACCCACACAGGGAACTATTCTTAGCAGACACTAATCAAGTGTCAGAGTTGGCTCTAAGTGTGGCTTTCAATGGAGGGCTACTTCTTTCACCAAGTGCTGGCAGGAACTCGGGTGTTTTCTTTTAAATCTAGTTGAGAATTTGCACAATGTGCCGCAGAGCAGTGGCGGTTATTTTGGGCTCGTCACACCCAAGCTCACACTGAATGATCACCAGGTGACTCTCGATTTCGGTGAGGGCTTGGCAGAGCATCCCCCTCCCAATCCCGTGCTGCCAGCAGCACCTGCTTGCCTTGCCTGACCCCTGAGGAGCCGGCTCCAGGCCAGGGATACTCAGACAAGAGGTAGGTTTGCTCCTCTTGGGATGTTTATCTCCTGCACAAAGGTGTTGGGTTGGTACTTTGAATCCTGCAGGAAAGGAAAATGCTTCATGTTTAGCCCTGGAGGTCACAGCCTCCTCTGGCTGAACACCCCCTCATGTGGGGCCAGCTCCCCTTCCAGTGAGGTCACCCTGCTCTGTTCACTGCGTCCTGGGTCAGATATGGGACCTGCTCCTCACCACATCTTGAGTGGCTCAGATTCAGCAAGAGCTGGGGTTGGGGTGAGCTGTTTCACTTTGGCTGCTGAACTCAAAACAGGCACTTGGTGCTTCTTCAGCTGAGGTGTGATATGATCTGAGCTGAACTTCATAGAATTGCCTCAGATGTTATCCTTGTTATCCACAAGGATCATTGAGCCCAACTCCTGGCGCTGCACAGGACACCCCAACAATCCCATCATGTGCCTGAGAGTGTTGTCAAATGCTCCTTGAGCTCTGGCAGCCTTGGGACTCTGACCACTGCCCTGGGGAGCTTGTTTTAGTACCCAACCACTCTCTGGGAGAACCTTTTCCTAATATCCAACCTAAAACATCCCATGACACAGCTCCAGACATTGGCTCAGGTCCTGTCCCTGGTCATACACAGAGATCAGTGCCTGCCCCTCCACCTCCCTCAGGAGGAAGCTACAGACCCTGACAGTTTCTCCCCTCAGCCTCCTCCAGGCTGAGCAAACCAAGTGATCTCAGCTGCTCCTTGAGTGGCTTTCCCTCCACATCCTTCATCATCCTTGTGTAGCTCCTTTGGACGCTCTATAATAGCTTTCATTTCCCCTCAGGCAGGAGGAACTGCCTCTGCTCTGGCACCAAGTCTTTGTTTGGAGTGAGGGTGTGGTATTCTTGACCTCTGACCACTGCTCATGGCATCTCCCCTCCCAGGACTGTAGTCTTGAAGGGTCACCAATCCTTCTAGGCACCCATGGGAAGTGACAGAAAAAGGACATGCTCCGTTCAAGAAAACCAGAGAAAAAATTTATTATTGTCCTTTATAAAATATCTCCAATAAGTTATATAGGCAAATATTTAAATTAAAATAAATTAACTCCGCTCTATGCTGGGACATGCGACTGTCCATAAAGTCAAACTAGGATTTATGTTTCTCTGAAAAAATATGCCTTAGATCTCCAATGTAAGATTTGAAAAAAATATCTATGCTTGGTGAGAGGAGGGAGAATCTGCACTGGACAGAGGGGTTAAGGTGCCGTGCTGAAGCTGCCTGGTGCCAGTGGCACCTCCACATCCAGCTAAGTGCTAAGAGCATCCTCATCATCGCTCCAGTCAGGAGGAGCATCCGTCCCGAAGTACCGATCACCAAAATTCCCTGTGGGGAGACAGAGAGTCAGAGTGCAGCACTGTGGGAGCCCCGGGACCCATCCTCCTGCCTGGCCTCATCACAGCAGGCAAGGGGACCAGAGCAGGTTTATCTGACAGCTTGAACAGCGGGAAATTTGAGTGGCAGCAAAACTGGAGCAGCCTGTAGGCTGGTTTAACACCCAGTGGAAGGTGTTTCCTGGCACAGTAGAGGTGAGGACAGAACACAGTGAGCTTATTTTGGGTGAAATTGTGGAAGGTAGCATTTTAGGGAACGAGGTGGGCACAGGGCTGCTCCAGCTGTCCCAGCCTGACTTCTCTGCCTGGGGCTGGAGGAGGCTTATGGCATGTGGAATTGCTTCTGTTGATGACAAGGCGATGGGTGCCCCGCAGCCCTCAGAGTCAGCATGGTGATCCTGACACCCACCTGGCAGCAGCACCTACGAGGGGCACTGGGGCTCTGGGTAATGTAAGGCCAGACCTAAACTGCTGCTGACAACCAGGGCTTCATGTCCTCTCCCCACCAGAAGCACCAAAAATCCCCTCGCCACAAGTCATTCCTACCAATACACTCACCGATGCCGGGGATTATCCGGAAGAGGTCATTCACCTTCTTGTCCACAGCTGTGGTGATGATCTTCACCCGGGGGAATGCATAGGCGACCGAGTGGACACCCATCTCTGCCATGAGCAGGGAAAGTAAGAAGATCTTGTCCTCTGGGACATCATGATCCTACAGGAAATGCACAGGGGAAGCTCAGGATGAGTTACCCCAGGGCCCTGACACCCTCCTTCCCACAGAGGAGCCGGTTCCAGGCACATCCCCTCAGCGTGGCTGTGGCTGGTGCTTTCCAGGCTGCTCTGGAGCCAACCCCCCCTGCCTGACCCATCCGTACCAGCAGCACCCTCACTGCCATCATGGCCGCGGCACCCGTGGAGACCGTGCAGTCCATCAGGATGACGTGGTCTTCACTGATGTCCTTCGGCAGCCGCAGGTAGTGGAGCTGGGTGGAGGAAAGAGAGCAGCTTAAAGGCTGCAGGCAAATGGAGCAACCTGAGCCCTTCTCTCTGAGGAGTGAAGGATCCCTCCTGCCTCTCTGTCCCTCTCTGTCAGATCAGAGCCAGCACGCGCCCTCGTCAGCAAACCAGCCCCTGCGTGTGCACAAGCCCGCTGGCAAATTCCACTTGAGCAGCTTTCAAAGCACTCAACCCCTGCCAAGACAAACTCCCAGGTCCCGAAGGGCTGTCAGGAAACACCTGAGCCACGCCCCCACCCTGCACGCAGGTTAACACCAGGAGATGTCCTCAGGGCCCTGGGCTTTACCTCCGGCTCGCCGGTGTTGCAGTTGGTCTGGATGAGGATGGTGCCGATGCGGACGTCCTTGCACACTGCGCGCAGCGCCGGCTCCATGGTCTCTCCCGCCCGCAGGATGGACACCCCGGTGATCTGCAGCACATGGCCACGGTGGTTGCATGGTTTAGGAGCTGCCGCCACCCCACATTGGGTCTCAGCAGCAGGGGACTCAAATGGGCAACCCAGAAGCACATCCCTTCCAAGAGGGCTGCGCCACTCCCAGTCCACCCGCAGTTAGAGGGCATGAGTGGCACAGTGACATTGTTGATGGCACTCTTGGTCACTGACCTGCCTTTCCTGGTGGTACAGCGTGTCATACTCATGATAGCAGGCACCAAACCCAGCCTGATGGCAGCCAGTGCACCCCCACAGGCCGGGTCTCAATAGTGCTTTGGCTTCCACTTACTTGCTTCCCGCTGTATGTCCTCCCTTCGTAGTCGTGTCCCTGAGGGGTCTGGACTGTACAACTCTACAAAAAACATGTGAGAAGAGTTACCAGGGGCTCTGATGTGGCTCTCACAGGAGCCCTGGAGTCTGCCAGCTGCAGGGGCTGGACCCTTGGACACTACGGCTGGACAAAGAGTTGTCACCCAGGGCCACAGCATTGCTCCGCAGCCTTGGGGAGTCCTGGTGCTTTTTAATCCAAGGTTTGAAAGGACTGGTCCATGGGGAAGGTTGGAGGACCAGCACCAGGACTGTCCTTGCTCCCCCGCAGTTGAGGGTTAGGAATCAAAGAGGAAATACAGCACTGCAGCCTTGAACCCACCTGGAATGGAAGCAGGGAGAGTGCATGCTCAATCAGCAACCGCATCAACCTTTTGGAGTAGAAAATGAACTCGTCTCTGCTGGTCTCCTTATTTCTAGAGGGGAGGGAAAGGCAACATCAGCTCTGGACCAAGATCTGTCCCAGGAGATGCTGGCAGAGGTCTGGCAGTCCCTGCTCCTTCCTGGTTCTTGTTTGCACCATCTGAGCCTGAAACTGCAGTGTCTGTTTCACGGTAAAATGCAGAAAAATTCTTGGCAAGATCACTGAGCAGTAACTGCACAGCTCCTTTATGCAGGGGCCACCACCATCTGCCCTGTCTTGTGTCTCCAAGCCATATAGACAGGCAAAAGTGAGATTGGGAAGTCCAAAGACAGGCCAGCTCATCCCAGCAGCATCTGAGCCCCATCCCACCCCAGGAGCCACAGCAGGGGCTTTACCTGATGATGGTGTGCATGCCCCTCACCTGAGGGGTGCTCTTCAGCACACTGAGGGTCTGAGGAAGGGGGTGGCACTGGTGAGCAGAGGCCAGGGCAGCCCTGAAAACCAAACACATGGTCAGAAAGTCTGGGGAAGGCTGCCCGAAGGCTGGAGCACAGCACACGGTCAGAGCCATCCTCCCAGATGTCATCTCACACTGCACACACAGAGGCCACCCAGCTGAACTGAGTGAGCAGCCAGCCCTGCCTGGCCTTGCCATGGCAAAGGGACCTGCATCCACAAACCAGGCTCACTGGAGTTAGGGAGACCTTGCAGCCCAAGGACCTGCCCTTCCTGCTGGGCAACTGACCATGGTTCATAGAATGGTTTGGACTGGAAAGGACTTTAAAGACCAGCTTGTTCCAGCTCTGTGCCATGGGCAGGGACACTTTCCACTAGACCAGGTTAATCCAAGCCTCAATCAACCTGGCCTTGAACACTTCCAGGGATGAGCCAGCCACAGCTTCTCTGAAGGTGGCTGGCCCATCTTGGTTTCCACTGTTTGGAAATAAAGGAGAAAATAAAATCTGTTGATGGATCTTGGACTCATGGGGTGAGGAGGGGCTGTTGTGGTTGTCTGTGACCTACAAGTGCCAGATGTCACCAGGAATTGGACAGGCAGCCAGGTTGGCAGCGCTGGCACATATCTGGAATGTGACTATTTTAGAGACCACCTGGCCCATTCCAAATTGGGAACAGCTTCAAGACTTTATGGCTGGACAGGACTGGCTCTGTGTGACTCATTCCATATAACGAATAGGGCTGGGAGCTATTCTGGGATCAAGGGAACACCATTCACGGGGAAGTGCACAATGGAGCCCCATTAGTCACTTCTCCCTGTGAGAGTAGCAGTAATGAGAAGAAGGTCACATCTGGGTTCTACAAGGCTGGGCAGGATGGACAAGCAACTTTGTCTGGGAGGAGGGCTGGGGTTGGAAAGCCACGCATCAAATCACACATGTGCCAGCAGCTGCATCCAGCAAAAACACAGAGATGTCGGGGACGCAGAGAAGAGAGCAAATGAAAGCACTGCATGATTAAGATTTCAAATCAAGCAGAAACCTGGATTAATGGCACACAGAGGCACACAAGCGGAGAGGAAGACAGAGAAGATGGATAGGCATGGAGGAGGGCAGAGCTTGAGGCCTCCATCCACACAGCCATCTCCTGGTCTTGGCCAACCAACACCAAAGAGACATTCCTAAGGCCTGTGGGTACTTAAGGGCTCCTTCTTGCTTTACCATCTCCAGTGCTGTGTAGCAGCCAAAAGCCCCCATGCAGGGAATGCTCCAGAGAGCCAGGACAGCTGGCAGCCATGCAGAGAGCATGGATGGGTTGTGGTTCCCTCGTGGGTTTGCCCGCTGTGTGCAGACCCCATTGTTGGTTTGGGACAAGCAGCCCTCAAGGCCCTGGCCCTGCTGTCAGTGAAACGAGCTCACTCCATTAGTTGCTGTTCTGTGGGTTAAAAGCCCTCAGAGATGCTCCCATGCCAGGGCTGTGCTGCTGGCAGCACCCACCGCTCTGTCCCCACAGCCCTCCCTTCCCTCCTCTGGCCTGGGGACAGATCCTAGGGGCACAGCCCTGCCTAAACCCCTCTCAGCCCCTAGGATGCCAACACATGTGGTGGTGAGGGCATGACCCCTGCCTTGGGCAGGCGCTAGTGCTGGCACGGGGGCTGCCAGCTCACCTGCTTTATGGGGCAGAGATATGTCCCCAACACAGAGCCACACACACGCTCATGGCCTAGGCTGGGTTTGCCCAGGTGACAAACTGCTGTTGCCTAAACCAGAAGAGCTGTTTGGATCATCTCCCATACCACAGCTCACCAAGGGGCACAGGACTGAGCTTGCTACTGGCACTTTTCCCTTCCATCACTGCCAGGTCTATCTTACAACATCCCACCGTGCCAGTGGAATGGGCAGCCCCACTCCTGTCATGATGTGACCTGACTCCTGCTCCCTGCCACAGATGCCAAGGGTTTTCCAACCTGCATGAGCAGTGGGAACACCTCCCCAGCATCGTGAGCTGCCCACAGACCCCCAAGAAATGCTGTCAGCATTCTGTCACCAAATTTTCCACACCTTCCTTCAACACCATGCAGTGTGGGGACAAGGGAGGTTTGGATATGACTGCTTGGAAGCCACTCAGTGTTATGGGGGTCTCTCCACGGTGCTTTCTGGGGAAACAGTCCCATTTTTGGGATAAAGCTTCTCTTTCAAGTGCCCCCACCTCTGTCTGGCCCACACAACGCCAGCAAAGCGAGACCCATGAGCTGTCTGCCCCAAGACCCCTGCCCGGGTTAGTGAGGCAGCTCACCCTGCACAGCCCTCGCCCACTCCCCGCCGTTAGTGTCACAACCAAAACACTGCCATAAGCTTTTGTCTCCTCACATATCCCAGCGCAGCTTCCTCTGGTCACCCGGTGCGAGGGATGTTCAGGGGAGACAAGACAGGAGACACCAGAGTTTAAGAGGAGAGGGACAAACATGACATGAAACAGAGGAGAAAGCACTGTCATTAGTCACAGGGGGGAGAAATCCCCTAACTGATCAATGGCTCTTGGATGTGCCTGGTGCCTGGGCCATCACCCAGAACTCCTCCCTTGGTGACCAAGTCATGTCACCACTGCTCTCCATGGCACTGGCTCCATGAGGGAAAAGAACAGTTTGCTCTCACTGTCCTGGAGCTGCAGCAGGGACACTGTCCCACCTCTGTCCTAGGTAGCACCACACTGCAACAGTGGCTCTTGGGAGATTGGAGGGATGTAGAACCATAGAATGCTAGAATGGTTTGGATGAAAAGGAACCTTAAATATCAGCTTATTCCACCCTCCCACCTTCCACTAGACCAGGTTGGTCCAAGCCCCATCCAACCTGGTACTCAACACTTCCAGGGCTCATGCCGAGCCCTCATCCAGGGCCCCACTGCAATCTCAGAGCAAGTGTAGGCACTCAAGGCCAACAACCTTTGTCTGACCTAAAAATCCTTCATCCAACCTGCCCTGCTCCCAGGCAAAATGCTTGTGGGCTCATGGGGGTGCCCCCCTCCAACACGATGATGATCTGCTCAAGCCTTGGAGAACATGGAAAGCCAAGAGAACTGGAAACATGGAGAGAAACCTGGCTCTGAACAGAACATCACCTGCAGGGAAGACTTTCCTTCCCCTGGGCTCACCTGGACCTGCCCTGGGCTCACTGTGACTGGAGAGGGAAGAGCTCAGCCCTTCCAGCAGCCATCCACCATGTCACCCCTGGACATCCTGGCAGGGAAGCAGGGAGCGTGATGCCTCCTGTCCCTCCCTGCCAGGACAGGACTGTGACGGAACATCCAGACAGGCAGCCATGAGCACGTCAAGAAAATGTCTTATTTTGGAAACTTATTTTTCCCCCCTGAGAACAAAGGCTTTAAAGGGGAAAAAAATGGAAAGCAGAAGAAAGAGAGAGAGAGAAAGGGGTGACCATCTCCCAGGAAGGCTCCAGGGAGCATCCTTGGCTCTTTGTGGAACATGCTATCGAGCAGGAAGCAGACGAGAAACATCCAGCTACAAAGGAGATGATGCAGTCAAGGCATTTCAAACACGTACACGGCTGCCTTTCAGGGCTGACATTTCAAACAAGGGCTATTAAACTGTGCCACGGGTTGATATTTAAAGACACAATTGGCAAAGGGCACGCCAAGCTGATCAGGACCTTGGGGGTGGGGAATATTGATTGGCGAGGGGAATCAGCTGGAAAGAGCACTGGCTCCAGGAGCGGGGCTGGATGCTGAGAGCGTGGCAGGAGGGATGGAGAACAGGCTGTGCTGGGAGCACTGTGCCTCAGCATGGGCTGGCTGCTGCAGCTCCTGCTGCCAGGCTCCAGGAGGAATTCCCACCTGGGAGTGCTGGTATGGAACCACATCTCCAGCATGAGCACAGTCAAACATGGGGGAAGCTGGATAAGAAACATCCTAAGAGTGCTAGGGTTCAACCTGTGCTCTGAGGGAATAACTGGGAAGGCAAGCATGCTCCTCAGGAGCCAGTGGTTTCTGAATGAAACAAGCCTTGCATGTCCAAGGAAGGCACCACTTGCTTTAAACAGCCCAGAATTCACCCATCTGAGTGGGGAAAGACACTCCCTACCTGTCCCAGCCAGTCACCTGGCCAGGAGAGGAGCCCTGGAGCACAAGGACCACAGAGACACCTCAGGCTGGGGCCAGACCTGAGCACTCAGGTTTTATCCTACCAGCACAAAGCCTTCCCTGTGTCCCCACCACTGCCAAACAGCAATGACTTCAGAACAACCGTGACATTTAGATGAAGCCATTCCAGACAAGAGGATGGGGAATTGTTTGCGATGAAAAGCTTGTATTTGCCAGGCACATCTCATTCGATGTGATTCTCCATCCACTCCACTCCTCTTGCAGAGAGACAGCAGGGCTGGGGGAAACCACAGCAGCAGTAAAGTACTGGGGCTCCAGCAGTGGCAACAGATGGGGTTTTGCAGGATTTTTTCCCAGATTTTCTGTCAAAGGTATGAAAGGAAGCCTCAAACAGAACATAAAACCACCTGTGGGTATGGTGATCATGGAGGTGTTCCCAGAGGTCAGAGTTAACTTTCCACACTTGCTATTATAAAACTTCTAATACTTTATGGATATATTAAAAACCCAATTTTTAAGTGCAGAAGAAGATCACCTGTACTGAGCAACCCTTTGATTAAGGAGGAGAAAGGAAATTTTATGTGTGTGTAAGTTTCTATCTATCTCTATATACATATATATATTTGCACATATATTAGTCTTCTCTCTAATGTTATTCCTGCCATTTTCAAAGTAACAGATTTCTCTTCATACTAAAGAGCGCTTTCCCACCTGGACCTCCAGACACAGAGGGAAGCTTACGTGTCTGTATGGAAATGTCAGGCCCCAGGGTGTTACACAAGCAAAGGGAAATAAAATAAAACATCCATTCATCTAGCCAGTCTAGACTGGCTGAGGCAGAAATAAGTAAAGCAGAGCCTTTTCCCTGTTCATCTCAGTTATTTTAAAAGCTCATGGCATGCCAAATGTAAATCTCAAGGCTACTTGAGTTGAGTATCTCCATGCAATGATGGAGATCTAAATGGAAACCCATCTTCAGTAATGCATTCCCTCTGCTCCCTATGAGAACACCTGAAAGCCTAGGTGTCTTCTTAAGGGAAGCAAGAGAGCTGAAGTCTCATCTGGGGCCTCACGCTGAAGAGGTTAAGTAACTCAACATATATGTCAGAGCATCCACCTGCAGATACTGTGAAATTAGAAATCCTGCTGGACTTAGGCAGCAGGATTTTCTCAGTCCTCCAGAAATGGTTCTGCATCCTCCAGAAGCTGTGGGAAAGTTGGTACCTCTGGCCATGTGAAGCTGCTATGCTCCTTTGGGTGCCACTGGGCAGATCCCTGCGTGCAGGGAGGGGTCCAGGGGTCCCACTACCTTCAAGATCAAAGACAGGTTTGGGCTGGGAGGGACCTTAAAGACCGTCTTATTCCAACCCTTGCCATGAGCAAGGACACCTTCCTTTATCCCAGGTTGTTCCAAGCCCCATCCAACCTGGCCTTGAACACCTCCAGAGATGGGACAGCCACAGCTTCTCTGGACAACCTCTGCTAGGGCCTCATCATCATCACAGGGAAGAATTTCTTCCTGTTACCCAATCTAAATTTCTCCTCCTTTAGTTTAAACTATTCCCTCCCGACCTATCACTATCTGCCCATTTAAAGTCACTCTCCACCCTTTTTTCAAGGTCTTTGACTAACCTAATAATTGATGTTTAATGATCTTCAATCATCAGGGAGGGAGAGCGGCTCTGAAAATCATTCATTTTAGAGGATGAAGAGAAATAAAAGAGAATCTCAGGATGCAAAGCCTCCCCTCTTGCAGAGACAGGGGATCCCCAGGTACAAACCTGGCCCTGTCCCAGCTTCAGGGGTCTGTGCTCAAGCTGGCAGTACCTCCCTAGGGAGCAACCCTGTCCCTGCCATCCCAAAGCCAAGGGCAAGGTGGCCTTTTGTCACCGTGGAGGTGACAGGGCCATGCGCTACGTGAGCTGCCGGTCCCGCCACGGGTCGGGGTGAGGCCAAGCAGTGCCTGGCATTGGAAATGCCTCAGCTGCACAGACAGGACAGAGTGAGGGCTCTTACCTGACACTGAGTTCACGCTGCGGCAGCAACACAAAGACACAACGCAACCGGTATTAAGCATTGTCAACACCAGGGTCGTTTCAAGATAAAAAGAAAGGAAAAATAGGAGTATTTTCCTGAATTCACATGCAGCCTTTTGCCCTTCTTCCCCTCCCCAGGTCGACGAAAGCCCTCCCCAAGCCAACCCCTTGCCTGGCTCACAGTGGCACCCTGGTGGGGCTGGGTTTGCTGTGATATTCCCTGGCTGGATCCCAGGAGCTGGGGGGAACAGCCATTCCCCTTTCCTGGACTCTGCCGCAGGGCTGGGTGCCCTTCTCAGCCTGGCACTAGCAGAGATGCTGGGGCTTCGATCCTTCCTCCTGTGACCAAGGGTTTAGAAACCACCTTCACAACCAGAGTTCAGAGCTGGGAACTGAGGCAGCCAGGTACTCCAGGAGGAGGAATATGCCACGACACCTTTGCCAAGAGCAATCTCTCCTGAGCAGGCATGGGAAGCCGGATGTCAAGGTGTGCCAGCTCCCATCCATCCCAGAGCTGAGCAGCTGCTGCCACCTGGGAGCTACAAAAAAGACTTGAAAGAATCAAGCCCTTTACTTTCCAGTGCATCTATCTCCAGGTCACACTTCCTGCACTTCCCAGGACATCACTCTGAGCATTTCCACGACTGAAACATCACCAAAGCTACAACTGTGGGGTGGGAGGAGACTGTGTTGGTCGGGGACAGCAACACAAAATGCCACCAGTTCATTGCAGGGTCCCAGACCACTGATCAGAACTGGCCCAGGCAAAACAGGAGAAGACTTAAAGCCAGCAGTGGGGAAGTGATAGAGCATGTGCCTGGACTGGGGCTCAAACAAGACCAGACTTTGAGTTTTGAAATCCAGGAGCTGCACACAGCACAGAAGTGGAAAAGTGGGCTCCTGACTGGAAAGACCGTGCAGCAGTGTCCGCATGGGAAGGAAGAGGAGAAGCCCAAGAGCAGTGGAGGGTTTGGGGCAATGCTGGTCCTGGGGGGCAGGGGGAAACATCCCTTGGATCACGGGAGGCTGGCTGGTTTGTCCCCTCATGACTTGCTGTCCTAGGGAGGGAAGGAAGCTGCTGCTGGACCGCAGCTGGCAGAGGTGCCAGGACCAACCAGAACACAGGAGAAGGCAATTTCCTTCACTGGACTGAGGGAGAGAGAGTGCTGGGAGGAGTTCACAGGAACTCCCACACCTGGAACACAGGAGAAGCCAGGCCATTCCCACCTGGGCACCCAGAGCACAGCTCTCTGCCAGGCAAGGCTGTGAAGACCCCTCACCACCCAAGGACCGGGCAGCTCTTACCTCTTCCAGCTGGCTGTGGACGTGCTGAACAATCAGATCGATGGCCACAGTGTTTCCACTCCCTGGAGTGACCCAAAAGCAAAAGAATCACAGAATCAGAATTGTAAATGTTGGAAAAGCCCTCTAAGATCATCGAGCCCAACAATTAAATCGGCACTGCCAAGCCCACTGCTAAACCATGTTCCCAAGTGCCACATCCACACACCCTTTAAATCTCTCCAGGGATGGTGACTCCACCACTGCCCTGGGCAGCCTGTGCCAGGGCTTGCCAGCCCTTTTGGTGAAGAAATTTTCCCTGACATTCAATCTGAACCTCTCCCGGTACAACTTGAGGCCAGTTCCTCTTGTCCTGTTACGTTATACCAGGGAACGAAGAGTCACCCTGGTCAGGATCACAGGTTTTTTCCATGTTTCTTTCCTGAATTCCCCACTATGTTCAAAACCACATTGCTTCCCCAGCACAGCCCTTTCCTTGCAAAGCAGGAGACTTTCCTGCTTTTATTAAATCCTTATTCAATAATCTGTTACTCGATATCTCCAGGTCACTTCCAGCTCTCAAATAACTGTGCTGCAGGAGCTGGTAGGGCAGGAGACTGGCTGAGGAAAAAGCACATACTTTTCCCATGCTTTTGGGCAGTGTTTGGAGAGCCTCAGCTGGAAGGACCTTTGCTTTGTCATGGGACAGCCACTCTGTGTCCTTGCCAGCCAGAAAGAGCTCCAGGGACTCTGAGGCTACAAAGGGCATGCCAAGGGGAACACAGGACTGCCACAACACGGCTCCCTCCACACCTGTCTGCTTGGCACCAAGCCTAACCCCCATGAGGGTTCTATTGCTCCAGCTAAGCTTAGGGTTAAGCCTATAGTTAGGGCTCAGAAAAAAGCCCAGTTCAGAAAACCACAGAGCCCAGAGCGGAGGGCAGAGGGTCGGGGTTCCTGAGGGGTCTCAGGGGTGTCCCTGAGGACAGCCCTGGGCAGGTACCTCGGGGGACAACGATGTCTGCCAGCCGCATGGTGGGCTGGATGTACTGGTCGAAGGCGGGCTTGACAAACTTGTTGTACTGCTTGATGACCCCCTCGATGTCCCGGCCACGCTCGCTGATGTCCCTGCGCAGGCGGCGCACCAAGCGGATATCCGAGTCTGTGTCCACAAATATCTTCAGATCCAAGAGCTGAAAGGAGAGGGGAGGGGGCAAATCCCACCTGGTCAGGTGTGGGACCCAACCCACCTTCCCCCGCTGCCCCAAGAGGGCTGAGCCCCTGTTTAACAAGGCCTGGCTCTCCTCTGCTCTGGCCTGTGCAGAGCTTATCCTTGGAACCTGGCTGGCGCTGCTGTGAGCCCCTTGCTGGACCTTGTTCTTGTGTCCCCTGAGACCTGTCCTGCTCCAAACTCTGTCCCTACTGCTAACCAGCTCCAACACTTTGGCTGGATGTTGTTTAAGAGCGAGGAGCAGACAAGAGGAGTTACTGACTGTGACACACACCAAGCACTGGCTTCTTAAGCAAAGAATCCTTGGATGGTTTGAATTGGAAGGGACTTTAAAGATCATCTTATTCCAAGCCTCTCCCACAGGAGAGGGAGTTAATTCCAGGCAGGGAATTAATGCTGGAAAGGTGCCCAGCGGAGCAGGGCAGCTCATGGCTCT
This sequence comes from Donacobius atricapilla, assembly GCA_013397315.1. Taxonomy (NCBI): domain Eukaryota; kingdom Metazoa; phylum Chordata; class Aves; order Passeriformes; family Mimidae; genus Donacobius; species Donacobius atricapilla. Next base: position 305,309 of record WBMY01003554.1, on the reverse strand, counting down.
GTCCTTAATTGCAGGAGGCAGGACTGGGGATGCTGAGTAGAGTCTCCTGAGGGATTCACCCAGCTGTCCACTGGAGGTCATCCTTGCTCCAGAAAAGTGCAGCCTAAGTGCTTGCTTGGCAGGGGAGGAAACTTTTTAGACAGAGCCTGGCTAAGTCTGTGTACAGCTCACTGCCTGCTGCAGCATTTGTCAGGGCTGCAAAGATGCTCCGAGTTGTTCAGCCTGGAGAAGGCTCTGGGGAGATCTTAGAGACTCTTTCTGTATCCAAAGAAGTTCCAAGGGAACTGGAGAGGGGCTTTGGACAAGGGCCTGCAGTGACAGAGCAAGGGGGAGTGGATTCACAATGCCAGCGGCAAGGTTAGATGGGATATTGAAAGGAAATTTGTTCCTGTGAGGGTGGGGAGGCCCTGGTGCCCAGAGAAGTTGTGGCTGCCCCAGCCCTGGAAGTGTTCCAGGCCAGGTCGGATGGGGCTTGAAGCAACCCGGTTTCGTGGAAAGTGTCCCTGCCCATGGCAGGGTGTGCATCAAGATGGGCTTTAAGGTCCCTTCCAACCTAAACCATTCTGTGATTCTATGGTATGTCCAAAAAATCCCCAAGAGAGCCTGACGTGCTGGATGATTCAATGCTAGGAACACCAGGCTCTGTGCAGTAGAAGTTCAGCAGACTTTGCCTCTGGCTGTGCAAGCTGCAGCATGCAGCGTGGAGGTGGGCTATTTCTAGCTGTGTTTATGCACCAGCACTGCCAGGAACCAGGTCACCACTCAGCTCCTGTTTCCTGGGCACAAATGGCTGAGATCGAGGTATTTGCTGAAACACTTGACCTCTGCCAGGGGCTCTTCCCTGGCTGCTGAGAGTCAAAGCATATTTCTCCTACTCAGGGAAGCGCTGCTTCCTGGTGTAACCTGGAAGAGAAGGTCACCTCCCTGCTGCAGGACCTCAGGAGAGAGCATCCTCCCACCATCTCACCTTGGAACTGCTTCAAAACCCCTCCTCACCTTTAGGAGTTCCTTGTCTGCGAATGCCATGATGCCCTCGAAGATAATCACGTTGGCGCCATACAGGGTTTTCTGTGGAGTCAAAATGGATGTGGTTAGGCACAGAACACCTGTTCAGAAGTGCCCTGTCCCAGGGGCACCCTCTCTGAGTTCTGACTGTGACAGCTCACCCAAAAAAGGCACCCTGAGCCAGGCACAGAGCAGAGGGTGACAGCACCAACTGGATTGCCAAGGCCAGGGGCTGGAGGGGTCTCCCTCTGTCCTGCCTTGGCCATGCCCCACCTTGTCCCACCCCCCTCAGTGTCCCATACCCATTCCTTCTTCCGGCTGTGGGTGGTGAAGTCGTAGATGGGGATCTTGACACTCTTGCCTTGCTTCAGCTTCTTCAGGGTGGCGATGATGAGGTCAAAGTCAAAGGCGTCGGGGTGGTCAAAGTTGAAGTCATTGCTGGCTGCCTGCTCCTGCTGCTGCTTGGTCAGCACCTGCCACAGAGCAGAGCTTAGGGCACACGGCTGGGCAGTTCCCTCCCCACTGCTGTGCCCAGTCACCTCTTCCCTGCCCCACAAGAGCCACTGGAAGGGAAAACCACATGGCTGTCCCTAAATCTACAACATGTTTCCTTACCAGGGGTCACCACACAACCCCAGAGTGGTATGGTTTGGAAGGGATCTTAAAACTCATTTCAACTCCCTGCCATAGGCAGGGACACCTTTCACTAGAACAGGTTGCTCTAAGCCCTGTCCAACCTGGCCTTGAACACTTCCAGGAATGGGGCAACCACAGCTTCTCTGGGCAATGGCAAATTGAGGAGCCTGGCCAGGCCAACAGGGGTGCAGCCTCACCTTGTAGAAGGAGTCCATGGACAGCAGAACCACCCACGGGACATCAAGAGCTTCAATGATCATGGTGGCCACCGTGGTCTTCCCAGAGGCACTGCCTCCTCCAAGGCCTGCCAGGGAAAAGGTGATGAAGCCACCAAACCCAGGCACAGCCCTTCCCACCACAGGCTGGAGCCCAGGTCCTGCACTGTTGCACTAAGCTGGAGGACCCTCCAAAGTGGGAATTCACTCCAAGAGATTATCCTGGAAAATGTCAAACGGCATGTACTGGAACTGCCAGCAACATGCCCAGCAAAAGCTGGGAAACCCATTGTTAGATGGTTATGTAACATGGGGAGTGCTGGCATGGGAACCAGTCCAGACTGAATCCCTAGGAACTCGTGACAGCCCAGGCAACAGGAGCTGAGGGAACAAGAAGCAGAATGTGGTCTCCTAGAACCCATCACCCCTGCACACTCTTGGGTTCAGCTCACCCAGTCAGTGCAGGACTAACCACAGGGACTCCCCTGCTCTGGTCCAGGCTGGAGCCAACCTCAAATTTCCAAGGAGGTGGCAGGGCAGGACTCCCACCAAGATCTCCTGGAGAGCCATGGGGCAGGGGCGCTGATGCTGCCTGGGCAGTGCAGAGGTAACCTACCTATGACAAAGGCCTCCTTGGACTGTGTCCCGTGCTCGTTGTACCAGGGTGGCCGGCCTGCTGTGTAGATGGTCCTTTTGCTGGTCCGCAGCAGCGGGGGCTCGGACTTGCACTGGCTGGTGGTCCGCTTGCGGGGGGGCTTGGTGGAGCCCACGGCGGGATACAGCCGGTCCAGGGATTCAGCACTGCTGTTGCTGCGTGGGAAGAGGAAGGGGCACCGTTACTGGTGGTGGGGAAGGACACATGTGCCTGCTGTGTGCGAGCGGGGTCCTGGGGGATCCTGTGACGTACAGGTGAGGGATGCAATGGAAGGGTGGAGGAGCCAAGCTCAGCCCCGCTGCAGCACTGCCAGCACCCACATCTCTGTGACCCATGGCCACAGACAACACTGAGGGATTCTCACACGGAACCTGGAAGAGGTGCTATGCAAACATACGTCCCTAAAGTCCCGCTGTCTGAGGAATGTTGGTGTGGAATAAATTCCCCAGTGAGCTCTCAAAGCATTGAGGGGTGTGTTACAGGGGGCAACAACCCACCCCGGTGTGCCAAGGGACCTCTTTTGGGGATAGCAGTCAAACACATGGACTACAGCACAACCATCCTTGTCCCATCCCCAGTCCCTCTCCTCTCCCCACTTTGAGTGCTCCACTCATACCCAAGACCCAGCTCTCCCAACCTTTTGTCCTGAATTCCCCAGGGACAAGCCTGCCAGCTGGGCAGAGCCAGGCAGTGCTGGGTAAAGCCATCAGCTTTGCCTTGGGAGCTGAGAGAGCTCTGAGCTCATCCAAAGCCCTGGAGCTGCTGAACACTCTCCCTTATCTTCCCTGCTGAAGAGGGAGAGGAACTAGGCACCCTCCAGAGCCCTTTCCAGCTTGGCAGGAAGACAGCTGTAGCCGGGAGGCGGTAAGTGGCCTTTGGCCAGGAGATAAGTTGCAGCCACTGCCTGGCCAGCCAAGGGATGGGGAGGATTATTTATACCAGTGCCTGCTCCTCCCTGCTCCTGTTCTGTTGCCCCAGAGGGATTTCTGCTCCCTGGGAGAAAGTGCAAAGGGCTCTCTCTACCTGCTCATGCTCCTTTTCTCCCCAGCCATGACTGGGCCAGAAGGGAAACCAAGAGCTCTGGGCACCACTGACTCCAAGCTGTCACTGTTTGGTACAGCCTGGCCGAGCCAGGGGGCTTTGCTGCTGCTCTGTTATGGCTTGCTCTTGAAAGGGCTTAAACTGCAGGGCTTTACAGATTTTAGGTTGATTTTAAGCTGTTCCGGTATGAAGATTAATGCCCTTCCCTCCCCCAGCACTTTTCAGAACAATTTTAGATAAAGATCAAAATTTCAGAAGGGCCATCTGTGTGTGAAGTGTCCCAGCAACTCCCACCCCTACATGGCAAACAAACCCCCTGGGCACGGCGGGATGCCCCTGGCAAACCCCCTGGGCATGGCAGGATGCCCAAAGCACACCATCCCTACCCCAGCACTGGCACATCCCTGTGGAGCAGGCAAGGAGACCAGGATTTGCCTGGCTTTGCTGAACTCCTGCTAACAAAAGCCAGGCTGCAGCTCCTGCCCCCGTGACAGGACCTCTCCCACTGATGTCCACCCTAAGCTGTGCACTCATGTTCCCCACAAGAGCTCAAGCCACCAACACCCCACCCCTTGCCAGAGCCATCAGCACACACAGCCAGTTCCAAGCACTGCCAGGCTCAGGCTCAACCAGGAGCCCAAAACACCCCAACTGTGAGTCTTAAAAAGCAACCTCAGGAGACAACACCCATCAGGAAACCTTCTGGGGTGTCTTCCTGTGAAAAAATGGCTCCTGCCATGAGGAGAAGCAAACCCAGGTGGGATGTTTGGGTCTCCTCTCCCTCTGGTGAAGCTGCAGCAGCCGCTACCCACTGGTGCTACTCCCAGAGCGGGGCTGACAGCAGCCAGTGGCGCTGGGACATAAACAACGTCACTTTGGCTTGATAAAAGAAGCGATGATAAAACCAGAGTTGTTTACCACAGAAGAAAGCGGTTCCTTTCACCCGCATCCCAGCCCCTCTCCTGGGGCTGCGGTTACTCCAGAGCCGCCTGCTCGGCTGGTTTTCCTCCGGGACTGCATGTCAGTCTCCACGAGACAGGCGAGCCTGTTGGGATGCTCTGCTCCTTGGAGTAACACAGCACCAAGCTCTGCTGTGCCAGCCTGCAGATCCTGACCCAGGCCACCATTCCCAAACTGACTCTGAGTTGGACAAAACTCTGGTTTTTGGAGCTGGAGCAAGGCTGCGCTGTGCTCCCACTGCCTACAACCAGCATCAACATCACCCAGATCCCGGACTCCAACAGCTCCACTAGTGACCAGAATTACAGGCAGTGTCCAGAATTACAGCCACAGCCCCACCCCGCTTTCCCAAGTGCCATTTCTCCACTCTGCTGCCCAGGGTGCCTGCAGTACACCCAGGTTGGTGGCACAGAGGGGACATTGCTGTGGGAGGCAGGGACATGCCCCTGGGAGAGGAGTGGAGCCATCCTCCCCCTGCACACCTGGGGCTGCTCTGGGATGCAGCACCTGAATCCCATCCCAAGAGCTGGTCTTCTGCCTTATCCAAACAATTCTTTCACCAAAATTCTACACATTTCTATCAGTACCATCTAAACCTGAACTCTACTCCTCATCTACACCTCATCTACGCCTGTATCCTCTACAGGCAGATGATATTCTACACCTCTCAAATCCACAATTCCCATGATTTATTTGAGAGAAGCATGGCTGTGGGGCTGCAGGGCTGTCCAGGAGTTCTCCAAAGGTCATGCCTTTTCTCCTAATGTTACACTTCAAGATTTGTAGATGTTTTCCATGGCTGCCTTTGCCAGGAAGGGGCTCTTCTTGCTCCAAAGGGTGGGCTGATCTCAGCCATCTCCATTGGCCATTCCTCCCTAATCCTTTTCAGAAATTCCCTGAAGCAGTGCTGAAGCCCCCAGAGAATGGGACTCTGATTAGAGCTGGAATCAATGCCATTGCTCTGCCTAGAGGAGGGTCCTTGTCCCACATTGATCCTCCCCAGCAGAGCAAACCCCTGGGGTGCCAAAGCCACACAAATAGGAAAGGAAACATCACCTGGGCTTGTCAACTCCTCTCCTGCCAAGCCTTCCTGGAGGGCTTGGCTGCCACCAGCTCTCTCCAGGCTGTCCCCAGATTTGGGGTATGCTTTGCCTTCCTTGTGGCTACTGCATCCTGGCTGGAGCATCCCAGAGGAAGCCTGGGGGCTCCTGCTCCTGAGAAGGGCTCTCCAGCTCTGCTGTTGTGCCAGAACAAATGAAGGGAGCATTCTGCTCCTGCTTAGTCCAAGCATGGATTTACTGAGGTGCAAGGGACATCCCTCTCCATCCCTGTGCCCTGTGCTCTGGCTCTCTGCACCCCGCTGCCTTCAGAGACCCCCGACCACCCTGGAACCATGCCAGGCTGGGAGGGCAAAGGCAGCAGGTCCCAAAAGCGCCCACAGCAGCAAGGAAAGATGGCGCAGCCCCAAACCTGAACTTGGCAGCCAACAGGAGAGCATGTCCTGGGCTCTGCGCTCTGTAAACAACACACTGACCGAGCTCCCAGCCCTGTGGAGCCCCCAGCAGCCCCCCAGAGCCTGTCCAGGTGCCTGGCTGGCTGCAGCCATGTCCCATGGGAAGCCGATCTTTTCAGACTGGGGCTGAGGGACTGGGACAGAAGCCACCGAGAATTCACTCCAGCAAACAGACAGATGAAAACCAGCAAATCCTACCCAAAAATGAAGAAAAACTCACCTGCCATCTGGCCCAAGGGCCCAGCAGCCGGAGATGCGGACGCTGGAGAAGGCTGGGGGGCTGCTCATCTCCCCCTGCCACCGATCCAGGGGTGATCCTGGGCTGAGGGTGTCACCCCCTGTCCCTGTCCACAATTCGGCTCCTGTCCCACAACCTCTGGCACTACCAGGGTGAGGGAGGGGCTATGCCAGCAGGGCTCCCAGGGTGATTCTTGGGGCACGGAGCCATGCATGGAGTGTCCCCCTGGAATGGGCACTGAAGCGTTCCAAGAGGCCGGGATGAGGCAGAGCCCCCGCAGATCTGGGGGGCTGGAAGATGAAGGCAGAAGGGAGCAGAGCAGGGGCAGTGTCTGTGCCTGCGAGCTGCGAGGCGGTCAGCAGCATAAGAGGATAGCTTAACCTCCAGATTACGTTCATTACCTGATATTAATAGCACTGGCTTGATTAAAGAAAAAGAGGGGGGTTGGGGGTGAGGTGACCGCTCCCCTCACCGCCCCCAGCACAGGCAATAAACACCGGCCCCGGCACTGCTGGGACTGGGGGTGCTCGGCTGTCCTGGACGCGTGGGCTCAGCGGGGAGGGCACCTGGAAAGTGCCACCCACATCCACATCCACATCCACCGGCACTGGTGAGTTCCCAGGGACTTCTCGACACCGCTGGGGAGGGGGCTGCAGGGGGCAGGAGGGGATGACCCCAGGGCAGGGGGTACCCAGCCAGCACCCCCCATGCAGCTGGGGGAGCAGCTGGGGCTTGGGACCAGGGGCTGATTTTTGGTCCAGGACTCACCCTTTGGACCCCTCTCCCTTGGCTCCCAAAGGTGGGGGGTCTAGTTAAGGATCCCCCCCTGTCACCCAGCTTCCCCAAGAGCTGCCCCCTCACTGTCCCCTCAGCCCTGGAGTAAACAAGTGGGTGAAACTCAACACCCCGGGGCTGCGGGTGGCTAAGAATAACATCCCGCTGGATGCTGTGCCCAGCCATCCGCTCCCTCAGCACCCCCTGCCAGCTGCCCTTGCCTCCCCGGGCCAGCCGGCTCCTCTTCCAGCATCAGCCTCTCTAGGGAGCCTGGGCATCCTGCGGGAAGCCCAGGGAGCCAGGCAGCTGCTGAAGGGCAGGACACGTGGCTAGGGTGGGCACCACGGCAGGGGGGCCAGCCCTGGAGCAGACACTGGGGCAGAGCAGCGCTCACCCACAGCCTCACCAGCCTCCCAAGGAAGGGAGGAGGTGTCGCAGGATACCCCGGAGGGCAGCCAGGTTCTGCCAGGGACACAGAGCATCCTGACAAAGTCCCATGGCCACCAAGTGAGACCCCAGCCCACCCCAGCAGGGTGAGACAGGACCTTGGCCTCTGCAACCCCCACAGCCGAGGGGTTCCAGGGAGGGTGCTCCCTCCTGCTTAGCACCAGAACCTGGAGATGGGGTCAGAAATGGAAAAAGACCCTTTCCTCCTCTTCCTCCTCGAGCCATCAAGGTTATTCCAGAGGCAGGGGAAACATACTGCCTCCCAGAGTCAGCAGGAAACCCCTCCTGCTCTTGCTCACCAATGGGCCCTGCAGAGCACCATCTCGAAAGATGGAAACCTGATGGGAACCAGAGATGAGGGGCTGGTCCTGAGGCAGGGGACAGGGACAGGAGGGTTTTGGGGTAGCCTGTCCCCAGCACGAGCCGTGGCTGCTGCCCCGACATCAGGGAAGCCAGCGATGATCAAAGGAACTTTTCCATCCCTGATCTCTGCCCGGACTCCCCTCTCACCGTAAAAGCTCTCTCAGAAGTTTAAAAATAAAATTCTGTTCCGGAGCCACTTCTGTTCATTCTCATTAAAGAAGCAAAAAAGCAAAGGGATGCAGGACACAGTGCGAGTAGCCCTCGCCCAGGGATATTGTTCCTTATCGCGTGCTCCCGCTGCCACTTTTCCTGCCTTTGTTAAATGTCCAGCAGCAGGAGCAAGTCTCCCAGCATCCCACCCGCCATTCCCACCGGGCTCCCTGGTGGGACACACTGGCTCCAAAGGCCAGCTGTGACTGAGCCTTCCTGCTGGCACAAATCTCCTCTGCTTCCCAAGCCCCTTCCCAGTTTCTGAACTTTTGCACAAGTTGAAATTCCTGAGTTTTGGACTTTTTTCTTCCAGGTGATTTTTTAAGCAAATCCCTCTTCTAATGGCAGACTTAAAATATGGAGAAAGAGGAAAGCGGGCACAAAGGTCAGGATCCCCCCCCTTTTCCTTCTGGTGCTGGAAGCTGCTGGGTGGGTTTCCCCTGGGATTTAAGGATGGAAGCTGGACTGCATGTGGATTTTCCTTGTTTGGTCACAAGTATTGTCACTGGATTGGTGTAAGAGCTGCAGACACACTGAACCCCCAGTGGAAGGATGCCTGTTCCCAGGAGAGGGTTCTGCTCCCAGACCCCATCCTGTGAGCAGCACCCACAGGAGCGCGGAGGTCAAACCTGCTTCCTCCATCGCTGAGCTGGGCTTTCTTGGGCTGGATCCATGTGTGCCAGCTCTTGGCTGGGCCTTCCCTGTCCAAGAAACCATCCCAAGGGATGGAGGAACACAGCCAAAGAATGGAGGAACATGTCCAAGGGATCAAGGAAGTTTGGGATGGAGGAACTTGCTTGAGGAATGAAGGAACCTGCCTGAGGGATGGAGGAACCCAGACATGGGATGAATGAGCCTGCCCAAGGGACAGAGGAACCCACACAAGGGATGGAGGGACCTGGCTGCCATCCCACTGTCACATGGCATGCCCATGCCCATCCTGGAACCCACGGAATGTCACTCCTGGCTTACTCAGCCTTGTATGAAGCTCTGTCCTGGCCAGAGCCACCTGGAGCTGGATGGTTCATCCCAGCAGCTCCACACACAGGCGCTCCCTTCCAGCTCTGTTATGGTCTCTGCTCCCTCACCACAAAAGGACAAACATTTCCCTCTGCAAAGCCAATTATCTGTTGCTATTTATACCGAGTGGGAGCCACAGTGGAAGGGGCTCTGTTACACAACCCAGTTACTCATCTCTCACTCAACCAGCACAACTCAGGGGGACTCCTTCCTCTCATCCTCATCCTCATCCTCATCCTCATCCTCATCCTCATCCTCATCCTCCCCGCTATCCACCGCTGACTCACAGGAAGGGCACAGGCAGCTGCCAGCAATGGGTTTAGCTGCTGGAACATGCAGGATGGGAACATGAGGGATGGGAACAGGCGGGATGCTCTGGCACTGACTCCAAGGTTAGTCGGTCAGTGCCATGGGGTGTTGGTACCCTACAACCAGGGATGCAGGGATGTTCCATTCCTATAAGCTTTGCCACATCCCCAGAGCACCAGTGATTCTCCAAATGCATTTCCCAGATCTTTGGTGTTTGGGAGCAGTCAGTCCCCTGAGGATTGCGCAGGAAAAGGGGGTGGAAAATAGAGGGGAAACGTGAGTGTGTGTGTGCAGGGTGGCTGGGGGCAAGCACCCTGTATGGGGTTTTGGGTGGAAAAGTTCAGGTGTCCCACTCTTCATCTTGATGGAGTGGATGCATGTGCAAGCAAGCTTGGAAAATGGGGGGCTGTGTTTTATCTGCTGGGATATCAAGGGCAAAACCCATAAAATAAGGTAAACAAGGGAAAAGGTAACAACGTGAAAGGGAAAGAAAAGGGATTAAAATAAACAAGGGGCAAAGCGGGGCTGGGAAGAAATGGCTGGTGGGAAAAGAGAAGGCTTTTCATGGGGCGATGGGCTCGGGGAGGCCCCACTCGCGGAAGTGGCATCGTGGGAGACGGGACCGGCACCGCAACCCCCCGGAGGCGGCGGGAACCGGGAACCGGCCGGCCCGGGCACCGCGGTGTGCGCCCCGTCCCGGAGGGCTCATCCCGGGGAAAAGCACGCGGGGTCTTACCTGTCGTGCTGCTCCACCGGAGCCCCCTCGGGCACCGGGGCCGCGGCCATGGCGCTGCGGGGAGAGGCGGGAGCGGCGGGAGCGGCGGGGGCGGCGCTGCCGCGGGGATCCCCGGGACTTGTAGTGCGGGGTGGGAGGGAGCGGCCGCGGGAGTGCGGGTCCGGGCGGGTTTGATGGGTGCTCTGCGGGGCAGATGGGTGATGGGGCACAGAGGGGTGCTGCGGTCGTGGGAGATGGGGCTATGTTGGCACGGCTNCACGAGCGGTGGGTTGCGGGGTGCGGGGGGGTGTTTGGAGGTAGAGATGGGTGTTTCGGGCATGGGTGGGTGCCGTGGGGCTCAGAGGGATGCTGTGGGTACCTGTGGGCGCCATGGGGAGGCTGCGCAGTAGCATCCCTGCCCGGGACTCTGAGGGGTGCGACACACAGCCCCCCCCACCACCCTGCAGCTTGGGGGGAGCGAGATTTTGGTGAGCCGGGCTCTGACAATGTCTCTGGGCGCTGGGGAGAGCTGGGAGGAGCCCGGCCCCGTGGGGGTCCCGGGGCGCTGGGGGGATCTGGTTTTACTCGGCACCGCGCTCCCATCACGGCCGGGGGGCCCCGNTTCATCTTGATGGAGTGGATGCATGTGCAAGCAAGCTTGGAAAATGGGGGGCTGTGTTTTATCTGCTGGGATATCAAGGGCAAAACCCATAAAATAAGGTAAACAAGGGAAAAGGTAACAACGTGAAAGGGAAAGAAAAGGGATTAAAATAAACAAGGGGCAAAGCGGGGCTGGGAAGAAATGGCTGGTGGGAAAAGAGAAGGCTTTTCATGGGGCGATGGGCTCGGGGAGGCCCCACTCGCGGAAGTGGCATCGTGGGAGACGGGACCGGCACCGCAACCCCCCGGAGGCGGCGGGAACCGGGAACCGGCCGGCCCGGGCACCGCGGTGTGCGCCCCGTCCCGGAGGGCTCATCCCGGGGAAAAGCACGCGGGGTCTTACCTGTCGTGCTGCTCCACCGGAGCCCCCTCGGGCACCGGGGCCGCGGCCATGGCGCTGCGGGGAGAGGCGGGAGCGGCGGGAGCGGCGGGGGCGGCGCTGCCGCGGGGATCCCCGGGACTTGTAGTGCGGGGTGGGAGGGAGCGGCCGCGGGAGTGCGGGTCCGGGCGGGTTTGATGGGTGCTCTGCGGGGCAGATGGGTGATGGGGCACAGAGGGGTGCTGCGGTCGTGGGAGATGGGGCTATGTTNTGGGGGGGGGGGCAAGGCAAGCACCGCTCCCGGGGTCCCCACCCGTCTTTGGGGAGGCGAGAACGCCCATGGGGAAAAGCCGCGTCCTCAGCCAGCAGCGAGATCAGTCTAAATCTGTGCCTGACTTGGGTCCGGTGCCAAAAAAGCCATTAGGGAGCAGAAGAGGATTTATTCCCACGCTGGGAGAGCCGGGGGGTGGCCCCGGGTCCCGCAGAGCTCCCCAGGGAGAACAGGTCCTGGGCTGGATGTGGCCCCTGGGGCCAGGACACGCTGGAGGCTGCTGATGGGATGGGTGGATTGGGAGCAGCTTTAGGGCGATTTCTGCCATGGCAGTGGGGGCTGGCTGGGCTTGGGGCTGTGGGCTTTGGGACCCTCCTGGCACCAGGAGTGCCGGCTGTGCCGAGTGCTGGTGCAGCATCACCAGTCCTCACCTTCCCCATCCTGGTTTTGGGGGTACCCCTGGGTTGGTGACCACATGCTCCATCCCCAGCAGCTGGGGGAGTCCTTTCAGCCACTGCCAGGATGGACAAACCCAAACCCTCTGGACTCCATGTCCAAGCCTCCCACCGAACTGCCCAATAACGGTGAAGACAGTGCTAATAAAAAATCAATAACCATTTATTTGATACAGCTGTTTCATACATACAGTACAGGGAGCGCCTCAGCGCTGCTCGGAGCTGCTCGGACAGTACTCTCCAATTGAGGATTTGTCAATGATTAACAAAAGAACAGATCATCACAAATCAGGAGTTTATTATAAGATAGTTTACCGTTAAAACAATTTTATTTTTTGCAAATAAACACTTTTTAATATATATATTTATATATTT
>WBMY01003554.1:241186-293074 GCA_013397315.1 Donacobius atricapilla | reverse complement strand
TTGAAAATTTTTTTTTTCCTTTTTTTTTTCTGTGTTAATTTTTTCCCCAAAATACACTTATGCACTAATAACTGGCATCAACGAGAAACATTCGGATATGCCATGGGATGGGTGTCACGAGGAAAGAAAGAAAAGAACAAAATGCTCCTAGGGTTCCTGGGGGTGAGAGATGCTCCAGGCCTGGGCAGCTCCATCCCAAGGCTGGAGCTGGTGTGACACAGCCAAACTCACCAGGGTGTGCTGTTGGTGCCAAAGTTTCCCCAGTTCCCCGCAATCCAAGCTTTCCATGAGATCTTCCCACAGGCTTGCAGTCCATGCCTGCTCCCGTGGAGGTTTAGCCCTTTCCTTGGAGACATGGGTGATGGGATGGTGGAGGTGCGGGACCACAGCGTCACTGCGCCCGGGGTCACAAAATCCCCAAATCCCACAGGTGATGGGACGGAAGGGGACAGGACACCTCATCCCCCATCTGGTCCTGCAGCCTCTGCCTGGCCCTCTGTCACTGCCTTGCTGGGAGCACCTGAAGGGGCACAACCTCCTGGCCCCCAGCAATGCCACTAGGGTGTCACTCGGCCCTGCCTGCTCACCCGTCACAGCACTGGCAGGTGCTGGTGATCCCAGCATTGCTCTGGACCCTTCCTGGACAAGCAGGAGAGTAAAGGATGTCTCATGGAGAAGGGGGGACAGGGAATGGACATGTTCCTCTCCGAATGATGACTAGTGGGGAAAACCCCTTTTTTGGGGGAAAAAAAACCCTGAAGATTTCACTTTCTCACTGAAATTCCTGCCTGACCACAGCACTGCCCTCACTGGGGCTGTGAGTGCTCAGAGGGTGACAGAGATAGCCCCAGGTCCCACTGCCTGCCCTGAGACCCGAGATGGTCCCTGGGGTCCGCTCCAGGCTGGTGTCACTCTGTGGGGCCACTGCAGCTGTCCCTGCTCCTGTCAGACACTCTCATTATGGAAGCAGAAGTGGGTTTTGATCCAGACCCCATGATGACCCCCTGAGCCAGCCCTTTCCCATGTCTACCCCACTCTGAGCAGCTCCCAGAGCTCCCCCACTTTGGAGCACAGTGCTGCCTGTTAATTTAACCAATGAGAAGCCAATTAATTGCATGTTAATGAGAACAGAGTCCCAGGCCATGCCCAAGGGTAGACAGCGTGGTTTGTGTGGTGACTATCCAAGCCAGCAGCCCAGGCTACCCAGATCTCCCTTCCCTAGGCCAGGGCATGGAGCTTTCCTGGGGACTTCCCTCCATGGCAGGATATGATTTTGGGATCCAGAGGCTCCCTCTGCACCCTCACAGAGATTTCAGTGCCAGGCCCACAGCTCTACCAGTGTTCCCCTTCCTGCTGCTGCCTGTGAGCTGTTCCAAGCTGTCCTACAGCTCCCAAAACCCTCCCCCTTCCCCAGGGAGGCAGGATCTACCCCAGTGACACCATCCAAACACAGATCCAATGAAGTGCAAGCAGCGACCAGGCTGAGCTGCAGTGACTAATTAAGCTTTTTCACTAATTGCCTCGAGGCCCGGTGCAGCCAGCGAGCTCAGGCAGTTCCCTCAGCCGCAGGAACGTCCCCAGCTCGCTGGGCAATGCAGATGGTGGACCCAGGTGCCAGAGCCATGGACAGCGCAGGAGCCCTGGCTCCCTGAGAAGCCACCCTGGCTTCAGCCACCACAGTCCCCCCTCCCTGGCTGGAATAACCTGCCAGTGGAGGATGTTAATTATCACTGAGCCGCTGCTCAGAGCAGGGGATGATACTGAGCCTCTGGTGGTTGACACGGAGCAGTGAAGGAGAGCAAGGACTGAGGTTTGAATTGATTAAAGCAAAAGCAGAAGCTCCCCCTCTGATGCCTCTTTCCTGGCTCTGCATAGGGGAAAAATCAAATTAAGGTTTTCTGTTGTGTTACTGAGAGGGAACGTGCCCGTTTCCCAGGGACCGAGGTAGCCTGGTTTTGTCTGGAGACGGGCACATCCTGGTCCAGGGATGGCTCCCCCCGGGCTGGAGCGAGGTGTGATGACAGTGTCAGCACAGGAGCAAAGGGAGAGCTCTGGGGAAGAGCACAAGCAGGGATGGCACCATAGGGACCTGCCACCCTGAGGTGGGTGGTCAGGGGCTCAGATGCATCTTTGGAAGCAGAGACTCATCCTATGGTGGGTCCCAGCCCGAAAGGACAAGGGGAATGTGAGGAGCCTGGGCAGCAACTGGGCTCATCCTACAGCAGGACCCGTGATTGTCTCTTGATGCTGCTCCCATCCCTGTTACACACCTCCTGTGGCCACAGCTGGGGAACCGAGACTCCATTCCTCCCTCCTGGGTGATTGGCACCTTCGGGGACGGAGCACAGTGAACCACCCTCGGATGCCCCCAGGCCAGGGGAGAGCTCGCTGGCTGCCATCTCCCCCTGACCCTGGCACTGGCATCATGGCTCTGCCATCACAGCACTCCAGGCCCGGCAAACACAACCCGAGCACCGAGGCACAGCTCCCTCACCGCACGCCCTCCATGGCCGCACTGCCGCTCTCCACGGTGCCCACAGCATTCCCACAACTTTCCACTAAACCCTCTGGCCTGACCAGCCTCAGAGCAGCCCCTCTCCAGCTCACACCGCCAGCGAGTGCCACGCTCCCTGCTCCCTCCTGCGCCTGTTCCTGGCAGCACGCAGACAAACCCTGCCAAGCGATGGCCCCACAGAGCCGCTCCCTGCCGAACGCGTTCCCCCCCTGACCCGCGGCTGCAGGGAAAGAAGCGCTGCCAACCCCCCCTCACCGCAGCATCCGCTGCCCGACCCTCCGCCCGACCGGGCCAAACATCTTTGGAAACATCACCCTGGAGCTGGGAGGCCGCTGGGCAGCGCCCCGGGCCGGCCCCGAGCCGCCGGGGGAGGGTCCCCGCCCACGGGACCCCGCTGCTATTGCACTTCTCTTTCACTCAAGCGTCACCAGGTTGGCGCAGGGGAGGGGAATCACGGGCCGGGGGAGGCAGCGGGGCCCCACCGAGGGGTATGTACATGGGCACGGGGTGGAGAACGTTCCAGCTTCCTTGATCCTGTTTGTTTTCCAGTGTGAAACAAGGTCCGTGATTTGTTTAAAGTGGTTAATTGGTATTTTCTGTCTTTTTTTTTTTTCGTTTTTCCTTTCTTTTTGTAAAAAGCGGGTGAGAGGAGGGTGGGGCAAGGGGAGGTGGGATGGAGAGGAGGGGACATAAAACTGGGAGAGACCCCCACCCTGTTACCCTGGGCTGTAAACGAATCCTCGGAGACGAGTCTCTGAGCTGCTCATTTCTCGGGCATCTTGCCGGCTCCTCCCTTCCGCTGGCTCGGGGGCTTGAGGACGAGCTCGTCCCCCTCGGGACTGCTCCGGGAGCCTTCCCAGTGCTCGAGGGTTTTCTTGTGATTAGTCTTTGCTGCCACGCTCTCTCTGCCCTTCGGGGACATTTCCGGAGGCCTCTCCTTGGGTTTTCTCCCCCTCTTCTTCCCGTTTGTGCTTTTCTTTTTCTCCTCTTTGCTGGAAGAAAGCTGTTCCCTGTTTTTCTTTTTCCGGCTGGCCTCTGAGGAGGTTTGGAACCAGTTCTGTGTCCGTGGGGTGACACGGGGGTTAGTGACAGTCCCGAGAGCAGGCGCTGGCACCATTACTGGCATCAGCACCAGCACACACAACCCAAGCCTGGCCCAGCCCTAACCCCGCTGGCATCACCTCCCTGAGGTCAAACTGCTCAGTGCTGAGCTGCTGCAATGAGCCTGGGGGGGGTCAGGGACATCAAGGGGATATAGGGAAGAACCCCCCAGGCTGTTCGGGAGCTGTTACTCAGCTCTGCTCTTAACAGACATGGATGGATGGATGGATGGATGGATGGATGGATGGATGGAAAGGGACAGCCCAGGGATGTGTTTGTTGGAGTGGGGACCAACCCAGCCCAGCTCCAGCTGCTTCCTTACCTCCGAGTGAGCCTTGATGATGTGGTACTTGACGCCACTCTCGGAGCTGAACTCCTTCTGGCACAGGAGGCAGCGGTACTTGCCCACTGAGTGGTCCCCCTGGAAGAGACGGCAGCTCCTGCAGAGCCCAGAGCGCCCCAAGGGGTGCCCCCCCCCGGCCCTGACCCTCCTGTGATTTTAAAGTGGCACAAAATAAACACTCATGTCTGAACCACCAGATCTCTGCCAGCCTCGGTGCTGGGCCAGGAGCTCACAGGCACATCCCCTTACTGAGTTTCAGTCCATGCCACTTGTGCTGCTGCCTGTGTGTTCCCAGCATCAGGTGATGGGGCCATTGCCTTGTGTCCTCACTGTCAGCAGATCTGTGATCCCCTGGGGCTGAACCACCATCAGATTTATGTCCAACACTCACCTAATTTTCCTGTTACATTGTCAAAGAGCCAGGGTGACTGCTGGATTCCTGTCACCAGCGCCCTGGTGGGATGACAGATCTTCTGGCTCTGCTGCAGGTCACAGCACGTGGGAGATAATGTGCTCTCTATTGACGAGGGGGTTATGGATGGGCCCCTCTGGGCCATATATTTCCTCCCTGGGAATTTCTCCATAGCTGTAAATCTTGAGTTAGACAGGTCTCTCATTTCAGGAGAGGACAGGCCTGGCTTCAGGAATCCTTGCGCAAAATCGTCCTAGTGCATCAATCCCTACTGAGAATGGGGCGCTGCCTGGAAGCAGTCTCTGCTCTTGCTAAGGCTTTATGTATTGCAACCAGTTCTGCAGGATTTCACGGTGGGAATCACAGACCAGTTCTGGAGGGGCTGTGATTTATTTATGCCAAATTTCTTGGCACATGTATTCAAAGTAAATCCTTTCCCCTAAGGGGAAGAATCCTGCTGATGGCAGTGTGGGGGTCGCAGAGCAACTCCTCATTGCTGACTCCCAGTACCTGGCCCCAGCTGTGCCAGATCCAGAGGGTGCAGCTCTGTGATTCATGGAAATGTTCATGCAGATCCTGGCTGCTTCCCATGCATGGAACCAACCAGAGACCAGCTCCATTTTCTCTCAGAGAAGGAGCCGTCCTAATCTTCTGTGTTTGCTCTTTTATCCTGCATAAATCTAGCTTCTCCTGCCGGATCTCTGCAGTCCATTTTCTAAATGATCTCATTAAGGGCTGCTGTTCCAGCTAGCGCTGGAGGAGTGCGGGAGTTGGTGTTTTTAATAACCACAGGGTATGTATTGGAGCTGCCTCCTGGAAGCTCCATTCAATGGAAGCTGCAGCTGGAAATGTTTCAGGGTATAAAGCTTTAGCAGCGCTTACTTGGTTCCAATTTGAGGGACCTACACAGAGCTCCTGATCCCTCCCCTGGGGCAGCTGCAGGGCACTGGAGCTCAGGGCTGCTCCATCCCTCCAGTGGGAGGGCACTGGTCTCTGCATGGACCAGCTGCCTCTTCCAGACTCAGCTTATCCCAGGAGGCACCACACCAGCATTCCTCCAGCTGGGCTTCCAGAGGGGCTGTGGGGTTCCCACCTGCCTCAGGAAACATTCAGTTTTCAGCACCCAGCACCTTGGCTCTGAGCTGCTGTGGCTGATGTGTGGTTCTGTGATATGCTGGCCATGCTGGTTAGCCAAGGGCTTGTAAATGATCTGGGGGCTCCTGTGGGACAGGAGGACTTAGACCCACCGCTGTGTCCCTGGGATACTTTGTGTGTCAGAGATCTGGGCTAGGGTGAGAAGTCTGTGTTGTAGGACCTTTTCTCTGTAACTGGGATGGCAGCTACACCCCCTTCATCCCATCTGCTCAGCTCAAGCCTCTCTGCCTCCATCTGCCAGGTGACAACTCACTTGGAGCAGCACTGCCAGCCAGACCTCCAGCCTTTAACCTGTGCCATTGTCCCTTGGCTTGTTCCTTCCAAACCAGCTGGAGAGGAAGAGAAAATCCAACACCAAAATCACCTCTGAGAAAAGGGTGTAAAAGGCAGGACCTACCTTGTTGCAGTTGGCCAGGTGAGCTTTCAGCCCGGAGACACTGGAGTAAATGGCTTCACAGCACTGCAGGAAAAAACAAAGCAGGGTTAGCCATGATCCCCCTCATCCTTCCTCTGAGCCACGGCCAGGAGCCTGCAGAGCCAGCAGGGCCACCGGTCCAGGCTGAGCAGTGTGAGGTTAATGCTCTGCGAGGTGCCGAGGGCTCTGGTCACACGTTTCCCATTAGTGCTAATGGGAGTCATGTGGCCACATCCCTCTGCAACGGGCTGAAAAACGTCTGCCCTAAATGTCTCCGTGGAAAACCTACATTTGTGAGCTGTCGGGAGGTCCTGCTGGGCTACAGGAGTTCTTGGAGTCACAGCAGAGGCTTAATAGAGAGGAGAAATCACCCAGGCAGCGGCATGACCAGTTTCTGAGCAACGTCTTTTCCAAGTGCCTGTGTATGACATTAATTAGCCAGCCCGGCTCCCCTGGCCTTGTGGGAACTGCCTCCTTCAGAACTCCCATTAGCAAGGCTTTGTTTGGGAGGATAAATCCAGGCTCAGCACCAGGGTGGGGTTCACCTCTCTGTCAGCTCGGGCCAAGGCTGCGTTTCACAGCAAGATGAGGCACACGCACCATGCCCTGAGGTCTATGCCTGTCACAGGGCTTTAAAAAGCTTGGCTTAAATCTTATCTTTGCTTAACTCTGGGAAAAGCAGGTCCTCTGCATCAAAAGGGTGTGCAGGATGTGCAGCCTTCACCCCATCAGGATCTTGGGAGCTTCTGAAAGGCAGCTCCAGAGGCCAAACTGGGCAACGCTGCACTCTCAACCCAAGAGTGGCCTCGTCCCCGTGCCTGGTGGCTTGAGCACACAAGGAGGATCACAAAGGAGGGACACACTTTAACCAGGCACAGCAGTCAAGGGGTGGAAAGGAGGGGAAAGGAGGTGAAATGAGTTTCTGAGCATCACTGTCATTGGGGGCCCAATAAGAGCCATATTTGGTGAGTTTTTGCCCCAAAAATTCCCCCTTCCTCCAGCAGATGGAGACCAGCCAGCCCATGGAAGAACAGACAATCCTTACGTTGTTAGGACAGTTGATGCGGCCCTTCTCCTTCACTTCGTTCTTCCAGTTTTCCAGCAGCCTGGGATTGAGCTTTGGAAGCCCTGGTCGGGTGTAATTGAGCTGTGAACAATAGCAATTCATGAGCAGAGCTGCACACCCCAGCCCGGTCCGCGGTCCTGCCTCTTCACATGGGTCTTGCCCTGCTCTGAAGTGAAGAGGAGCTGAAAACTACTTGGGAGGCTTCCCCCAGAAATGCCATTCTCCCCCTGGGCACTGCAGAGCAGGGAGGTGGCTCTGCCCACTGCTCTGCCACCGGCGAGGGGCCCCTGGCAAACAGGAGAGGAGAGGCTCCCGCTCCCGGGTCCATGCCCACAGGGCCAGGACTGGACCCAGCCTTTCGGTGGATGGTGTAGGCACAGCCCTTCTGCCGTGTTTTATAACCAGGGGAGTAAACAACCCTGCACACTGGGCAGAGGGGCCAGGAGCGTCCATGGCTGCTTTCCATGGATGAATGGGCACAACCCGTTAAACAATGAAAGGCTCTTGTGTCTCTCTGCCTCTCCTTCTGGCAGGGCTGCTCCTTCCAAGTGCTTTTAATTAGCGCTTTATTAGCGACTTTGAGGGTTAGCATAGCGAGCTGGCCTTCCCAACTCCAGTTCTGCGTGTTCAGCACAAGCCAAGGCAGCTGTGGCAGCTCCAGGCATCTCCGGGCCTCCCAGCCACTGTGCCTGGCCCTACCTGCAGGGTTGGTCCTGGCCTGACACTGAGCCACTGTGCCAAGGCTGCAGGGGACAGCGGGCTGCATAACCCCACCGGCACAGCTCCCAGCCCAGCCCGGGGAGCTCTGCTAGAGCCAGTGGATGTTGTTCGGCTCCTGAGCTCCAAGCTTGCCCTGAGTGGGAGCAGTGCTGGGTGAGCCCACAGAGGGCACGGTGCAGGTGTGGGTACCTGAGCACGTGCCACTCTCCATGGGCACATCTGAGCACGAGACACAGCCGCACCCCTGCATCCATGCTGCGTGGAGAGGATGCACAGCCAAAAGGTGCTTGCAGAGGTGCAAACCCAGGTCAAACATTCCCCGAGGTCCTGGAGCTGGTGGTTTGGAGGCAGCAGGAAGCTGGCTGGATTTCTTTTCCAGCTGTGACTTTTCCTGAACATGCTGATAAAGCTGCGAATCTGCCTTTGGCCAGCTCCCCCCAGCTGTTCCCAAACCTCCCTGCAACGGGAAACTTGGGATGTTGAAGGCTCAAATGCCAGCCCCTCCTTTCCACTCAAATTGAAGTGATCCATGTGTCCCTGCAGCCTTCCCCTTGGCACGTGGCAGGGCATGGCCGGGTCAGGGAGCACTGGGCTCCATGTGAGGGGTAGGGGCATAGGGCCTTGTGAAATGGTGCCATGAACACTGCTACGGATGTGGAAAACTCCCCCGAGCCCCAGCGTGCTGCAATTCAGTCGTGCTTCGCGGCAGGGGGAGATGCCAGCAGAGCTCTTTGAAGCTCTGGGATGGTGCATCTACCAAGGGCTTGGTCCCAAACCCGGGGAAGGCAATGCCACCTCCAGGGGAGAACACAGGAGTCCCTTTTTGCCATTGATACTGAGAGCCAGGATGCCAAACAGCCTCCAAAATTAAAACCCAATCAATCCCATGAATGAGCAAACATTAACAGTAACCGCACACAGCCCCAGCAACAACCTCTCCCTCTGCGTGTCCCCAGGGAGAAGGCGAGGGGGGATGTTCAGAGATGTGGACTCTGCTGCTCTTCTTTCCCACTCAAGAGAAAAATCCCTCCCTGCTCTCCTCCAACGGTCCTGCACAATAACATGCAAATCCCATGTCTTCCCAGAGCACTGCGGTTCTGGGAATGTCAAAGTCATCTTTATGTCTCTGTTAAGAGGGAGCCTCAGGCATGGAATATTTTATATTTCTTTTTCTTTTCCATTTATTTTCCTCAAACAGCCTGTAAGTGAAAATTTTCATGGCCAAATCATTTAACGACTACAACTGGTTTTGGCTACAGCCCATCCCTTCTGAACAGTTGAAGGATGCTGGGCTGGGAAGGTTTGTTTCCTTTGACTGATGGTTTTATTTAATTAACTTTCATATTTCAATCCTCTCTGCTCCCTAGACAGCTCTCCCCTTCCCCAAAATATATCACAGTAAATGAGAACCATGCGGGATGTGTCAGCCTACGAGTGCGCCTGAAGCCTCACCCAGGTCCCCAGCACAAGGCAGTTTTCCCTTCATCCTGTGAAGTTGTGGATGATGCTGTGAAGGCAAAATGCAGCCAGGGGTGCTGGCCAGGCCCCACAGGAGGGTCATACCATGTCAGCTCTGCTGAGCAAGGGGCGGAAGGATGGACTCAGCCCCGCAGCTGGAGCTGGGATCCGGTTTGGCCCACAGTGCCATGAGTCTGCAGGGCTCAGCCTGGCTCCTGCCTGGATCGCAGGGCCATTGTTTTGGGGGACAAACCCAAGCCAGCCTCTTCTGCTCTGGAATTTATCCTGGTTCCAGTATAAAAACTCAAGCCTGGAGATGACGTTTCTCCCCTTTAGCTTTATGACTGGCCTCCGGCTGCCCCTTGCTCCAGATCCCTGGCACCCCACGGGGATGTACAGACTCCATGGCTGCCCCTACTGTCACTGAGACCCTGAGTCATGGGGAGGCAAATGGAGTGGCCGTGTATGCCACAGTGGAGCTCTGCATCCCTCCCTGTGTGGCACAGCTCCTGCCGCGGCTGCAGGAGCCCATCACAACCTCCAGCACCTTGAAGCAAGGAACCCCACCTTCAAGGTCTACCAAGGAAGTGTCACACTCTGAAACAGTGGAATTTCCACAGCATTTTCTTCCCTTCTGCCTCTTAGATGCCTCTTCCCTCTGCTCAAGGAGGTTGTTTCTCATGCCAGAGCCCACTGCCATGAGCTGGGAACCTACAGCCTCAAGGCTGCTCATGGGCAGCCGACAGCCCCAGCAAGGGCCAGAGGAGGGCCGGCATCATCTTCATGGACCTTCTGGAAAGGGGATTTTTGCCAGAAAAGCAGCAGGGGTGTGCCCTTCCCCATCTGACATCCCCAGCAAGCGGCTGTTGTGAAACATCCCATCTGTTTCAGCTTATCTGGAGGCAAATAAAGATCGGAGTGAGAAAATAAGACTCCAGTGTATATTTAGAAATGCTGGATTTGGTTAGCGGAGACCGAAGGCAGCGCAGGGCCTGGGATCAAGCAGCAATCGTTTATTCTGATGCCATTGCTTTGGTGTGAAGGAATCCATCCTCCTGGGGAAAGGCAAACGCATCCCACCACAGGCCACCAACGGGATCCAAACCCAGCATCCCTGTCCCCGGCTGGGACCGGCTGCCACGTGGCCACAGAGCAGGGGCTGCAGAGGGGCTGTTCCTGCCGTGAGGCTGCGGACCCCTGTATCCCATCGGTTTGATGAGGAGCTGCGCCTTCCCCTGGGTAAAGGTTTTGCTGGAAAAGGGACGGAGAGGGGTGGCTTTCTTCATCAGCCTCCTTGAAATCCATACTGAGTGCTGGGACCATGGTGGGGAACTGAGGAGTTCAGGGATGGAGCTCGTCCTGTGCTGCAGCAAGTTTGGGTGTATCCATCCACCACTGGCTACAGACCAGAGCTGGGAAGCATCTGTCCCTCTGGAACGCTGGAAATCCCTAGGGCTTGCAGAAAAGGTGAAGGAGCAGCTGCAATCTGCTGCTGATCCCTGACATCCCACTTCTCTCCACATCCAGTACAGGGTCTGCAGGCCCAGCAGTGTATTCCCAATGGCTGGGCATGACTCAGGGGGAAGAAGAGGCAGTGGTGTGGCGGCTCTTCTGGGAATTCCATCAGTTCCCACCAGTCCCAGTGCCCTGGTCAAGGTGAACTGGTGTTTATCTTCCTGATGCTCCAGGGGCTCTGAGCTGTCAGTTCCCTCAGGGAGGGCCACCACACGCGCTTGGTGGGGTGGTGGCACGAGGACATGGGGATGCTGCCGGCTGCTCCGAGCCTCCCATGTGGTACAAGGCTGTCCCACAGGCAGTTCTGCTTTGGGGCTGTAATGAGGTCAAATTGGGCACTTGCCAGGTTTCTTTCTACACCCTGAACTGAACCAACTTATAAAGGCAGAGTAGTCCTCAGCAATGCAAACCGTGGCTGAGCAAAGCAACTCAGAGCGTGCTGAAGTCAGCAAGCTCCCACCAGCCTGCCTGGGCAGAACCTGCCTCCCACCTCCTCCCAGCATCGCTCGTCAAGAAAAAATGTCATAGACTGAACAGATTATAAAGTGTTGTCAAGGGAACGTGACAGTCACTGCAAGACGCACCCACAGGCACACGCACGATTATGTACGGAGTCACCCACTACACCGACTTCCTCCAAAATCCATGTGGGATTTCATGCAGGGCCTGAGGTCTCTTGATCCTCCAACTCAAGAGCCTTGTTTTGCCATCTGGGAGCTCATCCAGTTCCGCCCTTTCCCATCTTTAATGCAAAACTGCTTCTGCCAGGCTCACAGCAATTCTTTGCATTTTAGCATTGAGATGGGGCTCAGTTAAACTTAAACAATCAGACTCTGAACACAAGAAATGTCTCATTAAAAAAACCCACCAGCACTTCATGGAGCAATTACGCCAGTGCTGAGACCTTTATGATGCCTTTGTCAGCCTGAGCATGTGCCCCTTGTCCAGGCCTGGGGCCCTGGGGGCTCCCTCAATTCAAAAAGAAAATACTCAAAGTCAGGAGTAAAGGGAACAATTCCAAGAGGAAAGAGAATGTAAGACCTGAGACAGGAACGGGGAAAAGAGAGCAGAACACCTCTTCTCCCACAGTATTTGAAATGAAACAGCTACTTTGGGCTTGTTTTTTTCAAAGTTATTAATGGATTGTAGCTGAAGTTATCCAGAAACCAACAATGGCAACACCAAGCACTGGGGAAATTAAATGTTTGCATGCAGTTGTGGCCCTGAAATGCCCAGCTCTGCCCCAAGGTGGATGGCAGTGCTGCAGCTGGATCCCCTTCTGTGCCAGTGCCTCACTGGGACACCAAGGTGGGTGAAGAAACTGCTGGTTTGTTTCTGTGCTGGTTTTCCAGCTGTCCACCACATGCAGACCAGAGCTGAGCCAGGGTGAGCTTCTCTGGGTCTCTGCAGGACCATGGTAGCATTTCTGCTGAGCACACACAGGTGCCAGGAAAGCCTGAGAGAGTCTGTGGAAGCAGGAAGGCATTTTGGTGCCAGCTCTGCTCTCTTGCCACCCCGTTTCCTGGGGTGACTGACCCCCATCACTTCTCCAAGCTGGCCCGGAGAACTGGGCTGTTCTCATGGGACAGAGTTCCATGTCTCTGGGCTGGGACTATTCACACTCTCCTGATGCCCTCTGATCCTCACTTCCATCTTTGCAGCATGCCCAGTATCTTGCTGGGGTGAATTTCAGAGCACTGGACAAGAGATGCCCAACTCCTCAGAGCAGGGAACAGGCCTGGCACCTAACTGCAGAGTCACCTGCTCAGGAAACAGGCTGCACCTCATGCAGAGACTTGCGGGAGAGCTCTGCATTGAGTCCTGGCAAACAAAAAGAACTCCTATTTTCCCTCTCTTTTTTCCCCTTTACACTGAAAACGTTTATGATTTACTGCTGCTTCATTCCTTTTACAGTCCAGAAAGAACATACCTGGAGGGAATTTCAGCTTTAGTACACTCCCAGGAATAATCACTTCCTCCCACAGCCAGAAGGGAGGTTTGGTTTAACGTGTACTCACTCCAGTGCCTACAAAAAGCTCAAGCCTGCTGGGGCCCCATGCAAATCCCACAGTATTGGGCCATGAGTGCACTGCTACTGGAGCCTGTGGGGCTCAGTCTTGTCTCCACTCTCTGCCTTCCTCTGCTCCGGGATACTGCAGGCCTTTTATCTCCAGGAAAGCAGAAGTTAAGGAGGAGACATGGAAGGGAGGGAATTCTGCCTGGGGCATCTTTGCTCTCTGACAGAGCAAGGGAGATGGTTTCAGATCTGATCTGCTCTTTTCACATGCTCCTCTTGGCTGCCAGCCTCTACTTCCCTGCTCAGCATGTGCCAGAAATGACCTCCCACCCCAACACTCTCAGGGCCAGACCTTGATCTCTTCCCCGTGCACCACCTCTTTCTCCAAAGGGCACAGCTGCCTGCTGCTGGGAGCCTCCAGACCACAGCGGCTCAGCCTGTGCTGGGTGGGCTCTTCAGCAATAAATCTGCCATCACAGCTAATTAATTTAAGACACAGCAAGTGAGACATGTGAGCCCTCAACCAGCTGGGGCCAGGCTAGAATCCTGGAATCTCTGCGTACAGCTAGTGCAAAACCAAAAGGAGAACTGAAAGCTCCTCACCCGCTTTGTTTCAGGCACCAGGTCATCCTTCATCCTCCGCTTGGTCCAATCCCTGGCCAGCTCATCCTCCGCTATCTCCTGGAGGTGGAAGACGGCAACTTGGGCCGACGTCCGGCGGATGCGGCCGCTCGGGGTCCTCTCAAAATCTTCTACAGGACCAGGCTCTGGCTTCACCTCTGGCTCCTCTGGCGCCTGCAGGAGAGCCAGAATCAGGAAGGGCAAGACAAGAGAACAAGCGAGTTCTCCGGCCCCGGGATGGGGATGCTGGGATTTGGGCTGTGTGTTTCCAGACTCGCTTTGTGCCTCTGCACTGGAGCACGGCAGCAAGGGGAGCACCCGCCTCCCTCAGCCCAGCAGCAGCCATAGACTGTGTCCCTCTGTGCTCCCACGTGTATAAATGTCTCCAGTTATTAGAGTTAGGGAGTGATTAGTGTTGGATGCACTGTCAGTAGGGATCAACAGAACAGAAAGGGATGCTCCCCAGGGACAGATCCTGCCACTCCAGCACTGGCAAGCAGCCGGTCTTTGCGAGGGAGCAGCATGGGGTCTGTTTTTTTTCTTTTTTTTCCTGCAGAGCATGGATGCAGGGTGGGCTGGAGCACAGCCCTGAGGGCACTGGGGAAAGGGAACACAGCTGACCACTCCCATGAACAGCATTTTTGGAGGGGCGGAGGAGGGTGTACCCTGTTCCCCCCAA
The DNA here is from genome assembly GCA_013397315.1 of Donacobius atricapilla. NCBI lineage: Eukaryota > Metazoa > Chordata > Aves > Passeriformes > Mimidae > Donacobius > Donacobius atricapilla. The sequence goes on along the minus strand of WBMY01003554.1, from coordinate 279,057 downwards.
CACCCCATGGTACAACACACGTGCATGGTGACTTGAGGGAGAAAACAACACCGGCCCGACGTCTGCACCTGCCTTGCCCGGCCCGGCCCTGCCCGGCTCTGTCCTGCCCACGGGCTCCACAGCTCTGCAGTCCCCCCCAGGGGGGGATGGCCCCGCTCCTCGGGCTGCGGAGGCCTCCGGGGGGCTCACCGAGGCCGTGTGTTCTGACCGCACGTGATAGTCGTGGCCAGCCTTGGATTTGTACTTCTTCCCACAGTGCGGGCAGCTGAACACGGGCTTGTCGGCCTCGGCAAGCTGCTTGCCACACCGCTTCTGGTGGTACTGGTAGCCCATCAGGCTGGAGAAGTTGGCCACACAACCCTGTGGAGATGGGGAGAAGGGGAGGGTGAAGGAGGGCTGGGGCTTCAGGTGGCCACATTGAAAAGGCTGGGGTGCCATTTCTCCAGGGAGGAACATTCCCGTGGAGCTGACTCTGAAGAGCAGCTCTGCCAACCCATCCCATCCAAGTGTTGGGGAATTTGACAGTTCCCAAAGAACCAGGCCCAGGAACGACAGACAGTGCCCTGGAGGGATGGGAGGAGCTGTCCCTGCCCCTGGCACTCCCTGCCCCAACATACAGACACAGCTCTCTGAACAGACACACAGCAGGCAGCGGGAGGGGAAGGCACTGGGGAGGTGCTGCCTGCACGGAGAGCAAAGCACCCGCAAGACAAACCTCTGCCACACGCCTCCCTTACCTGTTCGTGACTTGTCTGCAACCCGCTCGGCTCTGCTTTTGGTGTGGTTTGTTGGTTTGGTTTTACACTGTGCCCAGGACAGGCTGGGCTCAGGAGGCAGAGCCTGCCCTCCAGTGCTCCTCAGTCTGCCCTGTGCCCACCCTTCTGCCGAGCTGTCCTGTTGCTGGAGTGCACAGAGCCAGTGGGACAGGGATTGAGATGGCTGAGCTAAGGTGGAAACATCGAGTACATGCCAAGGGATGCCTGGAGAGTACATGTCTCCTTCTGCAGGGGACTCACTCGTTCCACCTTTTCACAGAACGAGAAACAAGAATTGTTCTCGTACCTCATTGGGGCATTTCAGTTTTCCCATCTGCTTTAGCACTTTCCTCAGCCTTTCCCGCTCTTCCTGTTCACCAAGTCCAGCGGTTTCCACAGGAACAGGCTGGAAACAAGGAAGTAACAGAAGCGACAGAGTCAACCATTTACTCATGTCCTCTGTGCCAGGAGTGGATGGTAAAGCCCTGCCTTGCAGGGAGCTGCCCTGGGCTGGATGGAACCTCTCATTAGGAGAGCTGGATCTTCCATGTTTTGTTATGTGCTGGATCTGCTCATGCCTTTCTTGTGATTACACCCAAAGGGCCAGCTGAGAAACCCGGGAGCAGTTCCTGCACAGAGGATTCACCAGCAAGACTGAAGAGCAGGAGATTAAGGCACAGGTAAAAGACAAGTCACAACTGGTAAGCACGGGACACACAGAAATGTAGTTATGCCTTGCCCTGGTATCTCAGAGATGTACAAAACCAGACTTTTAAAACAGCATCTAAACTACTGTCTGCAAAATTTATTCATGATAAATTTTGTGGCTGCTTCTCCCATCACGGTGCAGAGCTAAAGACCAGATTTTGAGATTCGTGCAAGGCAGAACCCATCAGTCCCGGATTTGCAGGCACAGTTTTGGAGGCAGAGCTTTGCCACTCAAAATCGACATCACCATACTCACTGGATCTTCCCCTGTGTTGGGATCTGAAACTCTCTTTTACTTTTTCCGTCCTCTGCTCTACTTATCAGGATCAACATGAGCCTACAAAACTACCTGAGAAGGAAATGCTTTCCTTGGCAGGACGGGGAAGGCCACCACCCAGGCTGAGCAGTGTGTGAAATGCTCCAAAGGTGGATCCCTCCTTTACAAAGATCATGGAAGGAGGACTTTTGATGGATGGCTTCATCACCTGTATGGAGAAAGGAGGCACAAGACGAGCACAGCCCAGCTCCCTTACCTTGCTGACGTGTTCAGCCATGGTGTGGTAATTCAGCCCAGCTTTGGACTTGAACTGCTTTTTGCAGTGCTGACACTTCAAGGCATCCTGCAGCTGAAGGAATTAAAGGCAAGTCACCAGACAGGCCACATCCTTCCAAGGGCTGCTACTGGTCAATAACCCCATGGGTGGCTGTTGCTGTAGCAGTACCCAGCGGGACCCAGCAGGTAACACAGCATCCCTGTTTCCCATCCCAGGCCCTGCCTGCAGCTCAGAGCTTTCTCTCTGTTGTCCTGGATAGCGTTATCAAACCCACATGCCCCAATTTTTGGAAAATATTCCATTTGGGATTTGGATTTAAAGCCTTACTGGCTGAAAACATCTGGATCTGGTGTCTTACTCTTCCTCTTAAAGGGTTAGAGAGAGAAGTTTTGATCTACCAACGCCAGTGGACTATGCTCTGCAGTCCTGTTAAATAAGACAGACACTGGCGTACAGTGCAATTTCTGGGTGCCTGGGCTGTGTGAAATTAGGGACACAATTACAGGAGGGTATTTTCTGCCTCTCATTGCCCTGCTGTTTGACCCAACTTGGCCTCCCGAGTGTGTGGGGAGATGCATTAACTGCACACCCTGAGGTACAAGGGGCACTTGCACAGTGGGTGAACAGATCTTGACTTTTGCTAGGGCAGGGACCCGAATTTACTGACTTAGGAGGTTCATGCTCTGGGCACCAAGAGACAAAGTATCTCAACAGGGAGCCAGTGCCAGCTGTGGTCATTCATGCTTCCCCTGCCAGATGATTGAAAGGAGAGTGGTGAGGGTAACACAAGACTGAGCTAAAAGCTGGAGAGGCAATGAAGATGGATCTGCAATTCTCTCCTCATTATGGAACTCTGGGAAAATGAAGAATAGACTCACTGCAGTCAGTTGGGAGTGACTCATGGTACCTGTGCTCCCATCAGTTAATCTTGTCCCAGACCCAGGGCCTTGATCCTAACAAGGTGAATGCTAACAGCTCCTTGACTCATTATATGCCACTAGCAGCTAATCTGGGATTTACTCCTCTAGCCAACACTTAAAAACATACCATGTCCACATTCCAACAAGCCCTCCTATCCTGGGATACCAGGAGGATATAACTACCCTTGCCTCCTTCAGGCCCAAACGTGTTGCAACCCTCTCCATCCCTTATTTCCTTTCCAAAACCAAAGGAAACAGCTGCAGACTGCCTAGCGACATGCATGGAACAGAGAAACCAATTTCCATTTTTTTAAATAAGAGTTTTGGGAGCCTGCACATCCTTTTCCCATTGTCCAGCTAAAGAATATATCAGTCATTAAAGAAGAGGGAGTGCCTCAACCCCAGGGTGACTTCTGATAGGGATCTCGTGGCTTTAGCAGCAGGGTCTCACTGAGGTTGTGCCACAGGTTCATCTCAGAGATGAAATGCTGAGAGCTGCACCTCTGGTCACACACCTGGAGCTTAGGGACTGTCCTGCCTGGGTTTCCATGAAGCACCCCAGCTCCCAGAGCAGCACAGCCAGCTCCGGTAAGGATTCTCTCTCCGAAGAAGTGTGACAGAACACTCAGTACAAGGGCTGGCGCCCCAAATCTTCATCTGAATATGGGGCTGGCATATTTCCAGCAGGGAATACATGACTGACTGCTCCAGCAGAGCCCTGCTCAGCAGGTCATCTGGCTGTGCAGCCTGCACAGAGCCAGCCTGGCTTGGGAGATGCTCCAAAGTGGAGGAAATATGACCAGCGATGGCCAGGATCCCCACTCCTCTGAGGTCAGGAGGATATGGAAGGCGGCAGGATTCTGCCCAGCGTTGCTGTAGTACGGGGTTTGGGAGGGAGACCAGCCTCCCACTGCTGTACAAACAGCAAGGCAATGGCTGGGGAAGTATTTACAGAAAATGAATGCGGAATCAAAGCCCATCCACATATTTTCAAATCAGGAGGCATTGATTCCATGTTGGCTTTCTGTGGCGATGGCTCCGCCAGGTGACGGATGAAGACGTAATCCTGCGCTCTGATGGATGGTGGTGTGGCAGAGAGACAATTTTTCACTGCACCATTACTGGACTCCTGCATCCTGACAGCCTGCCTGAGCACATCCAGGCTCAGAGTCTCCCTGAAACACGCTCTCATGCAACCAGTTTATCTGGCCTGAGACAAGGCACAGCACACAGTGAAACCCCATAGCCAGGGCTCCAGAGGAGGCCAGATTAGAGACAACCCCAACAATCTCTCCAGCTTTAAAACTATTTGATTAGCTACTAGAAATACCTGACTCTGTTGGGACACTGGGGCAAGGGGCCCAGATCACAAAGGGATTCAAAATTGCTCAGAATTAGTGTCCAAATCCCTCTGGGTCAACGCAAGTCAGCCAGCAAGCTGAAGAAGACCAATAAGTGTTCTGTCAAACACAGTCCAGAAAGGTTCTAGGAGGACCACTGCACATTTATGAGAAGCACATGTACACATCCATTCCCCTCCAAAATCCACGTGTTTGACTGAATAAAGCAAGGCCTTACTTTCTGGCAGACATCCATGTGCTTTTTGAGTCCCACAATAGTTTTCCTGGTTATAACACTGCAGGTTGGACAGGAAACTTCTCCTTTCTCGCTGATCTCCCGTTGCCACTGGTCCTCAGGGTTTGCTGATGAGGGAGAAGAGAGAGGTTTTACATCCAACCTGCCTTGGCTGCCTGATTTGGTAAGTTGAAAAGCAGTGAAGTGGGAAAGTTCCTGATGTTAAAAAAAGAGATACACTCTCCCAGGCAAAGCCAAAACTGCACATGAACCATGCAGCTCTCCCTGCCTCACTCTGTTGCAGCTGCCCAAGTAAACTGGGTCACTGGGTCATTTTATGTGGAGTTACCAGACCTGGTGACCAGGGGAAAGACCCAGGTCTTTCCAATCACTCTGCTATCCTGCACACTGGGAGTTAAAAAGGATGATGATGCCCCCAGCCACCTGATCCTGCCCTGCTTGGAATAACTTCCCCCTGCCAAATGAAACAATTAGCGGGAGTGAAACAAAGGTGAGCGTCTCAGCTCCATCCGGACGTGTGCCTGGAAAGCTTCTCTGGCAATCCTCTTCCCAGCAGACACGGAGGAAGCTGGGGGGCTGCTGGCTTCCAGGCATCTATTTATTTGAATGGCTGGGACCAGCCTTTAAAAAACCCAAAATAAGAGATACGTGGGGCCAAGAGCAGCTCCCAGGCCCAGAGCTCACGCCGTGTTCTCAGCAGAGCAGCGCTGGCCTTCCAGCAAGGGAAGCCTGGGCTGAATAAAATCTGCTAAGTCTGTTTATTTGGATGCTCTTGCATGGCTGTGAGATCAGAGAGTCGTTTATTTGAATTTGAAAGCAGTGCAAGGCACTGCAGCTGTGTTTATCTTGCACATCCTGCGTTCCTCCTGCTGTCACAGCTCTCAGGGAAAGCAAGCAACCTGTGCTGGGTGTAGGCTGCACCTCGAGGCTCGGGGAAGGTGCAATTATGCCCAGAGTTACACACTGGTGTCATTCATGGGAATGATGTTAGAAAAATGCCATCATCACGTAGGTCACATGCTGACTCACAGTGAAGCCAGGTGGAACTTGGCTCTCAACTCTCAGCACTTTCATCACGTTGACCTGGCAGTGAACTGAAGGTAAGGTGCCCCTCAGAATGTCAGTTGTGGTGGCACCAACATTTTAGCAGCAGTGGCTGTTTCCACATCTGTGTTTTATCTCAAAAGGGCAGGAGTTGTGTGCTCCTGTGTCTGACTTTGTGCTGCTTCAACTGATGAACCTGCCAGAAAACTCACCCAGTGAACAGCCCGCTGGGCCACGAGGGGTGTGGGGACCATGAGCTGCAGGTGAAGGTGGGGATGGTGGAATGGAGGTAGGGACCATGCAGGCTTGGGGTAGTGCACAGAAAAGCAGCTACAGTGCACACAGAGCTGCTGCCTGTGCTTTGCCCCCAGCAGCCTGACCTGCTGGTGGATGCACAGACGTTTCCTTCTTCACACCAACTCCTGGAGGTTTCTTTTTCAGCTCCTCGACGTTGGCATTTCCCTCCAGCTTCTTGGCTCGATGGGCTTTTGCTTTGTCCTCTGCTTTGACAAGACCTGAAAAGAAAGAGGATTTTTATTCACTACTTGTTTTAATGCTTTCAGAGCATCTCACATTTAACAGGTAAAAAAATCTCTCCCTCTAAGCCAGGGACACTGAGCTGCATGTCTGCCAAGGTTGTACATGTAGGCTCAGGTCCATAATTATGACAAGCAATATTCTAACAGCTTGTGGTGTTCTACAAACAGCATCATTTCCCCCAGCACAAGTTTATGAACTATGGAAACTCCATGACAAAGTGAGCTGGATGCCTCCAGCAAGGCAGACAGGCTGGGGAGCAGGGAATAGGGTGTTTTGGAAGAAACAGAAAGGGGGAATTGGAGCAGCAAATTCAGTGTGTAAAAGGGACATTCCTGCTGATGTTCCTTCACTGGAAATGCTGCCTAACTGCCCTGGATCCAATCCCCCAAATCCATGTGCATTTCAGCCCTATGTCTGTGCATCCACAGAAAGTGCTGGAGGCAATGAGGTTGAGTACCAGGGTCAGATCCACACCTGTCCCACAAGGGCCCACATCCCCCTGAACCTGGGGGTTATGAGTCTCACAAACCCAGGGTCTGAATGGAGACAGCACCCCATGACATGCTGGGGCTCCCTTGTTTTTGGGAAAGGAGTGCCACATGGAACTTGGAGAGTGTAGGCAAACACCTGCCCCATCTTCACTTTCCATCCGAGGCAGTGGGTCATGGGAACACCTTGTTGTCCAGGAACCCACAGCAGACGCTTCAGCTTCCGGCAGTGCCTCTGTGGGGAGGAGAAGGGAAACAAGCCCAGACTTCCCAGGAGCCAGAGGAAAGGAAATCACAGAGACCACATCCAGCCTGCTCGTCAGTGTTCAATTCCTTCAAAGCCATTAGTGCCTCATCCCCGAGTGCCTCATAGTGGAAGGTGCTGCCTCCTGCAGTGTCTGGAAACCCGCTTTCTATTTCTCTGGCTGAACGTATCTCATTGTCAGCCTGAATCCAGTTGCTCTCATTCCAGGGATGCTCCAGAATTTCCCCCTCCTTCCCAGCCCAGTTGGGTGTATTTATGGAGCATGACCAAAGTCCCACTTGCTCTTGCTTTGTCAGGCTGCAGCAGCCAATTCCCGGGCCTCCTCTCAGCAAACATCCCGGCAACACATCTCCTCTCCCTTGGATTCATTCTCCTGAATGTGGGCGACCAGCCCTGGAGATGGAGTCTGAGGGATGGGTGCGTCACCCGCCTTTCTACGGCGCAGAATTCCTTCCTGACACCACTGGAAATGCTGCGACATCCCAGGACGGTGGGATGGTGATGAGATGATGTTTCTCGTATCTCGCTGGTGTCAGCAGCTCGTTATTCTTGTGTTACAGATGAACATACCCAGATCCTTTCCTCTCTTCCCTCATTTACCAGCGCCAGGCTCCGGAACAGAGCAGACAGGGTTGTTATCAGTCACAGCTCTGTTGCTGCTTTTCACCCCCTGCATGGTAAAAGGTGCCAGCTCCTCCAGTGTGAGATCCTCAGGCTTTGTCTGGCTCCACCACAGGGAGGGATCTTGGGGAAGGGGCTTCCTTGCAATGCCCCAAGGAGAAAGTACAACCCTACAGCTGACCAGAGTTGTCCTGTATTACCTTTCAGTCCAAATGTCCCCGAGATGGACGGCTGCTCCCCCGTAAACTTCTTAGGAGTTTTCTGTTTCCTTCCTGACTCAAAAGAGAGAAACAGAGAGAGATTTGGTCAAATAACTGTACTTTCAGGGGGATTCATCAGTCCTGGGGCACGGGGTGGGCACACCTCCCTATGTTAGGAGTGGGTCAAAGGCTGTCAAATGAAGGACCCACCCACTAAACACCAACAGACTGCAGCTTCCCACTCCACAAAACCAGGATAAATCTGTTATTCAGGATTAATTCAATGAGGGAAAGTGGTGGCTCTTTCTAGTGCAAAAGCTAAGCAGTTTCCACTTGTGGCCGTGGTGGTTTGCTTTGGTGCTGCAAGCAGTGGAACCCCAAACCATGATGGGGACAACCACTGCCCTACACCAGCTCTGCAGTGGCCATGGACAGATAAGAGGCTCCTCACCCTGTCCCAATCCTTCAGGAAAATGAATTTGCCAGAACCATCCTGGTTTAACCTGACACTCAGAGAGGACAGACAGGCTGACACAGCAGCTTGCTGTGCTGCCAGCAATTCAACCCATTTACAATTCTAACATAGGATTGTTAAGGTTGGAAAAGATCTCTAAGATCATCAAATCCAACCATCACACAGGTCCTTTAGAAATATTCTACCACAGCTACGACTGAGCTTTAACTCCCAGTGAAGCTGCAAGAAACTGGAGAGCAGGGCAAGTTATTAAGGTCTGGAAACAAGGCTTGGCTGTCCCTTGGATTCAGAGAGAAACTCGCAGCAGTGTTGGCTGCAGCAGATCCCCTTCCTGTGGGACACCTTCCTCTGGGCTCCTGAACCAGTGTAGCCCTGGGCTCTAATCTTACTGTGCTTCATCCTCTCGGGGTCTTCCTCCTGCAGCGAGGCCTGGCTGCCCCGCTGCTGCCCGTTGTCCTTGCCACTGGAGGACTTGACCGTGGGGGTGGCAGCTGCCATCGCCTCAGCCGCTGCAATCTGGAACTCCTTGCTCTCCCGGCTCTCCGCCAGGCACTCGCCGTTCTCCGCGTGCTCCTGGGCCACGGCTTTTTCCGTCTTTGCCTGTTTGGGATGGATGGTGGGGCAAGCTGAACTCTCAGCAGGTCTAGGGCAAAGCACAGAGGGCTTGTTTAAAGAGGGGTTGTTAGACAAGTGCCCTGACACCTCTCCCCCCTTGCCAGCCCAGGTTGTAGGAATGGAGGCAGGCATGTTCCCCTTCTCCCAGCCATCCCTATGCCACTGCCATGCAGCCTAGTCACAGCCTGGTACCTTTTCTTTCCACTGCTCTTCCCAATGGCCTTGGGCACTTTGTTTTCTGCTTTGCTGGTTGGCACTGGCCGATCCAAGTGATTCCAGAGCCGATGCTTTTCCAGCTGGGTTTTGGAGGTGAAGGCAGCTTCGCAGTATGAGCATGAGTATGTCAGCTTCTCTGAGATTGCACCCTGTGTGGAGCACGGAGAGGCAGGTGAGCACAGATGTTAGACCACGAAAGAGAGGCTTTTTCTGACAGAGGCATAAACATAAATCATGTGCAGTACTCTTCTGCCCTTCCAAACAGTTACCATAAGTCTGTGATTCCCGCTGGGCCAGACCTCACACTGAGCTGCAGAGAGCTCAGTCCCTCTCACTCACTGCTCCTGGCCCATCTGTGCCCTCCCCATTTTCACGTCACGTTTTTCCTGGCGTTTTAAGGTCTGAGTGCCACGTTGCCCTGAAGATGGTAATGGAAAAGCCAGCCACTGGAAAGGACAGACAGTTCTCCCATCTCCTTACCCCCTGGCAGCGCTGATAGTGGTACTTCAAGCCATAAATGCTGGGGAACTCCAGCCAGCAGCCTGAATTGGGACATTTCACCCTAGAGTGGGCTTTGAATTCGTCCTTCCACTGGTTCATCAGAGGGAGCTGGGAACAGGAGAAACAAGAGATAGCTGAGTGAAGAGCACCCTGTGCCTGGGTGTGTGCTGATGCATCCCAAGGGAGCTGGGAGGGCACATGGGACCTCTGATCATTCCCATCCAACCCTTCCACCACCCAGCCATGAAGTGGACCCCAGGGATGTGTTTCAGTGTAGCACTGCTCACTCCAGGGAGAGCTGCTGGGACAGGTGCTGCAGGCTCACTAGGCTAATGATTCCTACTGAGGCTTTACCTTGCCATGCCTCCACAGCACACACACACTCCCTACCAGGCTGGGGAATAAATCAGGCCTGAAGTCACCCAGCTGATTTAATCACCCCACATTTCATCTAGTCTGTAAATCACCCCATGCCTCTGCTCTCATGACAAACTGCTCCGTGTGTTGTCCATGCTACGAGGCAGGAATTAAACTGCACAACTCTGCAGGGAATAAATCACCTCCTTGCCATTGCTGCTGGCTCATTAGCCAAGCCTGACATGGCTGTGACATGATCCAGTCATCTGGACATGGCCCTGGGAAAGAGAGGCTGGAAAGGGGTACAGTTCCTTAACCAGGGTTTTGGAAGATGCTGGATGCCTGCATGTAGGGGTTGAGGGACCAAGATGTTGCTCAGCCCAAGACAAAGCTGCTCTGAAGATTAAACCACAGGGAAGGCAGGTTTAACCCTGGAATGGGGCTGGCTGGAGTGCACAGTGCAGGGCACGTCAGACAGAGCAAGGCTGGGAGGGCTCAGGGACTGGAGTGTGTGGGGTCTTACAGGGATGTCTTTAAGCGCCTGGTTCTCAGCCTTGGGTCTTCCTTTCTTCCTGCCTTCAGTTTTGTCACTGGCTGCATTTCCTGCAAACAGACACAGCACACATCACCAGCCATGCTGGAGGAGCCGCTGTCTCAGTGATTCTGCTGCCCAGCCCCAGCCCCACCTTCCAGCTGCCTCCGTGGCACCCTCAGCTCCAGGCTGGCCATTCTCTGTCCCAGCAAGGATGGAGATTTCCCTCTGGAAGGCAATGCCAGTTCCTCTGCAAATGAGGTGCTGATAAGATGTGGCACAGGGAAAAATGGTCTCCTGAACACAGGCGTGTTCATATTGTGGACATCTGGAGTTCATTCCCTTCAGCAATAAGTTATCCTCCTCTGTTAGCAATTATGGCTTCAATCCCCTCAAGGTAACAGTGGCATCTGGGAAACATTTAGGGCACACGCATTTCCCCACAAAGCCACTGATTTTGGAAGCCCTGACTGAGCTACATCACCGGGGTCCAAACCCCTCCTGAGGTGCAGGCACTCCTTGGCAATCCAGAGTTTAGCAAGGTAAAGGCAGTGGGAGCCTCTCTCATAGAGGGGATCTGCCCAGCATAAATAGACAGGAGGAAAAATCTCCTTGGGCCTGGAGATTCCTGGATAGAGAAATCAGCCATCCATCAGCGTGACAGCCCTTAGTGTAAGGGTCCCCCAGGGCTCATACGCTCACAAGCCTCCATCCCGGGGGCCGCGACACGGGAGGCAGCAGATGGCCTGAACTCATTTAAGCCTTTCCATCCTTTGATGTAACACTTAGCTACCAACACGATGAATAGGCGGCGAGACACCCATCTCGTTAAGCCAGACACAGGCCTCTCCGAAGGGAGAGACCATCTCCATCCCTCCCCTCCTGCTCCCAGGGACCAGCTCTCTGCAGCTCCCAGGGCTGGGGCTTTTTGGCCAGCACAGCCCTCACTGGTGGGTCCAAGTGAGGAGCAGAGACACACCGAGACCCAGGCCACTTGTTTTGGCAGCCACTCCCCAGCTTCTGCCACTGGGCTCATCCCCTCTGCCCCATCGACCTCCACTGAAAGGACAAATCAGTTCCTTACCCAGCCTGGGCAGCTCTGCCGGTGGGTTTATCCTCGCCTCCGTCCTGCTTTCTTTGCTGGCAGTGGGTTTGTTAGAGCCTGAAGTTTTCCTTCCACCTTTACAGGTATAGGAATCCGCCATCTCTGAAAGAAGCAGGGGAGGCGTTAAAATTCACTCCTTGGAGCTGGGAAGAACACATGGTGAAAGCAAGGGGAGCTGCTGGGGAGGGAGGGAGGGAGGGAAATGAGAAAACCATCACGCAGCTTCAAGATTCCCACAAAGAGAAGAAACGGGACGTGCTTCCGAGTATTTGTTCTACAGTTGAGGAGCGCGACAGACATGGCTGGAAAGCTGCTTTCATTACAGCCTGGCTTCCCCTTCGCATACAATGGCAAAGACTTTATTAAAAATTATGGGCTGACTTTGCCCAGAGAAGTAGTGAATAAATGGCTTTTCCTCTTCGTTTATTTCTCCGCTTTCATTTAAGACACCAAAAGCAAAAAAAAATAGTGGGTTTTAATGAACAGATGTAATGATAAATTTCCAATTTTCCTTATTAATGGGAAACTGTTATAAACTGAGAATTGTTAATGTTATCTGAATTTTCCGTATTAATAATTCAATTTGGCTTCTCTATAAATAATGAACATCAGGAATGATCGCACAAGGCCCACTCTCACTCCTCATGGAAGTGGGCAGTAGGACACCCCTCCGTTCAGCAGTGCTAAGAGGAAGCCCATGGCACGACTGGCTCTGCCTCTGGCTTCAAGTTCCTTCTCTTCCCAACAGCACAAAGCAAAGGCACATCTGGGGATGGGGGCTGCTCTAGGAAATGTCATATAGGGATTTGGGGAAAATAAGTCCTCCATGCCTCCACAATGAGAGCATCAGACCCTTGGAAAAAGATTCCTTAGACCACCATGACCGTGAGACCTTGGCTGGGACAGGACGCTGATGTTCACCCTTGCGTTTTTTAAAATACGGATTCGACTCGTCACATGCAATTCCTCCCACGTTTAGCACCATTTAACTCAAAGGAGCTGATTCTCAAAGCATCCACACTCACCCTGTCTGCCCTCACGCCCAGAGGGCTGGAGGAGCATCTCCTGCGTGGCCAGATTGCCAGCCATGCCACCAACACACAGGACACAAGGGTCCAGCAGTTCTTTCTGAGGTGTCCCCAGGGACTTTCTGTGTAGGATCAGGGACTTTCCATGTGGGATGAAGCTCACATGCTCCAAGAACTGCAAAAGCTTCCAGCATGTGCTTGGCTGGTGACACATATGTGGTTGCTTGCACGGACACAAAGGTTAATCTGATCAAGTGAGAAATTCCAGCCTTGCAACTGGTTCTGTGGCATTTTGTGCTGAGCATGGGGATCGCTGATTCAATTAATTTGGGCTCTTTTGGTGGGAGAGTTGGGTAGAGTTTGTAGCCTGCCTGACAGCAGCTCCCTTCTTGAGCAGGCAGAGAGGGGTCCCTGTGGTTCCATCCTAAATCGCTGCTCCACTCTCCCACCAGTGTGGGCACTGCTACTGTCCCCAGTCCTCCAGGGACAAATGTGCCAATCCCCTTCCTTCCCATGCTGCCTCCTGGCACCTCTGAGCAATCCTCACTCAAGTTGCTCAAAGAAGAAAGGGGAAAAAAAAGACTCACAAAAAAACAGTGAAATGAAAGCTGAAGACAAGACTTCAGTGCTTACAATGGGGTGAAAACGAAGGGGAAACCCACATAACTGATACCTTTATCCAGCCAGGGCTAACGCCAAAATGCAGTGGGGGATGGAGCACAGAACCTCCTTGCCTGCCTCGCTGGCAAGCTTGAGGTGACATGCAGAGTGACAGCCATAGCAGACCCTGTTGGTATCTCTGGTGCTCACCTCCTGCACCTCATGACACTGTACCCCAACTCTCCCTTCCCAGAGCATCCAAAGTGCCCAGCTCAGCCGTGCTCCAGCAGCTGACCTCTCATCCCCTTAACACATCTGTCCCCTCAAAGGAATCCTCTCTGCCCAGGTTCAGAATCTTCTGTTTTTCCACACCAAATATTCCTTTGCATTCCCCCCCCACCCCTTATTTTTTAACGAAATGAAAAATAAAAACCTCATAAACAAGTCAGCAAGAGCCAAAATCTGCTCCCTGGCCACTGATACAACCCCAGGGATCACAGAGGAATTGTCCTGGAGACACAGAGCAAAAATCAGCCCATTGTGAGTTTTTGGTAACGTTCAAACTTCTCACTCATTTTTGAGTAACACACACTGAAAATAGGCAACAGCCTGTGCTCTTCCACACTGTCCTTAAGGTTTTGCTGAAAACTCTTTTGCAGCTGGTAATGGGAAGAGAAGGTATCCACAGGTTCTAGCCATGAACCAGGGGTGGGATGTGGTGTGGGAAGGCTGGGCCTGGTAGTATCTTATGAGGTCTCCAGCTCTTTCTAGGTAACTTTTTAGAACTTTGTGGCAACATTTTTGAAGCATCCCACTCCAGCTCCAGGAAAAAAAATGCTCCTGCGAAGGCAAGCACCAAAACGTGGTAAGTGAAGGTCAAGCTGGCACTCCTGGGAGCAAGGCTAAGGAGGAAACTCATGGCTGTAGGAAGGGGGAAGTGAGATTTGGGAATGAAAGGCACTGTTCCCAAGCCACTGGCAGCCCTGTGCAGCTGGAAATTGGGCACAGATTGGGAAAGGGGAAATAGTTCCATGAAGAAATGCCCGTCCATTAGTTTGGAACAGGCCTGAAGGGGCATGCAGGTAGCCAGGGATGGCTGCGACCCTTTCACAACGTCCTTACAGTTACCAGGGGTAAGTCACCTGCAGATCGTGACCCCAAGTTCTGCAGATTCCCACTGCAGTCCCATTGCTATGGATGGACTTTACTGCACGACAACTGCCTGGTCACCAGTCAATCTGCTCCACCTATCATCAGTAATTTACCAACAGCTTCAGAGGTATGGGACACCAAAGGCCAAGGGAGCTGCCTGTCCCAGCACAAGCCCTGTGCCAGCAGAGATGCAATGAGACCAGCACAGATGATGGACGCCACAGGACACTGCCATCCCTGTCACTGTCAGAAGAGCTGTGCTCCTCCCCATGAACTCCTGGCACAACCAGAGCTGCTGGGAAAAACTTCCAGTGAATAAGGACAAGGAAACGGACGGAGAGGCTTCCTCTTGAAGAATCACCCTCCTTGGAGGTTTCCCCGGGAGGGAAGCACATGGTGGGTGAAGCCCTGTGAGCCGCTGCCTCCCTGGGCACGGCTGGTGGCCGGGCAGCTCCGGAGGGACAGGGCACATCCCCCGCCATCACCCAAACCGTGTGACACCCTCGAGGCTCTCCAGGAGGGAGAGCCTTACCCAGGCACGCACGCACCCAGTGCTCCTGCCGCACATGGCTCCGGCCAGGAGCAGGCGAAGCTTCTGAGGGTGTAAAGTTTCTGTTCGAGGCGCGTTATCCCGTCCCTCCCATCTCTGTCCCCGGGGACTGACATGAAGGGAAAAGCGCCCGCACATGCCCGGCAGACAATGAGTCCTCACCGCGCCGCGGGGCCGGGGTGTCCCCTGTCCCGGGGGTCAGTGGGAGCGGGGAGCTGTGCCCGGTGCCGCTGTCACCTCCTGGGCGCGGGGAGCTCTGCCCTGCCCGGTGCCGCTGTCACCTCCGGGGCACGGGGACCTCTGCCCTGTCACCTCCCGGCCCGGCCGTGCCACCCGCGTCCCCTCAGTGCCCCTCCCCNCGGCCTCGCCCGGCACCGGCACCGGGATCGGCACCGGGATCGGCACCGGGATCGGCACCGGGAGGGCGGGACGGGGCAGCGGCCCCCGGGCCGGGCTGACCTGGGCAGGTGCGGCCGGACCCCGGTGCGGGCAGGGCTGCGCTGCGCTGCCTCCGCGGGGATGCGGGCAGGGTGCCGAGCTGCCATCCGCACCTCCTCAGTGCTTGGCCTCCGTCACACCCTCCGGGGCGCTGGCGGCGTGTCCTGCCCGTCGTCCTGCCCTCCAGGGTGTAGGCTTTGAGTGTCCTGTCTGTCATCTTCTCCTCCGCGGTGTCCTCCCTGTGGGCCTGCCCTCCAGGTCGTAGGCAGGACACCTTTCCCCTTACCCTGTCCTCCAAGATGCAGACAGGATGATCTTCTTGTCGTTCTGCCCGGCGAGGTGCCCTGCCCGTTATCCTTTCCTCCAGGGTGTCCTGCCCGTCATCCTACCTTCCAAGGTGTTGGCAGTGTCCTGTATATCACTGTTCTCTCCAGGGTGTCCTGTTCATCAGCCTGCCCACAAAGGTGCGGGTAGGATGCCCTCCCCATCCATCATCCATCAATCCATCTAAACCCAGGGTACTCCAGGTCACCCTGTAAAGTCACCCCAACCCCTGGGAATGATGCTGGGTGTGAGCCTGTTACAATGTCCGTGGGGCACTTTCCCAGCTCCCAGGCTTGGGATGTCACCCTTGCAGAGCTGGTGGCACCTGGGAAGGTGCTGCAGGGCAGAGCCAGCCTTGGTTGGCAGCTGCGGGAATGCATAGCCACACCAGGATCCGGCAGCAGCCCAGAAATTAGGGACTATCACATTAATTTTGCCAGGTGAGAACAGAACCCAGAGTAACCATTGCTGTCAGGGCCACCCTGCCTGCCATTACCGGCGTGTGGCTCCTGCGGTGCTGCCGGGAACTGAGAGGCCCCGGTGGCACAGTCGTGCAAAAAAAAAAAGCCCAACCCAAGCCGGGAGTTTCCCCGCGGTTTTCCCCTCTTTGTCTCCATTGCGGGGAAAAGATCTTAATTAACGTCTGCAGAGAGCAGGGAAAGCTCGGTGTAATTGCTAGGTATGATTATCGGTGGAGCGGAGGGTGCTCAGCAGGGTGGGAGGGACAGGCACAACCCACCTTCTTTGTATAAAATGAGGCATATCCGAGGCGGCCTCGCTTGCCAGCCTGGGAGTTGCCTCCCGGGAGCGCTCGGCTGCTGGGGGTGGCTATCGGGCAGCTCCACGTGCTGGCTGAGATCAGGCAGCACCTTCAGCACCTTCGAGGTTCCCTCCTCGCAGTAAACGGTGCCCATCGCTCATCCTGTCAGTTGCTCCATGTGTGCAAAAGTGCCACCGTGTCCATTTTCTGCATCCACAAAGCACAGTTTTGCATCTCCAAGAACAGGGTGAGGGGAGGTAGGGGAGCTTGTCCACCCTGAGGTTAGGCAGGGACAGGGACAGCAGGCAGCTACAGGCTGAGTGAGGTACAAACCTCTGAAATTATGCAATATAAAGGCGCCCACGTTGTTATTTTCAGGCTCTGTTGAGCAGAGGGGGCCAAGGAGTGGACTTGAAAAGAATAGCAAATGTTAAGCAGATGCTGAGGAGTGCTTTGTTTCATAGACAGAGCTGCACTGGGAAAGGCAGGAGGAAGAGGAGGAAGAAGAGCAACAGGGGCAGTGGTGCTGCCTTCCTCCACGTGCTCACGGGGAACCATCGCATCTCTTGCACCATGGCTTTGTTGTGGCAGTGGGTTGTGGATGAGAGCTCCTGCTTGCAAACCAGCACGATGCTGTGGAGGGGCATGTGGTGATTCCCCAGTGCTCTCACCTCCTGGTCACTGTCCCCATTGTCCCCAGTGTACCCACCACATGAGGCAGGAGGAGGCCAAGGAACAACACCCAGGCCCACACTGCAACTCTAAATGCTGGAGAAGGTGCTTGGCAGCAGGGATGAAGCAGTCCAAGCCACTGAGCATGTAAATTAAATTGATATGGACCCCAGGAAGAGGAGATGAGGGAAAAAACCAATTATATAGCCTGGATCAGCAAGGTGCTGCTAGCCTACATGCAGTCCTGACATTGCTTCTCCAGCCTGTCCTGCTGGTGCTGAGCAGATCTCCCTGGAGCTGCCCTGTGCCTGCCAGGATGCAACCAACACAGTGACCTCCACCCCAGCCCAGCAGCAATTAGGGTATCCCCGACAAGGGTCCGTTCTGGCTTGTAAACACACCTGGCCAAGAGTTTAAAACTCCACAAATATAAAAACCATTCTTTAAGGAAAGGCAGGAAATAATCTGATTTTCTGGAAGCAGATCCTCTTGGGATGTTGGGATCTGGAGGCAGGGCAATGCCCCTTGCCCAGAATGGTGCTGACTGATGGGGCATTTACACTTTAAAAAGTAACTTAAAAGCACACTTCTGAATCACAGTTTGACACCTTCCACTACACCAGGCTGCTCCAAACCCTGTCCAACCTCACCTTGAACACTTCCAGAGATGGGGTAGCCACAGCTTCTCTGGGCAACCTGTGCCAGTGTCTGATCAAGGAGCTGCAGCAGCACACTTCAGACCCTTAAGTCTGTTACAATAAAATGTGTGCTGGGTCTGCAGAGCATCTTCCTCATGTTGCTGCTCTGGAGGCATCCCAAAAGCTCCCACTAACTGCTGTGCATATGGGGCTGTGCAGGGCCAGCATCTCCACTGCTGGGAGGATGAGATGCTCAATGCGTGGGACTGGGAGCACTGGGAGCCCAGACTTTAGTCCATGTCTGCTGAGCCTGCACCAGGCACAGAGACAGGTGAGGGAAAGGGCATGACTGGATCTGGGATCCCAGATCCAGGATGAGAGTCTCAGCATTCCCTGTCTGTCAAGGCTTTCTCCTGGGATAAAGGATTGCAGCCAGCTGCTGCATCCCCTTTATCCTTGGAGTGACAGGGGGACAAAGCCCCTTGGAGCAGCCACATGCTCACACATCCACAGGACGGGCTGTGCAGAGGCTGGTCCGGCTGAAGGAGAGTGATTCCCGAACAAAGAGGGATTTGCAGCTGGTTTGTGCGGCAGCATCCGGGCCAGCCCCAGCCTCCTCCCGCACGCCGCTCCGCAGCCTGGGCCGCTGATTGGAAACCGGAGCCTGCTATCACTCCGACAGCCAGGAATTATGCTGATGGATTTTTTTATTATTCCCCCCCACCCCGTGCTTGAATGCACTCAGAAAATATAAGCAAAAGGGGAAAAAAAAAAGAAGAGCAAATGAAAATCCAAACAGATTCAATTTTAGATATGGCGACAAAGCAAAACGGATGCAGTGCGAAGAGGGAAGACTAAGGGGGAAAAAGCTCCTGCCTCAAGGAGGAGCTGGAGCTGTAAAGCTCCCAGCAGCCCTGAGGCTGCTGTTTGTGATTTACAGGGTTGTCGTGACATGGGGGCATATCCCCTGGGGACCCATCCCAAGCCAGGAACACCAACAACTGCATGGAGGACAGTGAGCTGCAGAGATGCAGGACAGGATTGGTGATGAAGTTATGTGGCTTCATCAAACCCTTCCTAGTTTTAGAAAATGCATCCTCTGATGGGAAGTGAAGAGGCTCATTTTCTGTGGAGGGTGTGAAGCATTTTCCTGGAGGCCCCAGTAAGAGCCTGTGCAAATGTGCTGCTTGGGAATGTTGCGTCAAAATCAAACCCCAAACTTGCCTTTCCAAAAAAAGGCCCAAGTGAAATGCTGTGGACGTTCAACTTGGCTTAGCAGCAAAGCTAGCGGTGCATCTAGGCTGGGGAACAGCTCTGGTCAACCCAAATGTTACTTGTTTTGGATCAATTATTTATCTCAGTCCTGTTGCCTTCCCTGGGCTGCCTGACTCCCACCACTTGCTGCCTTCCCTCTGGCGGCTTCCAGCCCGTGGATGCTGCCTCCTCCTTACTCCAGCCTTGCCAGGCAGTCCCATGTGTCACCAATCCCAGTGCAAACAGCCAGGCACCTGCTCTGACCCTGCCCAGGTGCTGCCAGCACCTGGCACTGCTGCAAACCTGGCACCACCCTGGAGAAAGCAGCAGCACTGTAGCTGCATCTGCACCCACCCCTCTCCATCCTTGTCCCAGTGAAAGCACCACAGCCATACGCACACTCACTTCTTGCCATCTTTCCTGTCTCTGTGTCATGCCCACAGTCCCTGGGAGTGTTTCTGGCTCTGGGGAGGCAGAGCATTCAGAGGGCATCCAGCAGCTGAGAATGAGGACCAAAAATGAAGGAAGTAATATAGGGGAACAAAATGAAATGAAGCAATTATCCCTGCTCTGATACTTTCTAATTAAGGAAAGTGTCACCCTTATTAAGAGGCCATTAATTCATTGTCATAAGTCACCACCAGAGTGCAAGTACCAAAAACGTGCCTGGGCCATGGGGAGGGGAGCAGCTTTCCCTCCTTCTCGCGCCACAGGCCCCAGCCCCAGCGAGAGCTGCTGCCCGAGGCCACAGGGCTGCTCATGGATTTCTGCAGAAAATGCCCTGTGCCTACAAGCTAGGCTGTGCTTTGGTGTGCTCTGCCGCGATGCTCAGCCTATCCCAAAGACGGATGAGCCCATCCACCCGCATTCCTGTGACTGCACGCTCTGCCCTGAGGGCTACAAGTGGGTTTGTGCAAAGTATGTGGTGAGATCTCAGCAGAGATCAGCTTCTGTCTGCTCTGGGGAACCAAGCTGCCGGAGAGCTGCTCAAATGTCTCCAGCCCTGTGGTCAAGGCCAGCATTTCCCCCTGCATCACCTCCCATTAACAGCCAGCTCTGTCTTGGCAGCCACTCATTATGTATTCTGCATGGAGGGCCCCACATCAGCTTAATTAACAAGGTAAGAAAAACGGGACCTTTGAGGAAATCTTAATTATATTATCCATCTCACCCTGAGTGGCACCTGATCCATCCCAACACTGTTTTCAAGTTCATTAGCAATAAATCAAGATTGATTAGTCGTGGATGTGCAGCAAGAACATACCGGAGCAGAAGACTTCTGCCGCCATCGCTGTGAGACTCTGTGTGTGTTCCTGTCTTGTCCTCCAGCACCAGGCAGTGGGATGGGACCAGGGCTATGCGATGAGGCAGAGGAAGGTGTGCTAGAGCTGGGATGTGGTTGTTGGAGCATCCCAGGAGTGGCTGTTTTGCTGTGCCCCTGCCACATGCTGGCACCTCACTCTTACCTGGGATGCTCTGGCTTGGAGCAGCACCCAGGCAGCCCTTCCAGGCTGCTGCACCTTTCCAGGGATGAGGCAGCCACAGCTACCTTGGGCAGCCTATGCCAGTGCCTCACCACTCTCTCAGGGAAGAATTTCTTCCTAATATCCAAGCTAACCCTGTCGTCTGCTGGTTTAAAGCCATTTTCCCTTGTCCTGTCACTTCATGCTCTTGTTCAGTCTCTCAGCTCATTTAGGCACAGAAAGGGGCTCTAAGATCTCACCAGAACCTTCTGATTTCCAGGTTTACCAACCCCAGATTTCTCAGGCTGTCTTCCTGGCAGTGGTGCTCCAGCCCTTGGAGCATCTTTGGGTCCGTACTCTGGACTCACTCCAGCAGCTCCACAACCTTCTGATGCTGGGATCCCCAGAATTTGAAGCAGCACTGTAGGTGGAGTCCCTCCTGAGCAGAGCAGAGGGGGACAAACCCCCTCCCTGCTGCCATACTGCTGGGGATGCAGCCCAGGACAGGGCTGCCAGCACATGTTGCTCATGTCAAGCTTCCCATCCAGTGACTTGGGGTGGTTTGTAATCCTCCCTGTGCACCTGATGGGATGACAGGGTCCTAATTAGATCGAGTGTGCAACCACTGGGGACAGGCATTCCAATCTAAACTGGCTCCAACGCAGCAGAGCCCATGGCAGGTACTGCCACCCCTGTGCCCAGCTCACCGTGTCCTCCCTCCCCACTCAGCCAGGGACAGCACAGGCTGCCTTCAGCACCCGGCGTGAATTTCAGGGTCGGAGGAATGGGGAGCGTTCCCTGCATCAGAGCCACAATCAGCAGTGCTTCAGAGCTGGAGGTGTTTACATCATCAAGCCAGGCTCAGTAATTACTCAGAGAAATTTGCATGCGTTTTCTATGGGCATCTCTGCTGGCTTTTTTATTTTCTGCTTGAAAACCTTGCTGGAATCTGCGAACTGCCTCGGCCACCGGGAAGGGATTCCTGGATTGTTCCTTTCTAAGAAGATGCTGAACATAACTCCTGATGCCAGTGACACATTGGCCCTCTTATTCAAAACAATTTCCACCAAATAAAGTGGCAAAAAAAATTATCAGAGACAGGAGTTGTGTGGCCATTCCCTGCCCCTGTGCCCTGGTGCTGCTGCCAGCATCCTCCTGCCTGCTGCAGGGGACTGACTGATGCTTGCTGGTGTTCTCTGTTTACTTTAATTGTTGTCTGGTTTTAATATTGCATGAATTGATTCATCTGTGTTTCATTGTCGGCACTGTTTGTTTTGGGGCACTGCCTGGAATATCGCTGGAAGATAAGTGCTGGACAAGTAGAAGGTATTTTTCTTGCTCAGCAAAAGATGAGGAGTGACCAAGCTATGCCTCAGTCCAAAAGGATCCCGAGCAGCATCTGCCTCCAGTTCCCAGGGTCCTGGTGCAATATTTATCACCCCAAATTCTCGCCCATGAACTGTTCTTCCTTGGATCCACCACGCAGATACTTTTTGCTGTATGCGCAGAGCTACCGAAGACAAAACCATGTCAGGGCTGCTCCGGATGCATCCCTGCTGCCTTGGGCAGAGTCCTGGGTGCCTCCTGGACAAGCCATGGGCATTAGGTGGCACCACACACTGCCAGAGCAGTAGCTCAGAGCCAGCCTGGAAAGATGCTCTGCTCTCACCATCACCATCCTCATCAGGACAAAGACACAGAGCAGGGACTGGGTGCGGGAGAGCATCCTCCGGTCAGCCCTGGGAATATTTTTTCACCCTGCTCCTCCACATCATCCTGTGCCGGTGGGTCTCAGAAAGATATCCAAACAGGGGCCACGGCTGGGGCTCTGGCCAAGTGCCATTGGTCGCGTTTCTCCTTTCTTCTGTGCCTCCTTTCTTCCATGCTGAGGAGCTGGAGGGGGCCAGAGCATCCTCAGGAGCACAGCAAGGGGCAGCCGGGTTTTGGGGCAGGATCTGGGGGGAACTCTGCCTTTTCCAGGGGGTCTGGGGAAGCCCCAGCACTGCTCTGTGCACCTCAGCTGCATTCCAAGCCAAATCTCCAAGAGCTTACTGCATGAGCCCAGCTGGAGCCTGGAGAAGACATTTCTCCCTGTCAGCTCCCAAGCTCTGGAGAGAAGCTCAGCGTCTCCCTCTAACGATGCGCAGACACCTGCAGCCGTGACCTGCTGTTTGGGCTTCTGGCCCCCTCCTCACCCCGCAGCTCCCTGTGCCTCCCCGCTGCTCCCACTGCCCCCCTGGCTCCCCACAGGACAGAAACAAACCCCACCGTGGGGAAGATGGGCTTTTTCCTGGCTTCTTTTTCCTTTTCTTAAAACTCAAGAAATTCTCCCACCTCTGTTGCTTGTGAATCTCCAGTGAGGTGAGAAGAGCAAATTTTGTTGCATATTTGAGAAGGTCAGTACGAAAGGAGGAGGAAATTCTAATTCCTGTGTCCTGGGGTACCAGGGGCTACACACAGCAAAGCCCTGGAGCTGCTTCCCTGCAGATGGAGCTGAGGGTCGCAGACCCCTGACCCACAGGCAGAGAGGAAAGATGTTCAGTCTAGCGTGGAGGGATTTAGGGCTGTAGACATCTGAGCATACCCAGGAAGGACTGGAGGGACCAAACTCACAGTGCAGGTTCAGGTGTGGGAAGAGTCAGAAGAGCAGTGAGTTAAAATAACAGTCTAATTTATTACCAGCAGAGTAGTGATGCCTTAAGTTTTAGCTTTCATATTTTCCGTATTCTGTACTGAATTGGTATATAACTCTGAAATTCATATAAAGTGTTAGCAAGTTCTCTTCACAGTGTAGTTAGACAAAACAATCCTTTTCCAGCCCGAGAACCAAGGACACCATTGCAGCTTCGGGCCCCAAAAGTATAGATGACAGCAAATTGAGGAGAGCAATCTGGGAGGATGGAATTTCATAACCTGAAGCTGTAATTGGACAATTAACCCCAATATGTAAATGGACCAAAATTACAAAAGTGTGAAAACTTGTGACCCATCATCCATCTTGGGTGGAGCGTTGGCTGGGATCTTGTGCTGCCCAAGATGCAGCCTTTGAAGGCTTTTTAAAATAAATACCTACTTTATTCCTTTAACACAGTCTAGTCTCTGTTCCAGGTAGCCTCGCAAGGCATCAGAAGCAGGCAGGAGGCTTCTCAGTCAGGGGGCACTGTGACCTGCCTCTACACCCCAGTGCCCTAGGGGTCTTGGGGTGCTGCCATTTTTGGACCCCCCAGGACCCACCGCCCTACCCTCACCACTTGAGGTGGAATGTGGGGAGGTGACAGCATCCACCCTGGCCAAAAATCCTGATTTACACATGGATTTTCCATATCTGCCCACAAGGGGAGTCTGTAGCTCTGTATGGGAGAGTTTGGGAGGTGGGGATCTAACAGCAAACACTTTCACTGTAATGATGGTGATGGTCATCAGGATGGTGCTTTGGCGGCACCATTGCCAGCACTTGGGCAGGAGGTCAGGGCAAGAACCTGCCAATGCCTGGATGAGCAGAGCTCTGCAGAGCCCGTGGGAGCATGGAGCAGAGCAGGATCAGGACCAGGCATGGGGGCCAGGGAGGACCTGGCACCCAGTGATTCCCCCAGCCCCACCCTGGGCAGCACCCATCACTCCCTGGCATCACCCCTGCCTGCTCCCCTCAGCCCTGCACGGGCTCCCCTGTTTGCCTGCAGATGAAAGACGAGCTCCCGGCACAGCTTCCTCCAGGCCATGGCACCCTCCCGGTGCATCCACCCAGCTTTTACTCCCAGATTTTCCAGCTCTGATGACCCAGCTCCCTTTTTAACTCACCAAGTGGAGCTGGGTGCTTGGGTCTTGGCCCTGCTTTGAATTTTTTGGCTGGTTGTATCATCTTATTTGCTACTGCTAACGTCACCTCCCCGGACGCTGGAAGACAGCCCAGTCTGATGAGGAAACCAAAGCTCCCTAAATAGGCTCCGAGGCATGGACATGAGTTGCCGGGTGCTGGGATGTTGCCCAAGTGCATAATGCTTCAGTGTCCTGCACACGGCTCCGAGCTGTCCCTGGAATCACTGCATTCCCGTTCTCCACAGTGCTGAGCCCTGCCTTTTGCCATCTCCTTTTTTCCATCTCTTTCCCTGTGAATCGTTAGGCTCAGGCGGATGGAAGTTCATCATCTGTCCCAGCAGCTGGTTTGCTGATTTTCCTCCAGTCAGGAGCCATGTCTGCTGGAAGAAACCTTCCATCCCTGCGCAGGAAAGTATTTCTTTAAAAGAAAGAGAAGGAAGAAGCAGAAGAGGAGCCCTGGAGTGTCTGGGAAGCTTGGAGTGTCTCTTCTTATGCTAAGCGTGTGGCTCAGGTCTCATATCGGCGGTGCACAGCCCGTCCCAGAGGAGCTCGGTTCACAGTGTTGGTGTAATCTGCCAAACAGACGGATCAGCTAGGAGACATTTCCAAAAGAAGCTGGAAGAAGGTGGGAGAGGAAGGAATAAACAGCCGGCAGGGTGGCAGGTCACAGCTCACCCACTGCCAGCCCCGGAGAATCTCTTCCCTTCCGGGCAAAAGGCCACTGATGGATTTTGGGCTGTGTGTGGCAGCCAGGCCCTGTGCATCACAACTCACCCCTGTGCTCCCTGAATGGCCCCACAACCCATCCTGACATGCCACAGCCCAGCCCCGGTGCCTCCCCGTGCCCAGCTGCCCCCTTGGCCCTACCTTGGCTGAGCAGCTGCAGGTTCCGGACCTCCTCGCGCACCTGGAGCTGCAGGACCTGCTGCAGGACCTCCTGGCGCTGCGTCTCCAGCGCGATCCCCATGCGCTGCAGCTTCTCCCCGTTCAGCCGCAGCAGCGCCCGGCCTGCAAACACGGAATCGCTCGGTGCCTGACCAGCCCCACAGGGAGGGCAATGACTCCAGGAAAGGGCAACACAAAGGGGAGCCCATCAGCATGGAGGAATGAGGAGGGAGTGCTCTCTCACTGCCTGGAGTAGTGCGTGGAGGGACAGGATGAGGAGGAATGACTGGCACAGGATAGGGTTAAACTGGATATTGGGAAGAAATTCTTCCCTGTGAGGGTGGTGAGGCCCTGGCATAGGTTACCCAGAGAATCTGTGACTGCCCCATCCCTGGAAGTGTTCAAGACCAGGCTGAACAAGGCCTGGAGAAACCTGGTCTAGCAGAGGTGACCCTGCCCATGGCAAGGAGGTGGAATGAGATGAGCTTTAAGATCCTTTCCAACCCAAACCATTCTGGTTCGTGACCTCACTTTCAGAGAGCGTCGGGTGGCAGCTCATGTCCCCAGCCCCTGACAGGTACCGGCACTGCAATCATGTAACCCATCCCCGCAGGCAGCAGCTTTCCATTTCTCCGCTCCACCTCCCACATGAGGAGATGTTTTCCGAGTGCCGGGTCCCCACGCGGGCTGGTCATCCCGGGGGAATGGGGGTGCCCATCACAATGCATTAGCGCTCCCGTCCCCACCGAGCCTCTTCCCTGCAGTCTGGGCTATTAGAGGAGGGATTTTAAACCTGCTTTTGTCCTTGCTTCCCAGCGTACACTCACTAATGCTGCCTTTGTTGCCTGAGCAAGGGCTGGCTGAGCTTTTGCATTAGGATTTTGCGTCCCCCCCCAGGGCAGCTCCTGCCCTCACTTCCCTGCCACCATCCCCTGGCCCTGGCAGAGCTCAGTCTGGCCTTGCACATATTGAAGTTGCACTGGAATGATGCTGTTACACAGAGGTCAAAGCCACTGTCCCCAGGGAGCAAAGGGGAGGGAGCAGATCCTTGTGGTAAATCTCCTTGAAGGACTTGATTGGGAGTTGGATTTGGACCTGGACAAAGACCTTTGAATCTTGGACTCTAACTGGGCACAGATTTTTCTCTTCTGCAAAAATTTTCAGTATTTAAAAAACTTTAAAAATATTATCATTATTATAATTATTATAATTATAATTATTATTATATTAAGCTAGGTGATGAGAAGACTCTTCCCTGTCTTATAAACCAATTTAGTCATTTTAAAGAACCTCCAGCCTGTCTTGGAACTTGCCCTGGTGGCAGATGCCTCCTGCCCAGCCTGAGTCAGTGTTGTTTTGTCTCCTGCTCTCACCCTGGCTGTGTCTCATGGGTAGAGGGGACAGAAATGGGGGATATGTCCATCTTCTGAACCACAATGTCCAAGCAGCCTTTCCCAGGAGCACATGGGAAGCAGTCCAGAGGCACACTGTACCTGTAATGGCGTGGTGCGAGAACGCCTCAACATAGATGAGATAGTTGTGTGGGCAGTGCTTCTTCAGCCATTTGCACACATCCTGCTGGGTCCACAGCACCACTGGCTTGACCAGGCTGCCCAGTGTGGGGCTAGTGTGGTAGATGCCATAGTGGTCACAGCCACGGACCTGAGGCGAGCGTGAGGGGAGATTAGTTAGTTAGATTAGAGAGCTAGTGGGATTCTACCCTCTGAGGATGAAAATGGAAATCAGTCCATGGGGATGGGGGAGATGCTCGTTGGCTGCATAGGATTGTGGTGATGCTGGCAGACTTTGCCTCTGCACCCTCTGGCATCTCTGGGCTCACCCTGAAATCAGAGGAACCAGTAAGGGAGGCAGGGAGAGTAGGGATGGGAGGTTAAGCTGCTTGTCCTGCAATACTTCCTAGCCCTCCTGCTGCAGACAAGAGACCCAGCTCCTCTCCCGCACGCATCTCCCAGCCCAGCAGAGCATTGCACAGGCTAAGGAGATGTCCTGGGGTGTCCTCAGGGTCCCCACCTCGCCAGGCAGAGATGGGCATTTGCTGGAAGCTCTCAGTGGGGATGAAGCTGGTGAGATCCTGGAGGACAGTGGGAACTGGTGCAAAGCCATCTCCAGTAGATGTTGGTGCAAACTTATCCCCACCAGAAGTCTTCGGGAAAGCAGCCAGCAGCCAGCTGGTGCCCTGGAGTAGGAAGGACTCTCCCTTTCTCTCTCTCTTAACCCCCTTCAACCCCGAGCTGACTGGTCACAGCGAGGTCCTGCACCCTTGCAGGTGTCTAAGGCCACCTCAGAATCCTACAGCCTGTTCCTGGGGTGCTGCTACGATCAGAGACACCTGAGATAAAGCAGGGTCACAGTCCCCAGCACCCCAGTGTGCCCTGGCCACCCTCCACCACCTGCTGAGCAGCACAGTACGGAGTGATGCCCACAGGGAGACGGAGTTTGTCTGACAGCATCCCTCCATCCCACCTTCCCTCCCTCCAGATGTCTGCTGCAGTGGCCAATCTCACTCTGAGCCACCCAGTCTCACCCTGAGCTGCTTGGCAGCTCCATTTTCTCACCCTCATCACAGCTACTCTGGCCTCACAAGGTTGTTGCAGCCTGGACTTATATTGTACAGAGCAAATCACACATCTTGAGCTGTGACTGCACAGGGGAGCAAGCCTGCTTCTCCTAGGAAAACCTCCAGGTTGGCTGGGAAATGGGGTTGGAAGATGCAGGAATCTCCCTTTCCCTGCTTTTAGCACCCAGGAGAGATTGGTGAGCTCTCCACTGCTGGTGATGCTGAGACTTTACCCTTGAGCAGGGCCAGCAAACATCGCTGCTCCAAAGCATCCACTTGTGCCCAAGCTGCTGGCATTGTCCTGGGCTGGATCACAGGCAAATTGGGGTGGAAAAGGCATCCCTGCTTCCCACAACACGAGGGGACTGGACTGCCAGGGCTCACCCATGCCCTGGACACAGCAGGGACGGAGCAGGAATAGCAGCGGATACACAACTTTGGCATGGGAAAGGTCGACATGTCGCGTGTGGCCTGAGGTGTGACAACATCGACCTCTGTGTGTGAACGCTGGCTAATTAAGCATGTCTAATAGAGGAGCAGGGATAATTAGCGTAAGAGGGACTCCAGACATCCCGCAGTTACTGAAACTAATGACGCATTCCTGAGAGATGCTGCATAGGAGGCAGTGGAGGGCAGCTGGGCTGGGATGTGCTCCCTGCCCTGTGCCAGGCATTGCCATGGAGCCTGGCCAGCCTGGTGAGGCTGCTGCCTGTGCCCAGGGGAGCGTTTGAACTTGGAAAGAAACTGTTCCTCAAGCAGAACTCCTTGGGAACCTTTAAGCAAGAGGGAAGAAGGCGAAGTTGGGAGGCTGCACATTAATAAGTAAGGAGTCCATTTCCAAAGCAGAGGGAAAATCCAATAGACGACGCACAGGATGCAGTTTCCGAACCAAACCCTCACCTTTGGGGGAGACCCTGGCAGCTGCCCGGCCCCACCAGACGCATCCCGGGAGTCGCCCGCCTGCGGGAGCAGCCCCAGCCCACGCCGGCTGCGCGGCTCCTTCACACTCGGCTGGGCGCGCCGGAGTGCGCCGTGGGGAGGAGGAGGAGATTTGCTCTCTGGATTCACTAACGAGCGATGATGAGAAGCGGAGGGGCTGGGGGGAATAACAACCAGCTTCCCGGGAGCTTACCGCCGGCCCCACAGATATTATCCAAATAACCCTCCGAGGCACGGGGGAAGAGGTGACAAACAACTGGCAATTTCCCTGGGCACGCACATCACTCATCAGACACAGCCCTGCACCGGGACCATCCCAGCATCCCTAAACCCCGCACTGCCTGCTCGGCGTGCACTCCTCGCTCCCCATGGAGGGTGCCCAAGTGAGCCCCTGCGCTCCCCAGAGGGGCAGGGGAGGTGTAAGAGATCATGGGTTTGTTTTCCAGCCGGCTGAGCCGCGCTGTCTCTCTGATAAACTCTCAGCCGTGAATATCGAGCGCCGGTGTGGAGGAGAGCAGGCAGGAGGGCTGAGAGGCTGCTCTGGCAGCAAGGCAAGAGGTGGCTGGGGGAACCGGGGGGTGGGAGCCATCCCCGGGCTCTGCAAGGAGCAACTTGAATCACCTCCCTTTGCTCTGGCGTTTTTCTTTGCTTATGGCAAATTGAAAACCTTTCACTAAATCCTTGTGGGCAGCACACAAAGGGGGAGGAGGGAGAACCATGATAAGCCACAGCTGGCAGCTGGAGAGCAGCTGGTGTGTCCCCATGCAGGAGCCACCTGGAGGTGATGGGGCAGTGCCACCAGCACTTGGGACATTTTCACCCCTGGAGCTGCTGCTCCTGAGAGCATCACAACAATATCCATCCCCGTGGGGTCTCGCTCCCTTCTGAAGTCAAACCAGACAGGCCCTGTGATACAAAAGCATCTCCATGTTGGCAGCTGGAAGCCAGGCAGTTGATTTCCCCTGTTTTCTTTCCAGCATTCACTGTTTGGATGTGCCACCTCTGAACCAACTCCCAAGGGGTTAAGGAGGAGCTGGGGAGCACCAGGAGCCACCCGCAGGGATGATATTCCTTCCTGTGTCTGTGCAGCAGTGAACGGATGGAAACCTTTGACTCACAGTCTCTATATTACAATAAAGTTTCAAATTTTAGGAAGACAATGGTCCAAACCTGGCTAAGGGACACACACAAGTGCTCAGTGTTTTTAAGGCATTATAGGGAATTTGGCCCTGGCATACTTAATAAAAAATGGTATTAAGTGCCAGCTCCTGGTGGGAGGGCAGGTGATGCACAGAGGGGAGGTGACACTGAGAACTCACCCCAGCACAGCCCTGGGGCTGATGAAAACATCACAGGCCTGATGAAAACACTAACATTAAGATGCTTATATATGCTACTATAACTAAATGCCCAATAATCATGAGGACTTTCAGCACAACAAGATCTGAAGGCCTGATCCTGCAGGGAAAGAGGAGACGCTCCTGTGAGGGCTCCATGGTCTGGCAAGGAGCCGTGCTCCCCTTGGCATGCCCGGGGTGGGGTGTGGGGGTACCTGCGAGCCCTCGGTGCCCGGCTGCCGCAGGAGTTTGACGGTGCGGCCGTCGGGGCGCTGGCTGCGGCCGTCGTGCCAGGTGAGGCTGCTGCCCGGGTTGCGCTGCAGGCGGTAGCTGAGGTTTTCGGCTGACACCGTGTGCTCCAGGAGGCTGCGGCAGAAGCTGAAGTGAGCAGAGGCGGCAGCGGCGGCTGCAGAGGGAAGGGGGGTGAGAGACGGCCGTGGTGCCCATCCACCCCATGCCTGGACACCCAAAAGTGCCTTTTCTACCCCACAGGACCTGGTGAACTCAAGCTGTGGGCTCCTGTCTCAAAAAACTCCCCGCTCCTGCATTGCCAAGAAGAAAATCCACCAGCCCAGGAACTGCCAGCTGGCGCTGGGATCCAGCAGGCACCCGACAAGATGTTTCCCCACACAAACCCCTCACGAGCGATGTTTGTTTTGACACCCGCCAGCCGAGCAGACGCGGGACCCGCAGCTGATCCCCGGCACGTGGTGAGAACCTCCTGCTTATCGCTGCCACTCTGCTGGGACAGGAACCGGGAGGAGGCCCAGGGAAGCTGCTTCCCATGGTCCAGGCTGACAACAAACTGCCACCACCGAGGGAAGAGGAGCAGAGAAACCCTCCCTGGGCAGCCTGGTGGAGAAGGGAATGCAGGCTGGTCCCTCAGCACAGACCGTGGGTGTCTGGGGACAGCTACTGTGCACTCCAGTGATGGTTGAACACACAGCAGCCGTTCAATAATGACCATGAAGAGACATTTACCCACAACGAGTGTTTTTTTGTCCCTTATTCATAGAGTCATAGGATATCCTGAGTTGGAAGGGACCCACAAAGGTCATTGAAGTCCAACTCCTTGTGTTTTAACAAGCTGGAGGTGTTGGGGTTGCAACGAGGTTGCAAAGCTTTCCGTTGAGGGGGGCTGAAGGGACCCAGCTGCCATAGGAGGAGGGTGAGTGGGTATTAGGGGCTCACGCTCTGTCTGCTCCAGATAAAAGCCAGACAGCTTGACATAAGCAGCTCTGATCCGTGGAAGCAAAGACGAGCATCCCCCAGCTCACCTGCTCCCACCACGGGGAGCCAGGCAAGTCAGGAATCACCTCCAAGAGCAGAGCAGCACCCAAAGGAAACTCACTTCCAGGACAAACCTAGAAGAGCAGGAGGGCTGGAGAAATACTGATGTAGCTCGTTTTCCTATTTAGTGGGTTTTATGAGGGAAGGGGTTTCAAAGAGACCACTCAAGCACACCTTTATGCAATAGAACAACTGGCCAAAAAAAGGCAAAGCAGAGTAAAAAAGGGTTGTCCCAGGATACCCAGACCACATCACACAGTGTTGTTTCTTAAATACACACAGCAGGAAGCACTGCCATGGGGAAACTGAGACAGAGGACTTGTCTGATGGCTGGGGAAGTGATTTTAGAGAAAACAAGGTGGAGGGAGATCCCTGGAGAGGCTCAGTGGGGAGCAGAGGCAGGACTGGTAGTGGTGGTGTCTGCACATGTCCCAGGAGCTGGGGATGTCTCTCATGACCCAACAGCCTCAGACACCCTGAGCCTGTTGGGTGAGGACCAGAGTGGGCTTTGCTCCCTCCAGCCAAGGATATCTGAGATGCCACTGTCCTGTCCCTGGCACCCTGAGCACCGTAGCTGCGCTGGGATACCTCCGAGCTGGAAACTGCCCATCCCACTGGGTGCTGCGGCACATATAAACCTGGCAGCTCTGGAGGGGCTGCTGCCAGAGCTGTGCCAGGGCTTCCCCAGGACTTGCTATGGAGAGTAGAAGGAAGGGGGCTCTGGCCAGCAGTGGGAACCCATATCCATCGGGAGCTATGGAGCGTGTGCCTCCAGCAGCAGGACGTGGGCATCTCTGCTCCTGCAGCAAACACTGCTGGAGGCAACATCAGGAGTGGGAGCAGACAGGAAAGAGGGGTGAAAGTCAAAGGGAAAAACGAGCTGGGAAGAAAGGCAGGTCCAGGAGCTTTGGGGGCATGGCTCCCCGTTGGAGCAGGCAGTGGCTGCCCTGCAGCCCAGAGGCCCTGGCTCCAGCAGTTCCTCCACAGTCTCAGTTTCCCCAACCCAGCCCTTGGGTCCCAATTTTCCAATCACCTGGCAGCACTTGACATGGGACGGTAGGGAGGGTGCTGAGCAGGGCATTTGGGAGCATGGAGAGGGTGGGGACAGAGGAGCTCCGTGTCAGTACAGCCCTGGGCTGGCTCCACGCAGGGACATGGGGTGACATCCAACACGGGCTCTCCTCTCCTTTCCATGCCCTGCCACAGCATCCCCAGGAGCAACCAGCCGCCCTCCATCCCCTCTGCCCCTCTCTGCTAAGCCGGAGGCTGTGCCCTCTGGCCAGGAATGCACATGCAGCATCTCTCCCCAGGCCCGCTGGCCCCACAGCCCCCCGGCCATGCCCTGAAGACCCCTCACCTGGCTCGGGTGGTCCCTGCGAGCTGCGGATGGTGGAGACGCAGCAGAGGGATGGCCGGCCCTGCTGCATCTCGGCGGGAGGAGGGATGCGCGTGAGCGCTCGGCACCGCTGTCACGAGTGCGGCTCCATCCCTGCCTCCCCTCATACCTCGTCCACACCTGACTGATTCCCCCGAACGCCTCCCTCCCACTGCCTCTGAGCACCGGCGGCACGCTCATCCCAGCTCCGGGCGGCCCCGAGCCGGTCTCATATGGAGAGGGGGGTGAACTACACCCCCTCCCCACCGCCCCGTGGGCGTTTGATCCGGAGAGATGCTCGGTGCTTTCCTCGTGCTCCCGCCTAATCCCGCGGCAGGGCCAGCTGGCACTGGGATGGACAGGGAGCCTGGGGGGGCTGCTGCAGGGGACACTGCACCCACCGGGCATCAAAGTGCCCTGGGCCAAGCGGAGCCATGGCACGAGTGTGGCAGCACCCGCGTCACCGGCGGCTTAGGGCAGTGGGGTGCAGGAGGAAAAGCGAAGACGGACCGTGGTGATGAACAACCTTAACAGGGAGGGGCCGCAGGGCTCAGTGTGGGCTGCACCCACTCCCGGCCAAAGCTCTCACGGCTATGGTTGTGCTGGGATCCGGGCAGAAGTGGGGTTCCCCCAGAGCAGAGGCTGTGCTGAATCCCAACACGGGAATGCAGGAACCTCCAGGCTGGCTGAGCCCGAGCTGGAGTGGGGAGAGCTCAGCTCGGGTCCCCAAACAGCCACTGTGACCCCACTATTCCAAGTCCCTGCCAGCTGGTCTAGGGTCCCTGTGCCACGTCTGCCTGCCTCCTGTGAGTGACACCCCACTGACTGCTTGCCGCTGGGGAATCGCTGCCGGCTTGTTTCCATGGCTCTTTGATCCATTTTGGGCATCTCTCCAGCCACGCAGGACGGGGAGGCCAGGTCCGGGTCACGGCAGGGAGAGCAGCAGCGCTGGGACAGGGGCTGCTGCAGATGCCGCTCCCTCCCCTCACCAGGCACAACGCTGCTCCCGCTCCCATTCCCTCTCCAGACACTTTTATGGCTGGTGAAACGTGAGCGCCGGAGAGGCTCAGAGCAGCAGCAGCTGCTGGTGGGGAGAGGGACGGGGAAACCTCCCGGGGCTGGGCACCTCGGGCCAGGATGTGGCAGCATTTCCCAGCAAAGGCATTTCCATGTGGGTGCCGAGCCGGCCCGGGCTGATCACTACCAGCAAACCGGCTGTCAGGGGACTTTCTGAGGATGCTTCCTGCCCGCAGGTGACTAGGACCTGCCGGGGGACACGGTGGCAGGCGGCCAAGCTGCAGGAGGAGCAGGCAGGGGCACAGCGAGGGGAGCCAAATGCCTGGACGGGCAAAGACTGCCTGACTCCTGCTCTGTCCTCTGCCACCACTTCTCAGTATGGCCTCAGGAACATCCCTGTGCCTTTGATGCCATCGCCCCTGTGGTTGTCCCACAGACCTGCCCTCCAGATGGGGCTATGTCTGCAGGCAGCTGCAGTGGGGGCAGTCAGGCTTCCCGGGGTCAGACAGGCTTCTCGGGATTAATGGGAGAAGCTTGAAACAAGCTTCACAAGGAATGAGATCACTTTGCTGGTTTGCCGGGCTGCCCGTGTGTGACGACCCATCCCGACCCTTAAGGATGGGTCGTCACACCGCATTTGGGAGGGAAAGAGACATTTAGCACCAAATTCAAAGAGGGATTTGCTTATAACGGGAGATGGATTCAGGGAGCTGGTCATCTCCCTTGTGTTCCTGCCGGCAGGTGAAGGGTGGATGGGACCAGAAGTCTCTGAGGAATTCCCCTAGGACAGGGAATTTGCTCAGTTCAGGGAGCAGCTCTGTGAAGAACTCATCCTGCTCTTAGTGGCATCTGCATGAGCCATGAGCTCAGCTGGCATTGCCATTGCCCTGGTCCCCTCTGTCCCTTCCATGTGGCTTCACCTCGGTGCAGCGCAGAGCTGTTGCTCACATGGTGGAGCCTCCAGGGATGATCATTCCAGTGATGCTCTCTAGGATCCCCCAACACATCCCATCTTTGAAGCTGTACCTATAGGATGGACCAGGTCCTGCCTTGAGCTATTCCCTAAGATCTGAGGAAGATGAAACCAGACTCAAAGAGGACTGACAACCCCTCCAGCCTCTCCAGATTCCCCTGGAGTGTACTTGGCTCAGGTCCTTGGTGCGATGAGTGTCACCCCAGCGTGTCCCTCTGAATTCTCTGCTTGCAGAGATGAGATGGGAGCCAGCCCTGCACAGGGACGGAGCTCAGGCTGGTGGCTACCCACTGCAGGTGCCTCCTGAGGATGGAGGAGGACAGGAACAAAGGCAGATGTCCTTTCCATCCTCCCTGTGCAGCACGGTGGGTGCCCCGGGCACATGCTGAGGGAGTGGGCACAGTGTTCGGGGGGAATGTGCATGCCTTTGGAATATCTGTGCTCCGGAGATTCCCGTGGGTACTGCCAGGAGGTCCCTGAGCACCCCATGACAGAGGACTTCTGTAGGGTTGGATAGTGTGAGAATGTGGGATGAGGGCAGTGGACAGGTGGCTCTGGGCAGGTTCTCCTGGCAGGAGGCAGGTGTGGGACCCCACAGGCACGGACACCCCCGCCTGCAGTGAGCCCCCTTCCACCTTGACATGCTCTTCCCGGGGGTCGTGCCCTGCTCCAGCACCCCGAGGCCTGCCTTCCCTGTCCTCACACCTGCGCTCTAGCCAAATTTTCCAGCCCATTTCATTGGTACACCACAATACCAAGGGTAGGGCACAGGGTCAGACTCTCATCGGAATGGGGGAGTAAAGGGGAATGCGGAGGGACTGACTCCCGGGATGGAGAGGACAGCATCAGGGAGGTCTGGAGGGCNCCCGCCCCGAGGATCCCCGAGCATCCCCCGCTCCCTGCCGGGGCTGCGGGCATCACCCCCCCGCCATCCCTGCCCGGGGCATCATCCCCGCCGAGTCTCTCCAGCGGGGGGAACAGGTCCTTGGGGACACCGGGGAGCAGCGGGCACCACGGGCAGGATTTTGGTCATGTTTGCAGTGGGAACAGAGCGGAAAACACCTGGTTGTTCCCTCCACCCCAAATGTCTCTCCTCCCCCCGACCTCCAGCTCCCTGGATGGGGAAGGCAGAGGAGGGTGCTCACCCCCGTGGGTGCTGCATGCGCTCTGGTGGGAAGTCTCAGCATGAGTGGGTACGCACCAAACCTCACTGGTGCTCGGCACACCAGCATGGAGCAGAATGGTGTCACCAGCACCCGTCACTCCCCTGAGGTGACAATGCCACAGGTATTTTTGTAGGTGCCTGCATTCAGCTGTCACGCCTGACCCAGACAGGGGCTGTCACTTCCAGCCCCTGCAGCCACCAAGGGACCTGGGTCTGGCTGTGCACCGGGCTGCGAGAGGGGTGGGGGACAAGGACAAGCAGATTCCTGTGCTGTGATACTCCACCTTGCAAGGATTCCCTGTCACAGACCCACTGCAGCACAGGACAGCACCCTCACCCTTGTTTTAAGGGGAGGAACACTCAGCTTAAGCGCATTGTGTGATGATCCCTGTCCTGTGGGCTGAGAAAGTGCAGCAGGTGGCAGCGACCTTGCACAGCCTCGTGCAGGGTTTGTGTGGCTGTTCATCGGCCTTGCAAAGCTACGGCATAAGACCCTCTTGGATCCAGGCTGTGCAGCTGTGTGTGTGAGAGTGAAGCACTTGCCAAAACTAAATTCAGCTCCCCAAATCAATAGAAGCTTTCCAAAATTTTGGATGCTCAATCAGGAGCTGCTCTGGATGAGGCTCAAGCCCCTGACAAGCTGGATGCTGGCTCAGCTCTGCGCTGGGAGCTGGCCAGGGCTGACACATTCAACGAGCCAACCATGCTGCCAGGCAGAGAGTGGAGACAGGGAGTCACAGACCATGTGAGTAGCGGGGACATCAGGCCCCAGACCCTGTATGTAGACTGCAAAGAGTCTACTGCCAAAAGATCCCTCGAGCATTCCTGGGGGGAGTTGGCATTCCTCCTCCTGTTTCAGGAGAGTGGACAGGGCAATGTTGCTTGTTGCAGGCAGATAAAGAAAGAACATGTTCTCCATCCCTTTAAATTTCCCATTTCTCTCACAGCCTTTGTCTACACACATAGCTTTTGAGCCACGGCAGAAATTTTCCAAGAGAAATATGGTTAAAGAGGGGCCTTGGCAGGAAAAGGCTGATGTCGCTTGAGAAAAGTGTGCAGATTACACCAAGCTGTTATTAAAAATAAATGCTGTGCTGTTCCCAGTCTTTGCTTTCTGTGATTTTTCTGGTAGTAATTGCACTTCTCCAGTAAGGGGTTCATGTGTCCAGGGGATGGAATTCGTTTCCTCCTCATCTGCAAATGATCCTGGTGCCAGCCCAGCATCCCAATGGCCCGGGGATACTGTGGTGGGATTTGGGTGCCTGGGGAAGCTCAGACTGCTTGTCCATCTGAAATTCCAAAGGATTTTCAGAAAAACCTTGAGCCTGGGACTGCATGGGGAGGGCTGGGGAGGGGGTGTGGTCCCCACACCTGCTCCATGCTCCAGCCATCCTTGGTTTTACAGCATTCAGCATCACTCTTGGGCTGCCACTCAATCCCTCCCATGCTGGAACATCTCTTCAACCGCCCCAGCAACTTTGTCTTGGGTTTTGGTCTGGCTTTGGGTCTTTCAATATCTGGTTGAGGACTTTACACAGCTCACCAGGAGTTAAATGGCAGGGAGGGAAAGCCGTAAACCAAGATACAGCTTGGAACACTCAAAGCATGAGCCAGGGCTCCTTTTCCCAAGGCAGTGATGGTGTGGGAAGGGGACAAGCTGGCGACAGTGGCTCCAGTGAGCTCTAGACCAACAGGCTTCCCCTCCACATGCATATGGATTTGGGCAGGGAGAGCACCAGTGTTCCCGTGGGTCCCATCCCTCCCCAACACCGGGCTCTGGAGAGGGTGCGAGGCAGGGATGATTCAGCACGTTCGTTTTTCAGAGAATAAAGGAAGTAATTAAACATCAGCTTTCCTCCCGCCGCGCCCCGCGAGGATGAGAGGGAGGAGATGAAAAGCCTTCAGACGGAAGTTATTTGTCCAAGGAGAAAAGTGGCTAATTTCTCTGGTGCTTTGCTTGTCTGCTTGTTAATGAAAACCGCTCGTCAGCAGGAAAAGAGTGCACCCAGCGAGGGGGGGAACCAGAATCACACATCCAGCAGTGGCTGGGCACGTGGTCATGGTGGCCTTGGGACATCCTGCCCTGTTGGGATGTCACCGCCACAACACCCCCCATGGCTCCCAG
>WBMY01003554.1:197600-241120 GCA_013397315.1 Donacobius atricapilla | reverse complement strand
TGGGAACAGACACTCCCAAGCTAAACACCATGGAAGGGTTTCACTCCCAAGCTAAACACCGTGGAAGGGTTTTCCCAAGTCCCACCCCTACCCCCCGAGTTTTTTTTGTGCAAAGATTTCCAAATGAATTTGTCGAGGCACTTGCAGGGAGATAGAATCAAAACCAGCTTCGTGCCGAAGCCTCCTGCCTGGTGCGGGCTGATGGATGGTGCTTGTCTCAACCAGGCATGGAAATATTTAGTGTTATAAAAATCTCTCCCTGAAAAGAATTTATTTTCATGCTGATAATAAAAGAACCAAAGCTCAGTGCTGCAGGGTGGAGGTGCTGCAGGTCACATCGGAGCTCTGGCTTAGGAGCCCAGGAGGTACCTGTGCTGTCCTCTGGCCCCTGGCTGGGCAGGTGACTCTCTTGTCACTCACAGCGCGGCATCTGCCTTCCCAAGGTTCATGATTTACTGGCAGAGGACATCCAAGGCATTGCCCCCCCTTCGCTGCTCTCTGGAACACAGAGAGGAGTTGAAACAATGGAAGCTCTCCTATTTGGAGGTTCATATAGATATATTTCTAATTGGATTTTGGCACGTCACGGTTATTTTCAAGGCAATTATTTGAGAGCCTGATCACCTCCTTTCCCTCAGAACAGAGGGCTGGCTTTCTTCTCTTTAATATTGTTTCCTGAAGTGAAATTGTGAATTTACAACTTAATCCAATGAGAAAACACATGATGTAATTGCAAGGACACGGCGGGACAGCAGGATCCACCTCTGCCAGGTTCCTAATCAATGCCCAGCAAGGGCAAAAAACATAAGAACAGTATTTTAATTCTTTTTTTGTATTAAAAAAAAAAAAGGTATTTTAAGAAGGCATTCATGGGTACTTGCTGGGGTGGGGAGGTTTTGCTGTTCCTGCAGTAGCTCAGCCCACCCTGTGCGAAGACTGTCCCATGTCCAGCTGCAACTCTACGGCAGCTGAATACTGCTTTCTGGCTTTTTGTGTCCCAACTGAAACCTGATGAAATTCCCACTAATTACAGGGTTTTACTTTTACATGGGTTGTAATTTTTTGGAGCCAAAATAATTCTATCCAGCTCCATCTGCTCTCCATTATGGAACTGAAGCTTGAGCAGGACGGATCCTGCCATCCTCACCAGGGCTCTCCCCAGGTTGGGCATTGCCACCATCCCAGTGCTACCTTTGTTATTCCAGTGCCCAGAATGAGCACAAATGAAAACCATTATCCAAGCAGAGTTTTCCAGCATCTCACAGCTAATGACCATACACCACCCTTCTGCATCTTAACAGCCTAAAGTTCTTATTTTCTCCAAGCCAAATTTCAGAGCTTGGGGCTGCATTCAATTGCTTCTGAATCCGATTTATTATTTACATTGCAAGGTACAGCCTGGCATGAATTGATTTGCCGTGCTCTGATTGCCACTGCACGCTGCTCTGGGATCTGGGAGCCGGTTGCTCACGCAGCCAGGCTGCAAAATCAGAAGTTAGGAAATGCCAGAGTTCAAACTGCTGGGACATCTCAGTGCTCTGTGTTCTGCTCTCACCTTTTGTTGAATCTCTCAGGATGCAGGTAGTGCTGGTCCCATGGGGGCAGTGGGATGGATTAACTGGTGTACCCCAAGGGTTGTCACCCTGGTGTTGCAAAGATCAGATGATTTTAATGTCACCCCTTACTGAAGAAGAGAGGTTTGGGGAATTGGAGAGGGCAAGGGACACTGATTTTTAGGATGGGGCCATGGATGAGAGTGCAGAACAGATGGAGAGAGCAGAAAGGATGGGGAATAACAGAATTGGGAAGCAAATGGGACACCTGGTGTTTTGGGGGATTTAGCAGGCCTTTACCTTCATCATCACTTCACCTTTATTTTCATCATCACCTTCACCTTCGCCTTTGCCTTCACTTTCATCATCACCTTCACCTTCATTTTTGCCTTCACCTTCACTCCTTACCCTGCCCATGATCGGAGCTTGCACTATCTTGGGTGGCAGGAATGAGTGAAAATCCCCCAAACCCAAGCCTGTTACTCTGGGGCAATGATGACCAGAGGCAGCAGCTTTGCTGATGGCTCAGCTGTTGGAGATGAACCTGGAACAGTGGGCTGGAGGGCAGGACCGTGGACATGCTGCCCTTGGCACAGGGACCCTCCTCCCCCAATTCAACCAGCAGCCCAAATCACCAGACACCTTGGGAAACATTGGTCCATCTGCCAGAGCTCTTGACTTTGGACATCCCATCCCTGGATGAAAAGGCAATTTTAAGGAATGCCATTTGGGCAGCATCATTAGCATTCTGTTGGCAAGACACTGTGCCCTTGAGCTCTCTCCCACGTGCGGGATTCTTCCCAGCAAACCTGCGGCTGATGCCAGCTCCCCTCTCTGGGTTGCTGAGGGTGCGTGCTTTGTGTTGAAGACCCCTTAGGAATCTCTTCTAATTGCCACTGAGACCTCCAACAGCTTTGGAGGAGACTCTCAAAGGCACCTCGCTCCCTCCTAGCTGCTGTGGGATCTTGGCACCTGCTGCTGCTGGCTCTGGCTAAATTCCCATCTCACACCAGAGCTCGGCTTGGGGTGCAGCGGGGAGCAGATGCTGCAGATGCGTCCTCAGGGCACCTCTGTATTGTAGCATGGGACTAATTAAAACTTCAGAATGTATATTTACCTAATACGGAGTGGATTTGTTAAGTAGGACATCCTGTCTTCAGAGGATTTCACGGCATTGGGTGATAATCAAGTGAGAACAGGCTCCAAAAGTGTTAATTTAGGAACTGAGACAACGGGGATTAAAAATAAGGCCCTGTTTTAGTCTTCTCTTGCACTTCCACATCTGAAATCCAAGTAATCATCCCATTTGAGAGTGCAAAGCAATGGCATCACCACCCAGCAAGCACCACACTGGCTGAGGGAGCAAATGTGCAGCTTCAGTGGCCAAATCTGGGTTCTTTGCCCTCTCAGGGCTCAGCTGAGGAGCTCACACTGCTCCAGGTATTCCTGGCACCTCTGAGATGTCCTGTCCCTGTGCCTGGCACCGGCACACAGGAGGGGGCTAGATTTCTGCTCAGGGTTTGCAGGCAGGTGTTTTGCAACAGGGATTTTCATGAAATCATGGAATAGTTTGGATTGGAATGAACCTCTAAAGTCCATTCCATCTCATTCCAACCTTCTGGCTTTTGCAGGGGCACCTTCCACCAGACCAGGCTGATCCAAACCTTGTCCAGCCTAACCTTGAACATTTGCAGGGATGGAGCATACACAACTTCCTGAGCCAGTGTTTTACCACCCCTGTTGTAAAAAAGTTTCCCTTACATTTAACTTAAATCTCCCCTTTTAGTTTAAAGCCATCTCCCCTTCTACTGCCACAGGCAGGCAGCAGGAAACAGTGCTTGGGATGAGCCCCAGTGCTGATCCTGCCCTGCGGATGCATTCTTGCAGTGCTATGTGATATTTAAAAACATGAATTCCCAGCCTCGGGAGAACCCTGGGGTTTGTTTTCCCGTTGTCCCGGGAGAAGCTGTGGCCGCCTCTGCTCTCCCTGGGGACACAGAGGCGGCTTTGTGTGAGCAAGGGGCCACAGTGACCCGGCCGTGGGCTGGGCTGCTCCCTGCTGGGCTTTGGGTTGGACCCTGATCCCAGTCCCTGGCAGAATCTGCCTTGGTGAGCTCGTCCTTGCGCTCATCCAAGTGATTTTTTTTCACTTTCAAACCTTTGTGAGCGATTCTGCACGTTGATGTGCCCAACATCCCCTCCCACCTCGCTTTCCTCAGCCACATACACACATACAAACACACACACACAGAGAAACCGAGCTTGGGAAGTCCCACACCAGAAGCTGGATGACTCTGTGCACCAGGAGAGAGGAGGGACCAGCTGTGGGTGGTCTCATCCCTCTGGAGTTTTATTTCCATCCCCAAAAACGCTGTCGAGGGCGGTAAGAAGCACCGTGCCAACATGCAGACCCAGCAGCAGCTCCCTGCAGGTAAAAGTGAAGCATATTTGCAGCTTTAACAAGTGATGCTGCCGCTTCACCCCTTCAGATTTTGTTGCACCTGGGACAAAACATCTTTTCTTCCGGCTTCATACCCTGCTTTAAGGTGTTTTGGGTGGGCAGACGATGCACAGGGCAGATGCCCCACTCCTTCCCACCACGGGGATGGGCCACCTCCTGATCCTGATGATCCCAGGAGCAGCTCAGGGATTTCTGCCCACCTTGCTTCCCACCCCACCATCCCCCAGTTACATTAATCAGAATAATTGCTGATTAATTGCCCCATTGGGCTTTTTGGCATATTCCTGCAGCAGCCCAGTGTCAGGCTTGGGTAGCAAAAGAAAACCCAAGGAGAAACGCATGGAGTGCCCAAAAAGTAGAGCTGGGCTGGAGAGGATGCTGAGGGCTGGATCCTGACCAGCTCATCCCTGCTGTGCTTCAGCACTGTGGGAAGATCAACCCAGAGCTCCCAGAGCCTCTGCTGCCCAGGCTTGGTGGGACACACAGCCGGTGCTCTTCCCTGACATACCAAACACGGGGTCCATCCCCAGAGATGATTAAAACTTATTTATGGTTGATTTTACTTAACTTACAAATTATTCGGAGTTTTCTTGTTATGTAAGAGTTGTTGTGTAAATAAAGAAGGTTTAGAACCCTAACACCAGCCACATTCTGGGGTCACCCTGCTGCCATTCCTCTACTCAGCTCTGTTTCTCAGGAGGTCGCTCTGAAAGTGAAATTCTTGCAGCTTTCAGGGCCTCAGCAGAGATTGGGCACTTCCCTGCTGTCCCCATCCATCCATGGGCCAGGGAGGCTCCTGATGGGCTCCCCCTAGTCCTTCATCCTCTGGCAGGATGGGGGAACCCCATTTACCTCCAAAACCCCTCAAATTTACCACATCCAGCCCACAGGGAAGACCCACTGGTGCTCCATGACATTGGATGTGCTAGAACATGGATGCAGCTTCTGGGTATTCAGAGGGGTCCAGGCTCACTGGGACAGGCTGGGGAGTCAGGGGGTCCCTGGTGCTGAGGATGCACCCATGGACTCTGCCTGCACCCCAGGGTGGACAGGAGAGCTGCGATACTGCAGCCACCCTCTCTCTCTGCGACCCCAACTGTTTGGCAAAAGGGATTTTGTATTTTTATTTTTTTTTTCTCCAGCGAAACCCAAAAATAGATTGATGGGAAGCGGCTGGGGGTTG
Source organism: Donacobius atricapilla (assembly GCA_013397315.1). Taxonomy (NCBI): domain Eukaryota; kingdom Metazoa; phylum Chordata; class Aves; order Passeriformes; family Mimidae; genus Donacobius; species Donacobius atricapilla. Next base: position 235,923 of record WBMY01003554.1, on the reverse strand, counting down.
GGATGCCATTAGCATGCAAAATGGGGCTATTTATCTTCCCCGCAGCTGGATTCTGCTCACAGACCTGACAGGGACTGGCAGCGGGAGGCGGTGCTGGTGCTGGGAGGGGGCTGCGGGACAGGGACAGCCCCGTCCCCTCCTCGCCCCCCTCGCTGCCCTTGTGTTCTGTGACCCCGAGACTCTGCCGGGGGCCGGTCAGTTCTCTGGTACAGCTGGACACGGCGCCAGGGTCACCTGGAGGCTTCACAGGGGCAGCTGATTGATCCTAAGGTGTGGGCGGGCAAGAGAAGCCTGCCCAGGGCTCCGGCTGGGGAAACTGAGGCAGGAGCTCCTGGGACAGCCTCGGGAAGGACGGATGAGCACAGGGGCTCTCTCCATGCACTCTGAGGGGCTGGACCTTTACCCCTCACCTTTACACCTTTACCCCTCACCCCTGGGGGACACCTCGGTCCCTTGGCGTGGCCATCCCTGCGGTCACCACACAGCAGAGTTGGAAGTGAGAGACCCTCCTAAGGAATGAAAAGAAAACCAGCTTCTGCTCCCAGAGATAATTTGTCTCGGAAATTTTTAGCAGGAGAGAAACAGGGGGAAGGGGGGAAGCAAGGCTCACACCCCACAGCTCTGCGAGCAAGGGCTAGGGGAAACAAGGGTGAGCATCACCGAGGCTTTGTCCAGCTCCAGGTCCTCCTGGGATGATCCTGACCCTTTTCCCCCCTTTTCAGACTCATTCTGGCCGGGGGTTGTCAAACACAGGGTGTCAGCTTTGCTCCCTGCAGGGCCGCTCAGGAGGTTCCTTAGCAGCTACTGGGAGGTTCCTTAGCAGCTACTCATTTCCTCATAACAATAAAAATAATAAATTGCTATAAATGTTTAATTTCTTGACTTTCATCCCCACCATCCTCACTGCCTCTTTCCCCGCCCTGCCGCCCCCACCCCGCCCCAGGACCTCCTCCCCGCCAGGGGGCGCGCTGCTGCTCCGCGGCGGGAGCGGAAGTGCCGCTCCGCCCTGGCGGGCAGCTCCGCCTGCTCCCGCCGCAGCTTCCGCCGCCGCCTTCCCGGCCGCCTCTCCCGGCTCTGCTCCGCTCCCTGCTCCGCTCCCGCTCTGGTCTCGCCTCGCAGCCACCGCCATCATGAACAAGAAGAAAAAGCCGTTCCTGGGCATGCCCGCGCCCCTGGGCTATGTACCGGGGCTGGGCCGCGGGTGAGACGCCGCCAGGCCTGGCCTGGCCCCCCCACCCCGGTCCCTTCACAGCCTGGTCGCTCCGCCGGGCCCCTTCTCTGCCCGGCTGGGCTCACACCTCTCTGCCCCACTCATCCCCGTCCCCTCGGAATGGCCCCGCGCGGCTTTTCAATGTTGTCCCTTCCCAATGGTTCGCGTTCGCTGTTTAGCTGGGCGGGTTTGTGTTTAGAGGAGGGCCTGGCTCCGAGGATGAGTTCCGGGTGGATTCAGACTGGCAAAGGATTGTGTCCCGCCTGATTCTGTGATTTTGTGTGTGTTACCGTCTGAAAAATGATCGGTCTGGGGACTTTTGTTGAGGGAACAGTGAGAAGGTTTGGTGGCGGCTGAGACTATTTTTGGGGTGGCCTTTGATGGCTGTGAGTTGTGTTCGTCCCCCACTGATTTGCCACTACCTTCCCTGGGGAGATCCTGCTGGCTGTGCCCCACGAGGAGCTGCCAGGCGAGTGTGGGGGGTCAGAAGAGCTCCAGCTTCCCCATCCCTTTGCCCAGACCCCCAGCCCCACGTGCCCTGCAGCCTGCAGGGTCAGCTGAGAGACCCAGAGACAGAGTTTAGAAAGGAGCTCATGCACAGGGTGGGTGGCAGAGCCATGAGCTGGGTGGTTGCAGTGTATTTATGGAAAAAGTTCTCCCTATAAAAGGTTGCCCAGAGAAGCTGGGGCTGCCCAATCCCTGGAAGTGTCTGAGACCAGGCTGGATGGGGCTTGGAGCAACCTGGCATAGTGGAAGGTGCCCCTGCCCATGGCAGGAGGTTGGAATGGGGTGAGCTCAGAGGTCTCTTGCAACCCAAACTATTCCATGATTCCAAGACCATTTCCCCCGCTGGCTTTATGAATGCTGATCATGGGGAGTGTCTGATGCCATCCTCCCGAAAGAATATTTTCCCTGCCTGTCCTGAGCGGTGACTGTGACAGGCTGGGGTTGCAGTGAGCTGAGAAGCCCCTGGTTTTTCCCTGCAGAGCCACGGGTTTCACCACCCGCTCTGATATCGGCCCTGCCCGCGATGCCAATGACCCCGTGGACGACCGGCACGCCCCGCCGGGCAAGAGAACAGTGGGAGACCAGATGAAGAAGAACCAGACAGCAGATGATGACGATGAGGATTTGAATGACACCAACTATGATGAGGTGAGGAGGTTTTTATCATCCTGCAGATGTTTTCCCCCAGGTAGAACAAGAATCCCTGAGCTCCCTGCCCTTGCTGTGAATCCCGCTCTTAGCTGAGGCTTCAAACCCAGAATTTCCTGTAGTTTGCAGGCAGCATTTCCTTTTTTATTTATTGATTGAGACCTCAGTATGCACCATGGCATGGTGCTTACAGATTTTTGTTGTGTCCTTGCTCCATGGATTGTGGTTTAATTACTGATACAGAGCCCTGAGAGTCTTGGGAAAATATCTATATATATATCTATATAAATAAAGATTAGTTTAAGTTATTCAGGGCTTGTATTTTTTTTGTTCTCCACAAATGAAAGCTTGTGTGCTTTCACAAGATTGGACTTGATGATCTTGGAGGTTCTTTCCAACCTAAATGACTCTGTGATTCTGTGCCATATGTTGTCCTTAAGTGGCCTGTGTAGTCTCTTGTGTTTAAGTCCCACTTTGGTTCGTTGAATGTTATGATATTCTTTCTACTTGCTTTCACTGGTGTAAAAAGAAAAAGTGGTTAATGGAAGAGAATGGCTTTTCTACCCTGGGATCTCATTTATTGCTGAATAGAAGTGGTTTAGAGAGAGAAGCAATTTTGAAGCAGTTCTGCTTCAAATGGTGTGGGAGAATAAACACCACCATGGGGTGCTACAAGGAGGATGCTTTTATTTAGGGATGTGTTAGTCTGATGCGATGTTGTCAGAAACAGCCTGTGAATGCGTTTTCAGGTGATTGTTGGCTGTAGCAGGAACATAACAGAAACTTAAAAAACTGCCTTTTTTTCCACTTTTTCTTTTCTCTCTCTCCAATTTCCCAGTTCAATGGCTACGCTGGGAGCCTGTTCTCAAGCGGCCCCTATGAAAAAGATGATGAAGAAGCAGATGCTATTTATGCAGCTTTGGATAAGAGGATGGATGAACGCAGGAAAGAAAGGAGGTAGGATAAGCTACAGCACTGACAGGGAGTGTTTTCTGGTTAATTGAGCATGACAGGTATTTTGCACCACTTGCTTTTGATAGTGGATGTGGTTAAATTACTTCACTGTAGTTAATTAAGAGTCACAGTAGTTCATTAAGATGGTGTGGGGAGATGCTGAGCAACTGATACTGACATATCACAGACTGCACAGTAGACTGGGAATTGTTAGAAAAGTCACCTCATGCTTGTATGTGTGACTTGTTAAATTCACTACTCATTAAGAGGAAGTTAAAGACTGAAGCTCACTTGGAGATGTCTGTTTTTTACACTATAATACTGTTTTATTTCATAAAGGATCTCTTGTTACAATGTTGATAATCTAAGCCTGGAAAAAATGCCTTTTTTATGCCCTAACTCTTATCAAACACATTTTTCTGTTATGTCACCACTTTAATCCAAGACTTGTCAAGTGTTACTTTGAGCATAACCTCAGTGTTCCTTTTCCTAAGGGAACAACGAGAGAAAGAAGAAATAGAAAAGTACCGTATGGAGCGACCCAAAATTCAACAGCAGTTCTCAGACTTGAAAGTAAGCAAAAAAATGTCTGTAATGTGATTTTTGATGAGACACAAGAGGTGGCTGTGTGTTCTTTTGTGTTTGTTTGTTTCTTTGTGCAGATTTTGTGTATTGCCAAATGAGTACTTTGATATTCTCCAATTAGAATTACTTTCTGTTGGGAGAATAAACACTGTTCGCGTGGATACACAAGGCAGTGAAATTTCTGCAAATTTTGATATTGGTCATTTTTGTTTCGTCCTTTATGGAAGGTGCTACACTTCTGTCTTTGAGGGAAACTGATAACTTGTTGGCATTGCAGGAGTAGCTGAGCAGAATCTTCTGACTCTAAATCTTCTTTTAAATAAAATGTATTGTTTAAGCTGTTGTCTAATGATTAGTAATAAACCACTCAATGCTCCAGGCATCAGGATTAATCTGAATGTTTGTAGCACTGAATCTAATAACAAAATTGATTTGGAATCTTAGTCTGGACTAAAACCAAATTCTAATTAAATACATCCAATTCTTTTGTACATTGGATTAGGAAAAACGTCTGACCCTTAAGTGTTTAATTGATCTTGAATTATTTCAAGAAAATAAATCTATGAAGGGGTTAGAGCACTTAAAAAGCCATTTCTGCAGCAAATACTGATGACAGCTCCTATCTGAACAGCGGAAATTAGCAGAGGTTACCGAGGAGGAGTGGCTGAGTATTCCCGAGGTCGGGGATGCCCGGAACAAGCGGCAGAGGAATCCTCGTTACGAGAAGCTGACTCCTGTCCCCGACAGCTTCTTTGCAAAGCATTTGCAGTCAGGGGAGAATCACACTTCTGTGGACCCTCGCCAGACAGTGAGTACACAGCAAACCTGGGTGAGCTGTGACCAGACTGGATTAGAGATCAATGTTAAACTGGGATTTGGGGGAAAGATACTTGACCAAAAATCTTGGTGTGGTTTGTGAGTCTGCCAGAGGAATTCTGGATGTCGACCTCATGTGCTTGCTGGAGACTTTCAGTGCACAGCCACTACCACAGAAAACATGGGGATAAGCAGAGAAAACCTGGTTCTTGTTTTAAAGATGGAAGGAAGTGTTTCTTTTCCTATTTGCTGAATGCAGGGGAGTGAAAGTTTTGGTGAGCATAACCATTTCTGTTACAAAAACATCTTGCAAAAAGGGAACAGAAAATAAAGTTTGCTTTCACCTGATGGTTTGCGTAGTCCTGGCATGATTGTGTTAAAAGTTGTTTGCCTTTCAGTCAGCTAAAAATGAAGTGATTTGGCTTGTTGCTCTGTGGCCAGTCTGCTGTGGTTGTAGAATTACGGGAGCAGCTGACTGGCGCTAGGCTGGCTCCAGGTGTCCATGGGACTTCTGTGCAGATATTCATGTTAATACGTACCGAGTTCAGGTGCCTGGGCTTGAATTTTTCACTTTCTTGTTGCTTATTTCACGGATTTGACTAAACTTTAGTAATTACCTATAGGTTTGCAAATCCTGTATGAGAAATGTTTTGGGATCCAGGGAAACCATATCAGAAGTACCTGTGGGGGTTCTGCATCTGTGTCCTGCAGCTTCTGGAGAAGTGTAAATCAGCCAATAGTCTGAATAATTTTTGAATCTCAGAAGGGGCTTTAGGAATGACTTTCTCACTTTTTTTTTTTTTTAGCAATTTGGTGGACTGAATACTCCGTATCCAGGGGGTTTGAATACTCCATACCCAGGAGGAATGACACCAGGCTTGATGACACCTGGGACAGGTGAATTGGATATGAGGAAGATTGGCCAAGCCAGGAACACCTTGATGGATATGAGGCTAAGCCAGGTAAGGATGTGGGAAGGCAGGATGTGTCACAGGTGTACCTGGGGTGGATGTTGTGTAGCTGTTTAAGTCCTGGTTTTAGAAAAGCATCAAATTGTCTTGGGTGTTAGAAGATCCGAGAACAGCTGAGCTGTGAAATAATTCTGTAGTCCCTCTCCCCAGATCTCACGCCCTCAAAATGAATATAATTTTCTGAGAAATACTAGTTTGTCTCAGGAATTCTTGGTCCTTAGGGGAGAACAGACTGCTTGGTTATAGGAGAGGTGCCCTTGAGGGAAACAGCGCAGGTAGTGCTGCCAAGGGAAGCATCTGTCCTATGTAAGGACGCAGGACAAACAGCTGAAAAATACGAATTTTTGACTTCTTTTTCATTGGTTTTCTCATCTAGATCTGGTTTATGCTAAAAAGAATGACTTTAGCTGGCAGGGCTGAGAGACCTTTGGGTGACTGCTTATCACCAAGCTGCTGCTTGTCTGGATTTTAATGTTGTGTGTTTTAGAAATAGAAAAAGCTAATGAGCAAGGCTTTGTGTTTTCCTCCTTCCTTGCTTTTGGGAACAGGTGAATATCTAGGAATTTTGTAGAATCACAGTGTGTTTCGAGGCGTTCAGGGGCTGTGAGTGGTCATTTCAGTAACTCTGACTGACTTCCCCAGGTGTCGGACTCTGTGAGTGGCCAGACTGTAGTGGACCCAAAAGGATATTTGACAGACTTGAATTCCATGATTCCCACACACGGAGGAGATATCAAGTAAGTTTAAGAAGGATTAACAGATTTATCCTCTTAGCAGCAGCACTGATCCTACATATAAATGGAAATCTGTCTGAGTAGATGCTTTCAGCTGGCATTTAGTTTGTAAGAAATGCCAGGTGAGTTTTTGAGGATGAATTCTTTTAACATGAGATCTAGTCTAGTCTTTCAGCTGAGGTATTAGCATCTGACCTGGATGCATCAACTGTGGAGACTGTTTCCATTCCATCCCTATTTCCATGCCAGAGTGATGGCAGTGTGTGGCTGCCTGCCAGCCAGGAAATAACCTGGTTAATTGTAGCTGTGTGCTGCTAATTTAGGCTTGATTGACGACCTCTGAGAACCTCTTCAGCCTGGAGTTCGACATCTGTTTCATAAAGAATTGCTCTTTAAGTCAGAGCAATACGTGCAAATATTGATGCTAATTCTTGACTTACATCAGTGCTTGGGCTTATCAGCTTCTGGCTGCAAGTGCCCAGCTGTAATTCCCAAAAATCTTGCTTAAATACTTAGCTGGTTTTCACTGTGATCTCACTGCGATGGTGTGTATTTGTAAGCTTGTTTTGGTAGAATATGATTTGTGTCTCCAATATGGAAAAAATTGAGGTCACAGTTACATGAGGTCACAGTTGCATCTGAGCACATCCTGGTTCAGGAGAATTGTTTCCCAGTGTGCTGAAAACTTTCCTTCCTGTTTTTCCTCCTCCTTTAGTGATATCAAAAAAGCCCGTTTGCTCCTGAAATCTGTCCGAGAGACCAATCCTCATCATCCACCAGCCTGGATAGCATCAGCCCGACTGGAGGAGGTCACTGGCAAACTCCAGGTGGCTCGAAACCTCATCATGAAGGGAACAGAGATGTGCCCTAAGGTCAGAATTGCTTTGTTTCCCTGCTGATCTTGTGGGATAGTAGGAAAAAGTTATGGTTTGTGAGCAGCAGAATCTCTATTAAGCTAGATTGAGGCTCTGCCTGGTACAGCTTCACTGTCTGCTGTATTACAAAACACCTGCTTGGCCAGAAGCTGTGACTTTATATTGTTCTGATGTAAAGGAGGATGGCTTGTTTTTCCTGACAGAGTGAAGACGTTTGGTTGGAAGCTGCTCGGCTTCAGCCTGGAGATACAGCCAAGGCTGTTGTGGCCCAGGCTGTGCGGCACCTGCCACAGTCTGTGCGGATCTATATCAGAGCAGCAGAGCTGGAGACAGACATCCGTGCCAAGAAACGTGTCCTTAGGAAAGGTGAGAGCTCCTCTGGGCTCAGGGAGTGAAGGCATCTTTGTATTGTGTTGTGAATTGTTCAAGATGTGGCCGTAAGTGCAGGCGCTTTTTTTGCTTCCTTGTTGAAATTGTTGTTGTCAAGTTGTGTACTAATGGTGCAACTTGTTGCTGTTGAGCCCAAGAAGAAAGGTGTTGAAGGGTTTGTAGAACATCCTTCAGCAGAAAGCTGCTGGTACTGAACAATTCCAAAATGGTATTTCAGTTACCTAAACCAATTCCAGCTTAATCACAATTAGATAAGTAGATGAAAGCAGTTAAAAGTTATGTTCTAAGGATAAAAAGGTGCTCTAGATGTCTCCTTGTGATACTTTTTGGAAAAGATACCGGAATTGATTGCTCCCACTTAATTTGTAGCCTGTTAGACACCACAGTGGCTGCTGCTGGAGGAGCTTTAGAGGTCTCGGGGTTCTCACATCATTGAGCCTGTTGAGCTGCAGGGTTTGCTGTGGCGTAGCAAGTTTTGTCCTTGACAAGCAGCCTTTCTCTGTGGTGCTTACCTGAGACCTTACATCTTCTTGGATTGCATTGCACTTGGAGGTTTTCCTCTTTCAAGGAATTACTGTCTTTCCCAAACAATGATCTCTTCAACAGCAGTTTGTTGTGTCGTTCTGAACCCAGGTCTTCCTCAGAAGTTCAAAATATGAATTCTTTGATTACTTTAAGTAGCTGGGCCTGTATCAATAGAGATTAATTCCTTCGCAACTACTGAATTGTATTAGTTACATCTCCTGACTTTAATCTAGACAGGGAAAAGGGTCTGGATATAATACATTTACTGAATCCTTGTGAAGCAATCTGCAGTATTGAATGGTTTAGGTTCAAAGGAATTAGTTGCCTCCCACCTCTTACCTCTTGCATGTAAAATTTCAGATCTCTAGTGAAATGACCTCTTACTACATCTGGGTGAAAGGCACTTCAGAGTTCCTGGATTTGCAGTTCCAAAGAGTTCAGATATTAACTATTCAGCAGCTTTTTAAATTTCCATTGGCTTTGCAGTGCAACATGGTGTGAAGTGCTGCTCCGGTGACACCACGTGTCCTTCTTAGGAACAGTCACAGATGTTGAACAGAAAAATACTTTTTAAGGAGCAGAAATAGATCTGTGAGTCCAGCTTGGGTAGAAGACTTGTGTGAGAGCAGTGACTTACCGACTACGTACTGAGCTTTGCTTCAAACACTATTTATGAAGAGAAAAACATTGACTTTTTGGAACCACCTACCTAATCTCTTGATACAAAGCTGTTAGTGAAATGGAACTGAATTTCATTCTCTTCCCAGTTTCTGCCTGTTAACAGCTTCACAGTGCTCCTCTGCAGCCTAGGGAGCATCAGTTATATGGAGCTTGGAGCCTAAGTGGCTCCATAACCCATTATTTCTCCCAAAATAAAAAAGCCTGAGTGCCAGGTAGTGTCACTGAAGTGTGACCTTTCATAATGTGTTTCTCCTCTCTGCTTGCTGTGTGCATTCCTCCATTCAGCAAAACCTCTGGAGTTTTTAAAGCCTCAGTCTGACTGGAGACCCAGCACGCTGAGTGGCTGAAATACAGCTTGAGGTCTAAAAATCAAATTCTGTATTTATGAAAACATGTTCTGTCCTGCAGAGTGATGCTTTCAGCTCTTGGAGGCTGACATTATTCACTTAAATTCTTCAGGAAAATCTCCTGCAGCTGCAGACTTGGAGACAAATGGTTAATGTCTGTTGTAAATCTCAGTGTTTGTGTCGGGGTAGGATGTGCTCTGAGTTGAGGCTCAGCACTGTGCCTCTGCCTCTGCAGCAGCGCCTCAAGAAACAGCCTTGTCTGGAAGTCCAGCTAGTTCCAAAGTGGGTTTGGATGCCTTTTCCCACTCATTTTTGTGTCCCTGTGATTGTGCTTGCTTTACTGAAGAGGGTGTGCTCAGCCCTCTGTTACTATGGCACATTTGTGTACAGTCACCATGGAAGCAGTGGAAGTAATGCTGCAATGCAGCTGATTCCAGCAGTCTGGGGTGCAAATTGGAGTGACAAAAGGCTAAAAAACCCCTTTGGTATCTCAATCTCTCTTAATGAGAGGAGCTGAGGAAAGTTGTTGTTCAGCATTTTAAGTTTCAGACAGCACATGTAGGACAGGCTGCAGGGAATGCAGCTCTACCAGCAGCAGCTAACTCTTGGACAAGATGAGGGAAGCCTTGGAGAATCCTAATTAGATGGACCCATATTGGATTTCTGGAAGCACTCTTGGTACTCATGGCTTAGTGTCAGCAAGACCTTTAAGTTTTTATGCATCCCTGTTCTATATTTGCGTGGCAGGACAAGAGCTTTTTGGGAAGTTAAGCTGGGGTCCATTGAGCTGTCAGGAGAGGCTTACAGGAAAACTGCATTGTGAAGGGACACTTTCAACATGTAAGGAACAAGGCTGTTAGTTAGTGTTGAAGATGCTTCTTTCCTATAAAGGCAGACCTGGCCTGATTGAAGCTGCCCAGTTTTGAAGATCTTCATCTGCTCATTTGCTGAGACTGGAGGCTTTGTTCAGCCAGGTGTTTTACTGAGGAGGATGCAGTTACAGCCTGTACAGCAAAAAAGCCCTTGACTCTCCAAAACCTGTTTCCAATTAAAATGATTAAGTGTTTTATTTTCTGATTTTAAATTCTCGTTGTTGAAGCAAGAGCCCAAATAAGTAAATTCCCTCCTTCAGGACATTTCCTTGTAATAGCACAAATCCTTTATTATATCATGTTTAAAAAATGCAGATCTCATTGGTAAACTACTTTATCATTATTGACACAATTGTTTTGCCTCTCTAGCCCTTGAGCATGTTCCAAACTCAGTGCGTTTGTGGAAAGCAGCCGTGGAGCTGGAGGAACCTGAGGATGCCAGGATCATGCTGAGCCGGGCTGTGGAATGCTGTCCAACCAGTGTTGAAGTGAGTTAAAAAAAAAAAAAAAGTGAATTAAAAGAACCCCTGCACCCCACTTCAGGCTGGCAGTGGGGCTTTGCAGGCAAAAGGCAGGGTGAGCAGTGTTTCTCCACACAAGGTTTTCTCCCACATGCTTCATGCCACAGTGGGAAGGATGTAATGAGTAGTGGGATGTGTTTTTTCTCTTCGGAGTTAATTGTCTGGTGGTCATTACATGCCTCATTTTGGTGTGTAATTGTTAGGTTAGTCATGGCAGTGCACAGCTGTGCCTGCTGTAGGCACTGAGCCATATTTGTGTCCACGTGTGGTGCCTTGACAGATGGGAAAACAAGTTAACATTTAACCTGGCGAATCTAAAAGTTACTTGTTTCTGAAACACCAAACCAGAGTGTTCAATTCAGCTGTTTGAGAGGTGATGTGAACAGAAAATAGGAGTGTAACAGCCCAGCAGATGGGGATGATACCCAGAGATGATCAGGACTGTGCTTCAAGGGCAGTAGCAGGCTATTTCTGCTCTCCTCCTTTGGTATTCCACAGCCTGCTTGCAGTGCTTGAGCACAGTTGCTAACCAGTAGCAAGCAGCGTGAAGCTGCTTATCTCTGTGGGCTGACACTGCCATACAGCAGCCCTGTCATCTCCTTGTTCTCATCTCAAAGCCATCTTTTGTTGCTCTGCAGCTGTGGCTGGCGCTGGCAAGGCTGGAGACATATGAGAACGCTCGTAAAGTCCTTAACAAAGCCCGGGAGAATATCCCGACGGATCGGCACATCTGGATCACTGCTGCCAAACTGGAGGAAGCCAATGGAAACACCCAGATGGTGGAGAAAATCATTGACAGAGCCATCACATCTCTCAGGGCTAACGGTGTGGAAATCAACAGGGAGCAGTGGATACAGGTATGAGCTGAGTCTTGAAGGCCCAGGGGGACTCTTTAGGTTCTGTTCTGAAGGCTGCTGATGTTATGGGGCAGAATAATTTTGCACCTAGCCTATCAGTGGTGGTCCCTGTGAAGAGATAAGAGGTGAGACTAAAGAGCTCTGTAGGGTCAAGGCCATAAGTGATACCCTGGGGTAATGTCCCATGTGTTTTGCTGAGAAATATCTGGGTTGCTTCTGTCATGGAAGATAAGTAGCTTCAAGTTGAAGCAGCTGCTGCCTTAAGTAGGAGAGAGGCTTAAAGTCTTCAGTGAAGGATTTATGGGTTTTTGCATATATCTCTTTTGACTTGACAGGTGTTTGTTTGCCCCACAAGTCTTTGTCAAATGGCATTATGAGAAATCAATACAAATACTGCGTTTGCAGCATGTGGGCAATTCTCTGTTAGTCCTGTACTGAAGCTCGTTCCTCCTGAATATGTTCTGTGCTTTGTTTGATCAGAAGTCTTTAAAGCAGTTTCCTGCTGGAATAATTTACAATCGGTCAAGGCAGGAAAATCTTACACTGCTTAAGAGCATTGGTAATGAATGTAGTATTTAATAATAAATGGATATCCGTGTTAATATCTAAAAGAATTCTGACTTTCTTTACAGCAGTAAAACAATTAAAGGTTAATTTCAACTTCTCTTTAAAAAATCCATGAGCACAGCCTCTGCATCGTTGTGTTCTCGAGTTCCTTCTCAGTACTAGAGCTGCTCCATTTCTGTTATCTGATCAGAGAGCTTTTCAACAAGTTTAAGCAAGACATGCTTGGCTTTCTGAAAGCTTTGTGTGTCAGGAAACTCCACTTTTCCATACATGCTATGGTGAGAGAGTCTTTGCACCTTTGACTTTACACTGCTTGATGGGGTACTCTTAAATTTAGTTATTGCTACGCCCTTATTGAGACTTAATCATCTCAAAGCTGAAAGAAAGTCAGTAGTTTTCATGTTACTCTTGTTCATGTAGTTCTTCCTTGTAAAATTTTTGCATTTTTAATTGGCCAGGCCCCTTCTTGGGTCAGCCCAGGGTTGTGGAGCTGTAGGAAAAGACTTCTGGGTCTGGAATGATTACACATTGTCACCTTTTCAGTGGATGGAATTGATGTGATCTGTTTCTTAAGCAACTTTTGAATGATTCTGTGTATGGCTCTAGCCCCTTCCTCCGGGGTGCAGGCTCCTGCTCAGTGTCAGGGTGTGTTTGATGTGAGATGTTTGTGCTGTGGCAGTGACCATGCTGTCTCTGTGTTTGTGCATGAGGAGTTGCCATTACAGACTTTAACCTCTCGTGCTGAGCTCTCAAAATGAGCAGGGCTTTCCTCTTGTTTCTAGGATGCCGAGGAATGTGATAAAGCTGGAAGTGTGGCCACATGCCAGGCAATCATGAGAGCTGTGATTGGGATTGGGATCGAGGAGGAGGATCGGAAACACACCTGGATGGAAGATGCAGACAGTGTATGTCCAGCTGTGATGCTGCTTTTTGTTGGTTTTGTTTTATTATGGGTTTGTGTTTTTTAATTAGAGGAAATTGAACTGCTGCCTGGGAAATGGCTTTGCCAGTGAAAGTGGATGTGATTCCCACAGCACCTGCCTGCCTTTGGCCAGTCTCTGCCTCAGGAGGTTATTACAGAGCTTTATTCAGATTTGAATTTCTACTGAACAAAAAGTTGACATTGATATAGCTTATCTGCTAGTTTGGTGTGGATTTTTTTTTTTTTGTGAGTGTGAGACATCAACAGAGATTGAGTTATGAGTAGAGCTGGGAGTTGAGTTTCAAGGCATAACAGTTGTAGCTCAGGAGTTAATGTAAGACTGGGCAAGGGAGTGGGTAAAAGTTTTACCAGGCATTTTCCTGCTTTAGGGGAATAGTTTGAACATGTGCTAAGAACTAAATCATACTCCAGCATGAGAAATGTCCAACTTCACTGGCCTTGAATTGGACTCAGAGCAGTGGGGGGCACATGCTGTGGTGCTTAGGGTTTTGCCTGTGAAATAACAAAATGAAGTGCTAACATGAGAGCCTTTCCAATGCCTTACTGATGTTTCAAGCTGGCCTGTGAGTGTCAGTCCCACTGAAAGACCAGGGATACTTGTGCTCTATAGAGGGATACTTGGAAATTCCTTCCCTGCTTCCTTTTAAAAAGCTGATTTAAGTGTTCTGTTCTCTATTAATGCTTCAGTTCATGGATTACACCGAGTTACTGAGTTCTGGCTTGAATTGTGCATGTGTAATTCCTGCTTGCTCTCGATTCCAGTGCTCCCCTAAGCTGACTTAGTCCTGATCTGTTTTCCTTCAGTGTGTTGCTCATAATGCCCTGGAGTGTGCCCGAGCCATTTATGCCTATGCCTTGCAAGTCTTCCCGAGCAAGAAGAGTGTGTGGCTGCGAGCAGCCTACTTTGAAAAGAACCATGGAACCAGGTACTGCACGATCCCTGCGTGGAGGGGTTCATCCCTGTGACAGGGGGACAGGCTGGGGAGGAAGGAGAACTACAGGATGGTCCCTGGTGTGGTACAAGTGCAGACTTAGGGCAGCTGGATGAAGCTCAGAGGCGTTTTTTTGCAGGTCTGACCTTCTTTGTTGCTGTTGTGCTCAGAACATCCTTAAGTTTTATGAAGTCATAAAATGGTTTATGGCAGTAGGGGTTACATGGTAAAAATAGCTGCGAAGAGATGAGGTAGGAACAATTGTCTTTGAGAAGGCATCTTTGGAAAAATATGGGGATACAAATCACCTAAAATGTGTTTTATTTAGTTTTCATAGATAAACTACTTCATAGCTGAATGTGTCGAAGCATCTCTGGTATTTTCTGATTTAACACTGTGAATGCGTATCACATTCTGCATTAAGATTGGTATTATACTTTTACAGGTCAGGCTCTTTTAAAAGTTTATTCACAAAGCTTTACATGTCAGAAACTTTCTGCCCACAGCTTAGACTAAAGCAAACAATCTCTGCAGTAGGCCACTTATCCATGTGGAATCATCCTTATTAAAGCCAACAAGGCTATGCTGTGGAAGTGACTGCAGATGCTGAGTTCTTCCTCATTCAAGCCTTTCTTTTATTGGGAACAAGTATATCTGCTTTTGATGTTGTTTTCCCATGTTTTCCAGTGGTGGCTGACTTTTAAGCCTCATGTTCTACCTGAAAAGTATATTTGCCTGAGGAGAAAAAAATAAATTGCATAAGATCAAGCCAACCTCATCCAATAATTCTGAAAACCTTCCTGTCTCAGTTTCTACTTAGGTTTGTTAAGCAGAGTGACTCTTTCCAAGAGAAAGGAGCTGTTTGTGTGAGACTCTTTCCACAGGGGCTATCAAAGGTGTCTGAACAATGAGCCGTTTGTGGAGTGCTGATTTCAGAACCCTTATGAAAAAGGGCCCCACCGTTTCCTTGTTATGAAACAACTTATCAAGGTTTACAACTCTGGACTTTGCAACAATATTTATAACACTGGGTGATAGTGGAAATGGTGTGAGAGAACTCGCCTTTGGCAGTACCTTGAGGGATTGTAACTTGCTGTTTCTTGTCTTCAGAGAATCCTTGGAGGCTCTTTTGCAGCGAGCTGTTGCTCACTGTCCCAAAGCAGAGGTGCTGTGGCTCATGGGAGCCAAATCCAAGTGGCTGGCGGGAGATGTGCCAGCAGCCAGAAGCATCTTGGCCCTTGCTTTCCAGGTGGGTCTGTTACACTTGTCAGAGGGTGTTAAATGTGACAGGTAAAGAACACAGAGCAGGCTTTTTCTGTCAACACCTGATTGCTGCTGCCTTTCAAAGTGATGGAGACTTCCGCTGTTCTTTGATAGCTTTGTGTGGCAAAAAATTCTCCTGTAAAATAGCAGCAAGATGGAAGCAAAGGTGTGGGACTGCCCTTTTAGTAGTTCTACACCATGTTCTGACCTGGAACAAGTTGTCCAGAGAGGATGTGGCTGCCCCATCCCTGGAAGTGTTGAAAGCCAGGTTGGATGGGGCTCTGAGCAACCTGGTCTGGTGCGTGGCATCCCTACCCATGGGATTGGGATGAGGTGATCTTTAATGTCCCTTCCAACCCAAACCAGCCAATGATTCTGTGAGTTTGGAAACCATCAATTTTACTAGCATGGCCCCCATCAGCCGCAGTCATGGATCAAAATCCTGTTGTGTTGGGTCACCTCAGGGAAAGGGTTGCGGTCTGCCCTAATGAGGTCACTTACTGCACTTAAACTGCATTATTTATGTCTTGGATCAAACTTGCTAATGAAGGGAATTGCCTGCTGGATGCTGTAGCAAAGACAGGCAGAGTGTTTCTAACACTGGGAATTAAGCTTAAAAGCCAAGTAGGAAAAAAAAAAAAAGGCTAAGTCCTGAAATGGAAGGTAGAAGATACTTCCTTGATCTGTTCTCAGTGCTCTTTGTTACTAGGCTGAAAAGTTCTTGACATGGCTGCCACTGAAATGACTTTTATTGGAAGAGTTTTCACAGACCTCAGTGGGGAATTCAAACTGCAGCTTTTTTGCTTGAGGGTAATAAAATGAGGGTCTCATTGTGGCAGACCCTGTGATATTTTCAGTATTTAAACTAGAAGTTCATAGGATCAAGCATTACTGCTTTTCAACAATTGAGAAGCATCCAACTTCTAAACTGGCAAATATCTTTGTGTTGCCCATCTGTTTTGGAGGATTTCTATAAACTTCAAAGGTCAAAGAAGACTGGGAGGAGCTTACACTGAAAAAAACCCTACTGCGGATTGACAAAGCTCTGATTTCAATTTTAATCTGGATCAAACAGAGGATTAAATCTGCTGTTGATTCAGTGTATGCATTTGTCTGTCACTTTGTGTTCTTGCAGGCCAACCCCAACAGCGAGGAGATCTGGCTGGCTGCCGTGAAGCTCGAGTCGGAGAACAATGAGTATGAAAGAGCGAGGAGGCTGCTGGCAAAGGCTCGCAGCAGTGCCCCCACAGCAAGGGTAAGGATGTGTGGAGACTGGAGAGGCTCAGGCCTCCTGGCCACGGGGGATTTGGGACGGAAGGAGGAGTTCCTTCAGTTCTGTGGCCGTAGGGATTGACCGTGTGGCTCCCTGCCATTGCCTTCCGGGCCCTGTGGCCGCTTTGCCGAGCGCTTCTCCAGCAAGTTGCGACACAAAGTTGTGGCATGATGGGAAAAAGAGGCTAGGATCAAGTGAAGGGTTTCAATTGGTTTTTTACACAAATGGCAAAAGTCAGGAAATTCCCAGTTTACAGCTGTTTGTGTAATGTTTGTTTTGCATAAAAGCACGTCTTGGAAAAAAGAGAAAATACTTTCACAGAAGACTCACTTATGCTTCTACTAAAGACAGCTCTGGGGTGGTTTGGTGCTTAAAGCTACACTCCTGTGTTTACCTCCAGTTACCTCTGGTATGATAAACTGTTGATTTTCAGCTCTTCATATAATAGCATTTGTCCAAGTAAACGAAAAGTTAGTTTGATCTCTGTCCTCTGTTCCTCCCCCTCAGTTGTTGTTACATCCTACATCTTTTTAACTGTCCTCTTCCTCCCTGAGCCAGGGAGCTTCTGCAGCTGGGGCTGAAGCTCTGCTTTCAGACTTGATGCCTCTCTTTCGAGGTCACAGTGGGGGGAGGTTGGGAATGGGGAGGATGGGGATCAAAGAGCAGTGAGAGAGCCTTTGGTCCATAATGTATTTCTCATAGCTGTGACTTCCCTGCATTGCTTGGAGGAGGGATTTGAGGAGCAGAAAAATATGTTTGTAATGAGCAGGACAAGAGAGCCTGAAGCCATAAGTAAGAAAAGGTGGTCTTGGTAGCTTGGATCTGAGGAAATCAGATTGTGCTGGTGAAGAAGGCTCGGGTTTGTTAATTGGTTGCGCTGTTAAAGCTGTGCTCTTTATACAAATGCCACTTTTCCAACCCAAGCCATTCTATGATTCTGTGATAATGCAAATGCCAGCTCTATGTTAATAACTATGCAAATAGGTGAGATACAGTTTGTTGATACTGTTGTAACACCTTTAGTATTTGCATTTACCTTTCTCATTGTTACTTGTTTCTGCTATTATTTAACTCTGATATTTTAGTTTTTATTTTGCTTCAAACTGTAGCTAAGCAATAACATTCTAATGGATGCATGAAAGTGGGAACCTGCTGCTTTGGCAGATTAATGGTTTTCCAGTGGCTGCTGGTGGCAAACAGCTCTGGTTTGTTCCCAGGTCTTCATGAAGTCTGTGAAGTTGGAATGGGTGCTTGGGAACATTGCTGCAGCCCAGGAGCTCTGTGAGGAAGCCCTGAAGCACTATGAGGACTTCCCCAAGCTGTGGATGATGAAAGGACAAATTGAGGAGCAAAAAGAGCTGGTAGAGAAAGCACGGGAGGCTTATAATCAAGGGGTAAGATGGATGTTGCTGCCAGCATGGAGAGATGTGTGTCTTTGAATCAAAATGGAGAGCCAAAGACATTACTTCTGTCATTGGTTAAAACAGTAAAAGAAAAAAAAATGAAATAAGCAAGAACTTCTCTTACCCATTACCCATATGCAAAGTTGACTTTCTTGCTTGAGAGAGTTCTCTGGATGCCTGACTCCTCACAGGCAGGGTAAAAGGCTTTGCACAGTAATTCTCTATAAGACCTGTAAAGATTAAAACCAGAACTCTTAAAAGAAAATCTTTCTCAGCAGCTCTTAGATACACACTGTGAAAGGAGGTGGCCTGCAGAGCACTCATCTCTCTTTTAAATGGTAATTGGTGTCCTTGGGTATGAATGCTCAAAGTCAACAGCCATCAGAGTAATTTGGACACAGGTTTCTGCCAGTGTCCATGTCCTAATGACTCCCTGCACACTCTGCTGTGGTGTGGGGATGTATGAGAGCCCTCCATCTGCAGGAGAAGCACAAATTGTAGCTGTGGTAAGGGAGGTGTGTTTTTTCTCTTACTGCTGGGATAGCTCAGTCATACCTGATGCATCTGACTATTTTGGATGCAGGAAAAAATTCATTTCTGTGCTGTAAGATTAACTGAAGGAATTTGAGAGGCATAATCAACTTGGTCTCTCTTCTTTTAAACTATCCAGAAGAATATACAAAGTGAAGTTCTTTTCTATAGGAAGAACAAGAGGGGTTTTTTTTAAATTTACCTATGAGCATACTTTTTTTTAAAAAACAGTTGAAGAAGTGCCCCCATTCCATACCCCTGTGGCTTTTGCTGTCCAGGCTGGAGGAGAAAGTCGGACAGCTGACTAGAGCAAGAGCTATCTTGGAAAAGTCTCGCCTGAAGAATCCAAAGAATCCAGATCTCTGGTGAGTTGTGTGGAGTTAAACTGAGTTTGGGCTACAAATTCAATCCGTTCTACAGGCCAGCCATTTCACATCATCTCAGCCATTTGAGTCTGGGACTTAGGACCATGCCCATCCTGGAGTTTCTTCTGGACTAATAACTTCCTGAATAGCAGAAATTCTTTGGTGATCCTGGCTAGCTACTCTAAGGATCTGGGAACTAGTTATTTCTTTACTGATAGTTGTAGTGCACAGATCATGCCGAGTGCACGGGGCTTGCTACTTTCTGTTACAGTCCCGTTTTCAGATTGTTTTTTATCTGGGCCGTTGTGGAATAGAAGTCACATTTATTTTTAGATGGAGGGGAATGGGAAGATGTCAGTCACCTACACATATTCAGAATGTGGGCAGATGTTTGCAGTTTCCAGTGACCCTCATGTGACTCACTTTTTGTTTCAACATAGTGAATGTTGTCATAAATATCATCAGAGTCTCTTCCTTACCAGGTTGGAGTCTGTGCGCTTGGAGTACCGAGCTGGGCTGAAGAACATTGCAAACACACTGATGGCCAAGGCACTGCAAGAGTGCCCCAATTCAGGTGAGCTGGATCTCAGTTCTACCTTAAACATAATTGTTTTGCCCAGTTGATGGAAAGACATTTTTTCCCAAGATGTCCTTTCTGGCCAGGTCTCAGAATATGGTGTTTTGGAGAGGTGTCAGTCATCCTTCTGCAGAGGAAATGCTGCGGGTCTTTGAGAACAATTCCAGTTCCTTTGTGCTCTCACACCTGAGGAGTTGGTGTTGTTCCATTTTTCTGCAGTACCCAGTATATTATTGGATCCATGGTCCACAGTTTGTCCCCAGGCTTCCTGCAGAAACATCTTGGATATGGCTTTTCTCAGAAGGTAGTAGAAGTTGGCCAAGGTTAAAATAAAAGAAAGACACTTCAGTGTTTGTAGTTAGGAAGTTTAGTGGAAAAGGAATGGTGCTTTCCCTATCCCTCTGGAGTACAGCTGGACTTAGGAGATTCCCAGCTGCTGATTTGCCTGCACTGGTTGCACCACTGTGAATTTAATAACTTGTGCTGGCAGCCAATTTCCACCACAGTCATGATTGGGGGATCATGAACCATAAATGTTCAGTCCTGGATTTTAATTATTTTAGCTCATATAAGAAAAGGCTAAGAGGTCATATGATGTAAGTCAGTTAGTTCTAACCAGCAGTGGAAATATTTGCCTCTTGGGATGAGAGGATAGAGTACCTAACACATCCCTATTTTGGGGCAGAATTGCAGGGAGACTTTATTATTTAAACATGTTGACATCTTTGGGGAGAAGATGTCATGTAACTACAAATTGTGGTAACTTACTGCAGGGCAGGGCTTGGCTTGCCTTCAGGCTAAGTTTTGAAAGGTGTTTAATTGGTGGCTGCTTAAGTCTCAGTAAAATAATTGGGAAATAAGTGACTTTTATGACATGATAAACTCATTGCAAGCTACTCTCCATGCGAGTGGGTCACCAAATCAACACCACCCAAAATCCTGCTTTGTTTTTGTGAATGACCTAATGAGTGTTTGCCACCACAGGCTGTTTTACAGATCTGCCTGTTGCTATGGGAATGGGCAGCTGGATCTCAGTTTTTGTTTAAACAATTGCTTCCAACTTTATCTTAGACCTCAACAAACCATAATCAAAGCCCGCAGGACTTGGCTCATTGGCCACCTGCGGTCATGTAAACCAGAGGTTTGGGTCCATTGATTGCTGAATTGATTCCTGATGGGTGGCAGGCTGCACAAAGAATAAAATGGAAATATTATGATGTTTGTGATCCTATATATAAAGAGCAAGAAGAAGAGAGTCTCTCTTGTCTGTCACTGCAGTTATCAAAGCTTGTGTGTGTTCCCGTGGTGCTGTTTATGGGAAGCAAGGGTGCTTTGATGGAGTCCTGGCAGACACCAGCTCTCAGCTTTGCTTTGAAGTGATCAGGTGTGCCTGGCTGACATGAGAAACTGCAGATTTCATGCTCCCCTGAGCATATTTCCTTCCTTGCTTTTGGCAGTGAGAGGAGCTAGGGATTAAACCCAGCTTTCCTGGATCTACTCTGTCCTTCATCAATGTGTGTGGAGCCAGCATCAATAAACTGTGGTGCTCTCCAGCACCCTTGAAACTGCTCCCAGACTGTACTTTGCACTTTTTGAGACTTCTGCCACTGCAGTTGCCTGTTCAAACAGATAGATACCTTTCCCTTTGGAAATGCTGATTTGCCCTCTCTGTCCCAGAGTTTGCAGTATCTCATCTGAAAAGCCTGAGCTCTGGGTTAGTCAGTGCTGGAGCTGCAGGAATTGTGGTACAGAAACCCCCAGAGCTGAAGCTCCAGCATGGTGCGCACAGTAGCTGAAAATTCAGAGTACTGAATGAAGTATCCATGTGGAAAGAGTGATCTGGGCAGAGGTTGGGGGTGAATAATCACCAGGGTGGGATCTGCTTGTGTTGCAGAGCACTGGCCTCATGTCAGGCTGGGGAGGGTTAACCTCAAAATAACACTAAACAATCTTCCTATTTGGTTTGATTAAGGAATCCTGTGGTCAGAAGCAATTTTCCTTGAAGCACGACCGCAACGAAAGACCAAGAGTGTGGATGCTCTCAAGAAGTGTGAACATGACCCACATGTCCTGCTGGCTGTGGCCAAGTGAGTTCCTGTGCTTGATGCAGTAAAAATATCCGTGTCTGTGTGTGGCTGCTTCCAGGATGGAGCACTGCACTCCAGCACAGCCGTGTGATTCTGGCTGCAGCAGCTCTAATAAGTCCCAAAGCAAGGAACAGCTCTCCAGCTGTCTCCTAGTAACTGTGCAAATCTCTGCCTTGATTCCAAGTGGGGAATGTCAGCCTGCCCTCGAGCTGTTCTGGTGGGTCTGGGACTGGCACAGGCAACAATCCACTCACACAAAGCCCTTTGCCGGTGCTGGGTATTGGCACCCTGCAAGCTGCTTTCTTTCTGTCACTTGAAGAGGATTACACTGTGCTGTCAGGTGAACTGGGCTTTATTAAATGGTTCAGGATGTATTTTAAGTATCTGTGGAAATAGGGACATTTTTGTTGGTTATTTTTTCAAGTTTTATTGGCTGACTGTGTAGTTTTCATCTTTTCTCTCTATCCTAGATTCTGTCAGGTGTCTTTTTAAATTCTGAGCTAGATATTCTGCTCCTGAATGTTTCCTGTGTCAGTGTTCTTCAGGTGTGCCCTTTCCCAAAATGCAAACCACCAAGCATTCTGTAGTTTGCTTCTCTGAAATGGAAAGATAATCTGCTAGGAATGGTTTTCTTGTCCGGGTTGAGTTGTGAGGATTCCAGTGCGGAAAACCTGCTGTTAGAATTGACTTGTGCCACATCCTGCTCCGATGTGTGAACAGCCTTACAGCGGCTGTGATGGAAACAAACTTACTTTTCTCCCTTTGTGACTAACAGAAGAGGTTAATACAGGAGACATTTTGTTTTAAGTTGCCCAATTCTTTCACAACTCTACTTCATAAGCCAAAGAAAACTGTAGGATACACTCCAGTGACTGCAACACTGGGTTCTGCCAGATCCTGACAGCTGACTTGTTCAGCTTTAGCAGCAAGTGAGAAAAATGTTAACTTTTGCTTTATGGCAACTGCTCCCAGGCCCCTTCTGGTGCAACCTCAGGCTGTTTAACAACTAATCCCAACATAAACAGCTTCCACCACCCATCAGGACTTGCCTCTGTAGGTACAGAGTGTGACAAACTTTTGTTAAATATGTGGCTGAAAATGGCCACTGCTTGCAGGTGTTAAACCTCTGCTATCATTGTTTGTGCTCTTGTAAATCACAGTTTATTTAACCCAGAACAATCAAGAGTATTATGGGGCTTAAAACCAATCACATAAGCTGTATAATTTTATGACAGGCTAAGCTCTTTATGAGGGGTGGCTGATTTGATAAGGGCCTTATAGTTCAAGTGAACTCTTTAATGCAAAGGAGTGAAACCAAGAGACTCTTGACTCAGCTGGTTTGTTACTGGGGAGAAATTTTCAGCATTGACCGGTGCCTGAATGAAATGGCAGCAGTGGGGCTGTGCCAGGTTGGGGTTTGAGTACAGAAGCTTCCATGCTTGTTTTTCCTTAGAAAATGGGGCTGACAAGGCAAGTCTGCTCCACTGCACTCCAGCAGGCTTTGTAGGTGTGAGCATGTGACCATACAGCAACCAGTTACCAGCTTTTAGAAGTTATTTAATTGTTAGATTCTAAAATTGACTTGAAATGTAAAGAAATTGAAGGAGTGGGAATAGATACAGGCATGTAATCCTGTCTCTTCCACACCAAATCTGGAACAGCAAAATTAAAGCAATTGAGGCAGCAAAAGTTGAGCTCAGTAATGCTTCCCCTCTCAGCAGAGTCTGTCTGTGCCTGTTATCCTCTAAGTTATCCTGCCTCACTGTGGGGCATTGAAGAGGAAGTGCTGGATATTCTTTCCACCCTTCCCTTCCCTTCCCTTCCCTTCCCTTCCCCTAATAATCTGCTGTTTTCTTAATGGGAGAGCAAAGAATTGGAACACCTGCATAGCCTTTAACTGTTGGAGCTTTTGTGGGTTGGCATCTTCCTCTAAAGTGAGGCTGTTTGTCAGCTCCCCTCTGCTTTTCCCAACAGGCTGTTCTGGAGCGAGCGTAAAATAACCAAGGCCAGAGAGTGGTTCCACCGCACAGTGAAGATAGACTCTGACCTGGGAGATGCCTGGGCCTTCTTTTACAAATTTGAGCTCCAGCATGGCACAGAGGTGAGTGTGTATGCCTGGGAACAGGGGGGGCAGCTGCGATCCCTGGCTGGCAGGGGTTGCCCAGTCCTGGGATTGCTGCAGTGCTGGGCTGAGCATGCTGCCACTGCTCCTGCCTGTGTGGTCACAGGGGAGGCTGGCTGTCACGCCTGGTCACAAATGAGCATGAACAGGCCTGTGTGGTGGCTTTTAAAAGGTGCTGTCATTAGCTGAGCTGTGTTTCAGTCCGCTTTGCTGTCCAGAGTCCTGCTGGTTCATGCAAAAATCTCTGAAATCAATCTGCCTCCTGTAAAACTCAAGCTTGCTCAGAGGGGATTGTGCTGGAATTGTGGTGCTGGATTTGTGTAACTGGGGCTGTTTCTTCCCAAGTGTTGAGTACAGGCTGCACGTGAGCACAACCAGAGAAACAGTCAGCTCTAATCTCTTACAGCAGTTTTTACTGCTGATACCACTGAAATGATGGGGGTGTTTATCTTCTGACTTCAGAGAGACCTTTCACTTGACACAGCTCCTGCAGGTGGTAATGCACAGGAAGTTCCTGCTGCAGTTTCTCTGCAATAGTCAAAACTTGCTTACCTGCAGCTCAGCCAGTTTGTTCAGCCAGACAGATTCGGCGCTTCTGAATTTTTACTTGGACTTCCTTTGAAAATAAGAGACCCCAAACCGCACCATAATCTTCAGAAGAGTGAATCAGGGAGGGTTCAATTTTTGGCTGTGTTCTGGAACAAACCAGGACAAACTGTCATTTCTCTTCCCTGCAGGAACAACAAGAAGAGGTGAGGAAGCGCTGTGAGAATGCCGAACCTCGCCACGGAGAGCTCTGGTGTGATGTCTCCAAGGACATAGAGAATTGGCAGAAAAAGATTGGAGAGATTCTTGTGCTTGTGGCAGCCAAGCTGAAAAATACCTTCTAGAGTGTGCTGACCTCTGCTGCCTTAGAGATCCCTGTAGGACTTAACCTGCTCGTGGTGCATTTGCCCTTTCAGTGGCACAGAATTTGAAGGACAGGACATGGACGATGGTAGAAAAGAGCTTTCTTCCAAAAGGAAAAGCTGCTTCCTTCTTTCCCCAGCATGGCCATCCGCTTCTGCAGCACATGGGAACATTGTAGCTGGTATCACATAGGAGACAGGAGCAGTCTTGTGAGGCTCTGCTGGCATTTCCGTGTTGATTCCTGATTCCCCCCTGCAAACACAAGCTTTAGTTAGCGCTTTTATGGATTCTGATATGTGGCAGTCCCTCTGTTCTTGGCCCTGGCATGTGTTCCCTGTCCCCCTTTAGTGTTTGGCCCATCTGATGTTGGTTCCTTGTTAGCAGATCTGGGTTGTTGCTGTTGGAATGCACTGAGTGTCCTTGAAGGAGATGGGTGGAGTTTTGGGAGCAGCCCAGCAGCACGGGGAAAGGTCTGGGCTGGCTCCTCTTCTTTAGGTCCTTTAGTTTGGTCTCTGTTAACAAGCTGCTGCACAGCCTGGAGGCATTCCTCCAACCTGAGCAGATGGAGCATTTTGTCAAATTCAAAAGCATATTTTTAGAGAACTTTTCCTGAATTTTTATATGTATATAGTAAAGCTTATTCTTTTAGGTGTCTGAGTTCATTAAGCACAGCGGTGGTTTAAAGTAACAAGGCAAAACTCAGCAATCCCTGAAAGCCCTTTTGAAGGAAGAACATTTGTTTAGAGTTGTTGGGAGACTGTGCTGTTACACAGCTATGACTGCCTGTGGCTGGGAGGTTTGCTTTCTATCTCCAAGTGCAGATAGAAAAAAGCAAACTCAAGAGAGGGGAAAGCTTTGTGTTTGGGACCCTTTATACACTGTCTTCAATTTTCGACACCTGTGATGTGTACTGTTTTTACCCCAACCTCCTGAATTCCTTGTGATCATAGAATGAGAAGCTGTTCTGTCTTACACCTGAGGCTATAGCAGTTGTATCCAGGTCTGTGAATGTGCATTATCACATGTATTTAGTTGGAGGAGAAACTCCCTTATTACTTGTTGGAGAATATGTATAAAATACAGCTTCTTTTTTTTGTTTCCTTCTGTTGTCTTCAAGCGTGGTCATGCCCTTTGATTCTGACTGGGAAGAGTGGGTCTGATAGCAGAAACCTTTGGACTTATCAGGCTCCCACCACTCTGGGAAGGTGCCTGCCAGTGGTGGCTGCACCAAGCTGGGCTACGGCCTCTTGCCAAAACAGATGAGAAGCCCAAAACAGATCTTTTAACACTGGCGCACAAACACTTGGTCTGGAAGCAAAAGCCTTTTTTCCTTTTGGCTCATAATGGAAACTCCTGTGCATTCTCTGGAATAGCTGATGAAAGGGTGTAGATCACAGATGTCCTGTGGAATTGTAGTTTCCCAAAGGTGAGTGAGAGGCACTGGGAGTTGAGAGGCTCTTGCTCAGGGATTCTGTGCCATTGTTGGCATCCTTCAGATGAGTGGGCTCAGAGAGAGTGGAAGAGTTTGGGAAGGGGAATGCAGATAATGTTCAAAGGAGAGGGTAGGCATGGAAAGGGAACCTGTCTGGACAAGGATTCAAGACTGAGGCAGAAACTACAAGATAAAAACAACTTTAAAAGTAGTTTTCAATGTGTGCTGTCCTTCAGTCTCTTGTGCTCATATGGGGGCTATATCCTGCTTTTCTGGGCAGGGAATGTGGCATTCTGATTCCTGGTGTAGTGATGTGCTGGGGAAAGCTGGGTGCCTGTGGTGCATAAATCCCTCTGCCCAGCAGTGCTGTGGTTTTGGTGGCTGCAGAGTTGGGATGGGAAGGGGAAGTGGGAATTGCAGTAGTGTGGCTTTTCCTGCTGGAGAGATTCCTGACTTGTGTTGGGAGCATTTCCCTTGAACCAGATAACACGGGTGCAACCCACTGATGGTATCCTCATGCTACCCCTGCCCCTTCCTGAGGTGGCAGCGCCACATCTTGCAAGGAATTTTTGGGATGTAGAAGCCCCAAGGAAGGGGCCCTGTGCTGGATGCTGTGCCACCTTCTCACAGCATCAGGCTCCTTTGGCCACCTGCTCCTGGTACCTGCAGCTTCCCTTTCCTTTGGGCTACATTCCTTAGCTTGGGGATTGTTTTTTCTTACTTAAAAGGGATCATCCGTCTTAGAGCCTTTTAATGTTTGTAGATATCTTGGTGTTTTTTAAATGGATTACAGCACCCATGAATTTTAGCCATATATAGTGCTCAATAAAGAAGTTATATGGGTCCTGTCCCAGTGGAATGCTGCAGTGTGCTGTGGGTCCCACTTCCTGGGGAGGAACGTTCTTACCAAGCTGAGCAGAGCTGGATTATTCACCATTTGTTCTATTTCTTACTCAATCACCCACATTCAGCTCCTCAGCGGAGCCTTGTTCCTGTCAGTTCAGTTTTTCCCAAAAATTGATAAGGAATTGAGTCAGAGCCATTTCTGTTCCGGGGCTAGGGGTGAGGTACAAAATGCAGAGGGGAAGGAGGAGAGGGCTTTGGTTGGAAGCACGAGGACACTCCTCTTGTCGATATTTTGGGGGTCTCACCCTGGACAGTCACTTTTGCCATGGGTTGGTGCCGTCTGTGAATCCAGAGTGAAACAGCCGCCAACAGAAATCGAAACCGCGGGGGTTTGCAGCACAGCGCGCAGCCCCAGGACAGGGACACGCGTGGGTTGGGATCCCCCGGTGGGTGCGAGCAGGGGGTTCTGCCCTGCCGGCCCCNCCCCAGGGCCCGTCCCCTCCCACCGTGGAGCCAAGTTCAAACCGCGGGCCCCGGCGCAGTGGGACGGGGCCGGACCGGGCTCCCCGGGGCCGCCGCAGGGGCCGCGCCCGCGGGGCTCCATGGTGAGTGCGCCGGGACACCCCCTTGTCCCCGGGACCCCCTTCCTCTTCTCCGGGCACCCCTCCCTGAGCCCGCTGCTAGCCCGGAGCCCGCCGCACTGCCGGGATGGGGTCGGCTCGGCCGGGGTGGGACTCGCAGCACCCGCGGTGGGGCTTGGGACCTGTCGGGAGGTGACCGGTGCTCCTGAAATGAGGCTTGGAGCGACCGGGAGAGGGGCCGGTCCGTCCGGGAATGGGCTCGGACTTGTCGGGATGGGGCCGGACCACTTGGGAAAGGGCTTGGAGCTGTTGGAATGGGGCTGGGCTGGGTCCAAATGGGACTTGGATCCTTAGAAGGGTCGCGGTGGGACAGAGCTGGGAGTCCGTGAGGAAGGGGCTCTGGTCTGGCCGGGGAAGCTGGTCCAGCTAGGATCAGGCTGCTGTGTCTGGGATGAGGCTTAGACCCGCTGGGATGGGGCTTGGATGTGGCTGGTCCTGAGGGAGAGGACGGAGGGTCTGTCCCTGCCTTGGGGCTCTGGGTGGTGACAGGGTCCCACTGGGTAGGAGGGAGTTGGGGACAGAGTCCGTCTGGCTGGAAGGACCTGGTGACCCTGATGGAGTTCCCAGGCTGGTGGCAGGAGCTGCCCCTCTCTGCCCTGCTGGCTGGGACTGGCAGGAGTGCCAGCAGGAGCTGCTCTATCAACAATGGTGATTTCCCTTATCTCCTCGTATTTGCTGGAGGATTAGAGAGAGGATGAGATTAGCTGTGCCTCTCCTGTGCTCGTGCTTCCCAAGGCTGCTCCTCACTGTCAGCTCTCCTCTAGGAAAGGATGTGCCACCTGTCTGTAGCTTGTTCCTGTGGGATGGGGGCGAAGGCAGAAGAAATAACCCTAAATCAGCTGCTGAACTTGTTCTCCATCCTGAAGGGGGAGAAGTCAGGAGCAGGATTTGTCACCTCAGTCTCCCTGCATCCCTCCCTGTCACTGCTGCTTCCCTGCTTTCCATGGTGAGGAGGAAGCACCTATAGCACCTGCTGACCTCCTGCCCTGGCTGTTCCCTGGACTACTCTGCACTTCCTTCCAGGCTGAGCACTGAGCCCAGGCTTGGCTGTCTTGGCATGCTGGAAATGGTGTGCTTTCTCCTGAAACTGGGTCCCAATTGTTTAATAGATCACTTCAGGGAAGTCATTCCCATTTTCATGGTAAGATTGCAAAGCCTTGCCTTCCTGGCAGAGGAGATTTCTGGAGAGTAACCCTTAGACTTTGGTCAGGGTGTCCTCATGAAAGCAGTGCTCTCCTTTGATGTCCTTGGGGATTATACCCTCGGCTCTCTGCTCAATCACCTCTGGGGCAAGATCTCTCAGTGGTTTGCAGGGAGCAATGCCAGCAGCACAAGGAGGCTCTTCCCTGCCCTTCCCAGCTCCCCAGTGGAGCTCAGCACAGCTTTACTGGAAGGTGTGTGGTGATGAGGGACTCTGAAGAGCCTGGTGGGATTTCTGCTGGTTATACCTGGATTTGCTCCTCTCTTTGCATGTGCCTGTGTTCCGAGGTGATGGTTGTGTCTGTGTGTTCCCAGAACTGTGCTGAATTTTGCCTCATGCTAAGCCTCCATCACTCTCACTGAGATGCAAGAGGGTGGGAAAAGGTTTCCTCACCCTTTTGGAGCCAGGTCCAGCTCAGGACTGAGTAGGGAGCACAGAGCAGGTGCGGATTTTACAAACAAACCTCACAGGTTCTCAGCAAAGAGGACAGATGGAGTGTGCCTGGGCTTGGAAATCAGTGAGGGAAATTCTTCCTTCTGGCTTTCTGGAGCAGAAGAGCAAGTGCAGGCGCTGGGGAAGGCGGTGACCCCTGAGCTGAGATGGGGAGCGGCAGGCACGGGCTGCAGGCAGAGCTGTGGCCCCTTCCCCCTCGCTCCTGCTTTGGCTGCAGCACAGGGTTGCATAGTTGAAAGGAGCTGAGCTGCTTTCTGCCTGCCCAGACCTGACACCTGCGGCACGAGGGTTGTTTGGGAGGGGGTTGTGTCTGGGGGGGACTTTTCCTGAAAATGTGAAAGGATAGAAATGCCAGGATGGGGCCCCAGGGCTCTGCCATCGCTCAGCAATGTGGAGATGTCTTGAGCTGTTGGGCTCCTTTCCTGGCACAAATTTTCAGCTCCCCTTCCTCACTCTGCTGCTGCTGGGCTGCTCAAATATCCCCAAACCTGGTCACTTGAGCTTACGCTGGCTTTTCTTCAAAGCTGTGGGATTCATCCCTGCCTCAGAGGGTCCATCCACCCCCTCCCTGTGCCCCTCTGCCAGCTCAGGTGTCAGCACTTGGTGTTCCCCGCTCTGCAGGGGCCAGCGGGGGCTCTTGGGAAGGTTTGGAGCCAGGAGGCTGAGCAGCAGCTGGGATGTGCTGGTGAGAGCAGATGCTTGTGCTGCTTCTGTCTGGCTTGTGGTGAGGGCCCCTGATCCTGGGATGAGCACAAACGGTGGGGAAGCTGGAAAAATGCTGTATTAGTTCCATCCATGCAGCAGAGGTGTGGGAACATCCTTTTGAGGGTGTTTGGATCTGTTTGGGCTGAGGTGTGGATGTTGCTGGTGGGGACCAGGCAGCTCCTGCCTCCAGCTCCTCTCCAAGGAGCCCAGCACCTCTCTCTCTGCTCCCCTTGGGTTTTGGCACTTGAGGTTCTCTGGCCTTGAAATGACACAAAATGAGGATCTAGAGGAACCATGCTGGGACAGAAAGCTCAGGGATGAGCCGCATAAACTGACACAGGTCCTGGGCATAGCTCTGTGCCAAGAATCCACCTGCTGGCATGAGAGAGAGTTCTGTGTGTGCCGTGGGCTGCGCTGCTGGGCTGAAGCTGGAGCAGTTTCCCAAGAGCTTTGCTCCAAGGGGAGATGGTTTATCTGAGAGGCTGTTCTCTGAGAGAGGAGACAGCTGAGGCTCCTCCATCACACGTTGCACCTTCAGGTACAGGTCCAATGGAGCTTTTGACTAGGGGTTGGAGGCACAGCCTAGAGCATTCCTTAATCCCCAGCTGACTCTGAGCCCTCCCCTGGCAGATTTTCCCCCGGGTGCTCTCCTGTGCTGTTCTGCTGCTCCTGCTCGTGGCCGTGCTGAGCAGAGGCAGGAGGTGCAGCATCGCCAAAATCCTCCGGCAGTACCGTGCCGTCATCTTCCATGAGATCCAGAACCTGGTGAGCTGAGGCAGGGCTCTGCCTGGGGGCCCAGCCCTGGCTCTGGGCATGCTGCTGGGCTGGGCGCAGCCCTGCTGTGGGATGTGGGGACAGAAGCTTAATATGGAGCTGGCTGCTCTGCCAGCAGTGTTGAGGAGGGGGCTGTGTTTAAATGGGGGATCCTTGCTCCAAGTGGGAGGCGCCCCCTGGATGCACCACTGCCAGGTGCTGGATCTTCTTGCTTTGTTTCTCCAGAGAAACCTGACTGGGTCGGTGTACAGGAACGGGAGGGCTGGGCCCGCTTGTCGTTCGGACAAGGTGAGCACGGAGGGACCTGGGGCTGGGGCGTGGCGTGGGCTGAGCCCCCAGGGAGCCACGGAGCCTCCCTCCCTGCCCGGGCCCCTGTGCTTCTCTGCAGGACCAGAAGATCCTGCTGTCCATCTACAACATCAGCATGTCCCTGTGGGAGGTGGGCGCTGACACCCTGCAGGGACCTGAGGAGCTGGCGGTCTGGAGGGTGGCCAGGAACACCAACTTTGTGCTCCGGGAGAACTGCAGGAAAATCAGCAAGGTAGGAAGCCCTCTACTTCCCAGCCACATCAGTGGCTTCCAGTTCCCAGGGCTGTGGGCAGACCTTGCATTCTTTTGTGCTCTCCAGGCTCTGCCTGCTTCATTCTGGGAGCTGGGGAATGCTGATCACACATCCATCCCAGGGAGCTTGAGAATAACCAAGGGAGGGAAGTTCAGTTGTGGCAGTGTGGGCCAGGCCGGTGGGGTTTTACTACTGGCTCCCAAGTGGGTTTTTCCACGTGTGCCACAATGCCATGGCTGAGGGGAGCACAGGGCCCTGTTGTGGTGGGCTGCTCAGCCTGTGGGTGGATTTACCCTGTCCTGCTCATGCTCCTGAGTGCTCATAGGCAAGAATTGGGATTTCTCCCCTAAGGGCTAGTCTGGGCTCCTCTGGCAACTCCATGACTCTGCTGGGGAAACCCCATCCAGGAGGATCCCTGTGGCAACACCAGCAATTCATCAACCAGCAGGGAAAAACAAAGGCAGTGGAGCACCCGCTCCCAGCTCTGCCTGACCTTGGCACTGTGCTGGGACTGTCCTCCCTGCCACTGCTGGGGACATTGGCTGGGGACAACCCTGCCTGGGGTCTGCCCATGTGGGATGGAGCTGCCACTGCACTGGGGATCTGATCTGGCATCTGTGGGTGTGCTGCGCACTGCCAGCTCAGACAGGGACATCCACCTTTGGGGACTCTTGGGGACCCGAGCCCATGCCATGGCCATAGGCAGTTTAGCCACCTGAGCCATGCAGAGCCTGTGTGTGGAGGCTTTTGTCCCCTGACTAATGTCTCTGGGATGTGTGGGGGGTTTCTGCTCCCTCCCTCACCCACGGTTCGCAGAGCGCCCCGCGCACCGCCCCGGCACAGCCCCGGCGTGGGGCACCCGGCCGCAGGAGGAAGCAGCTGCGGGAGATCGGCAGGAGGGCAGAGAGGCTGGCGACCTGCTGGGAGAAGCTCAACGCCCTGCACGCACCCCGAGCACCCTGGGACTCGTAGGGACGCCCTCGCCGCACGCCACGGGGATGTGCTGCTCCTGCACCGGGGCTGCCAGCGGCTTGTTTCGGGACCTGGGACAAACTCAGCCTCGAGGGCAGAAGCGTTGCTGCCAGCAGATGCCCAAGCTGAATTCATCCTCCTGCTCCAAGCGGTGCCCAGGGACTGGATCCACCACCCGTGGCTGGGGCTGGCAGGTTGGTTTGCTGTGGGATGGCTGCGGCAGAAACCTGGAACACCAGGCACACTGGGAAGAAGAAGGGAAAGAACCAAAAACAGAAGGTGAGGTGTGAATTCTTAGTTGCTCCTGGCCCTGCAGCACCTGCTGCTCTCTTGAGGACAATGGGTGTGTTTTGGGGCAGAATGAGGACATGTGGGGCCATGGCTCTGGGGGCTCTGCTGGAAGTGAGGCCACAGTGCATCTGCAAGGCTCTGAGGTTATTAGGGCTGTGGATAGGACAGGTGTCCCTGAGGCAGTGTGGGGATACGCAGAGCAGATGGGCACCCACAGTGGACAAGGAAGTGCAGTGCATCACTGGGCACTTGGGGAAGCCTGGGGAGTTCTGATATCCAGAAATCCCAGGCAGGTGTGGGGGCTTGAGGCCAAGGCTCAGCCTTGGTGACAGGCAGTGCTGTGGAGGCACCCAGCTGCTTGGCACTGTGGGTGCCCCAGCAGAGAGGGAATGGTGGAGTGTGGGGTGAGGTGAAGTGAAGGGCATCCTCCCTTGTCACTGCGCTCTGCCAGCACCCTGCCTGTGGCCTCCACTGCTCTGTTAGGTGGCAAACAGCCTCTGAGAAGCCAGAAATAAAACCTCACTTTCCCTGGAAGTACTTTGGGTACTTTATCTGGTGATCCAGGGGCTCTTGAACTGTGGCTGGAGCCGATGCTGGCATAGTGCAGGGTCTGGCCATGGTGCTGGGCCTGTGGAAGCCCAGGCAGAAGTGCAGAGCAGCAGAGGGCACAGTGGCATCCTGCCTCTGCTCACTCTCTCTGCATCCCTGGTGTGTGGGCGATGGAAACCAATAGCTGCTGTTTTGGAAGGACGTTTTCCCTGGAGCCACAGCCAGGTGGGCCTGCAGTGTGCCTCACTTTCCGGCCTCAATTTCCCCAGCCGGTCCCCGCGCGTGTGGATGCTGTCCCAGCGCTGGGAGGGGATGGCTGTGGAGGACACGAGATGGCAGCAGCGGGCTGTATGTGCGGAGCGAGCCGGGCACTGCCCACGCCGTGTGTCCCCATGGCCACGCCAGCATCGCCGGCCCTCGCCCCACTGAGCCTCGGCCACCGACCCCTGTGGGCTGTGGCCGGGGGGGCAATGAGCGCTGCCAGTGAGTGGGATACCCCCCATGCCCTGGAGGAGGTGGGGGGTGGCTTTCTCTGCGGGTTTCTGGGGGCTCAAACTGGGAAAGAGGGATTCAGGGAGGGGACAGCAAGGGTTTCTCAGGGGTCCTTGCCCACGCCTTGCCTCTGAGAATTGGGCTGGGAGGAGCTGGAAGGGCTTCATAACCAGGGGTGGGTGGGAGAGAGCCCGCTCTGCCCTGGGCACATCGGAGTCCCTGGGGTGTAGCAGGGTGCAGGCAGGACTGTTTGGTTTGATGGGGCAGGACAGAGACCCTGGTTCTGGGGTCAGAGCAGGGAGTGCAGCCTGGAAATGCTCTCTTGTGGGGTCCCTGGAAGATGCTGCCTGCCTGGCACGGGGCAGGCTGGCACCAGGGGCCATCCAGGGGGCCACAGCTCAGCACCTCCCAGTGCCAGAGGCCTCCTGGTGCCATGCTCCTCCCCAGCTGGCCCCATAATGCCTGGGCTCCTTCCTCTCAGCTCCATCCTCCTCCTCGGGAGCGTGCATTGCCCTCTCTGCTTCCCCCACAGGAGGTTTTGCACTGGTTTAGTTCCTAGGATTTTTCCTTATTCCTTCTCCCCTAGCCCAACCACTGTCCCTCCACAAACCACTAGCATCCCAAAATAGCCCTATTGATGCTTGGTACCCCATGGATGAGGCTGGGGGCCACAGCATGACCTGAGAGCTCAAACACCAACAGGGGGACAGGGTGACTTGCAGCCTTTTTCTTTATCAAGGTTGGAGCAAAGTCCCCCCTTCCAGTGACCAGTCAGCACCTTCCCAGATAAACCAGAGCAAAAACCACCTCCCTTTACTACCCTTCCTTCACAGGCAGCTGCTGCTGAGCTGGGAACCTGGTGCAGCGGTGGGAATGAGTGCATGGAAAGGAAGGAAAGAGTGAAGGAAGAAGCAACAGGGAGGGAGGGGAAAAAACGAGGTCGAAGTGATGGTGGAATCACAGCAAAAACAGCCGGAAAAAGGAAACAGGCCCTGAAAAGTCAAATAAAAATAGCAGGGAGGCGAACCCAAGTGTGCAGCACATGGGAGTGAGCGCATTTCCTTCGAGGGCAGCACCGCACGCTCCCGGCTGCTCCGGGGGGGTCGCTCTGATGTGGCTCCAGCTGCTGCCATGGCCCCCCCGTGCTGTGCCAGGCACTTGGCAGCAGCTCCAGCGCCCAGGCAGCCTCGCCCGGGGTCCCCGTGTGCCCTTGTGCAAGCCCCTCCGCACTGGGGGCGCAGGGACGTGGCAAGGGCTGCACAGGGGTGTCAGAGCTGGGGGGACACAGGGGCTGGGGGCTCCTGGCCATGCCCACAGCCCCGCCTTGTGCCCTGCGCCGCCGGCGCCGCTTTGCCAGATGCATCCGAGCACTGTGCGAGCAGCACAATCTCAGCTTCCTCCCCTCCCTCCCCGCTTGTTTTGCAATCACAGCAGGGTCCCGCTGGGAGATGGAGGTTGGTGGAGGGGCTGCGGGGACAGGGATAGGGGCGAGGATGAGGGCTGGTGCTCCATGCCAGGACCAGTGGCTGCATCCCAGCCCAGCTCCGGGCTAAGCTCAGAGGCAGCAGCAGAACCCAACATGCAGGGCACTGTTCTGGGGGACAGCGGTGGGGGATCAGAGTGGGGTACCGCGCCTGGGGCCCATACAGGGGTGCAATGCCCAGGTGCTGTGCTCTGGGTCCACATTGGGGTACTGTGCCCAGGAACTGTGCATGGGGAGCTTTGCCAGAGGTCCACGCTGGGGGACAGGGGCTGCTGTGGTTCCACAGAGGCACGTTTCAGCCCTCCTCACCACCTCTGTTCCACCAAAATGCTGTCCTGAGCCATCACCATCTTGGGGTGCCAGCAGCCCCTTTTGGCTCTGGGGGAATGCTTGCCCACATAAGCTCTCTGCTTCAATCCCCATTCCCTTTGCAGCGGGGCTGGGGGCACAACCCTTGGCAGCCCTGGCACATGCAGGCTGTGTCTGATGGAGCAGAGCAGCATTTTCTTCTCTCCCATCTCTCCGTGGTTTCGTGAAGCTGCTGAAAGCCAAGATTTACAGTGTGATAAACGCTGGAGGCTCTGCAAAATATCTGACTGCTCCATCCTTTGGAGAGTGACTGGTTTGGAGGAGCAGGGAGCTCTGGGCAGCACACCCAGAGGCAGAAAGTCCTCAGGGAGGAGGGATGGCCGGGACTGAGGCTGATGGAGCTGTGTCATGACCCAGGTGGGTCCCAGCACCCCTGGCTGTGGGTCATCGGGCACCTAAGCCTCTCTGGGCAATGGGAAAGTGCCGACTCCCCATAATTTCTTGGGCCTCTTGCTGGTTTTTGGAGCATCTGCCGACCAGATTGTTCTGCGGGGTGCCCGTGCCAGGACATGCCAGCCGGGAGGCGGGGTGTGCCCAGGCCCAGCTCCGGGTGTGCTCCCTCCCTGCGCCCTCATCGCTCGCTCCCCTGCTGGGTGCCGCGGGCTGCTCAGCGGGAGCCTGCGTCCTCATCCTCGCTGGGAAGGGCTGGGAGATGCTGGAAAGCGGCTGCTCCACTGCCTCCAACAGCAAGAGGTCGGCAGCCTCGGGGCTGCGCCTGCATGTGGGCGTTTGTGAGTGGGTGCTGGGATGTGTGTGCATGGATGTGTGTGTCTACATGTGTGTGTGTGTACATGTGTGTGTGTGTACATGAGTGTGTGTGTACATGAGTGTGTGTGTACATGAGTGTGTGTGAACATGTGTGTGTGTGTGCATGGATGTGTGTACATGAGTGTGTGTGTACATGAGTGTGTGTGAACATGTGTGTGTGTGTGCATGGATGTGTGTACATGAGTGTGTGTGTACATGTGTGTGTGTGTACATGAGTGTGTGTGTGTGTACATGAGTGTGTGTGTGTGTACATGAGTGTGTGTGTGTACATGTGTGTGTGTGTACATGAGTGTGTGTGTACGTGTGTGTGTGTGTACATGTGTGTGTATATACATGTGTCTGGCACATGCCTGGCGTGTCGTGAGTGTGTGCAGGGCTGTGCACACACGTGTGTGATCACAGGTGCGCACACGCCTGTGTGTGCGGCTCCTCTCCAGGGCTGTCGGCAGCCCCTGGTGCCGCCGCCCCGTGCCCGCTGCTCCCGTGCCGGAGCTGCCATTGGAAGCAGCGGGCCTGGACCGGGCCCGGGATGCCGGGCTGAGCGGGAGCACCGGCTCTCACGGAGGCTGGGCGCTGCCCATCCGGCCCCGGTGGTACCGCGGCTCCCCCCGGGCGGGTGCCGGTCCCGGCGGCTCTCAGCGCCCGGAGGGAGCCGGGCCGATCCCCGCTCCGACGGCTCCACACTGTCGTGGGGCACATCCACACCGAGCTGCCAAGAAGATGGGGGGCTTCTGGGGCTGGTCTGGGGAAGGGGGAACCGAGCGGCCTCCCGCCCCCAAGGCCCCTGGCCCCACTGCTCAGCCCGCAGCATCCTGCGCCGGGGCCCATTGTTCGGCCGCGCCGGGCTGCGGGGCAGGATTTCTTTGTCAGAGCTCGGCAATATTTTATTCTAACAATTAACCAAACACGCCCGGGCCCCCAAGCCTGTTTGTGATTATTGGAGGGCGAATTCCCCAGCCTCTCTCCCTCTTGGTGTTGGCTCCGCCTGGGGCTGCACCGGGTGGAAGGGATCCAGCCCCTCTCCCACCCGCTCAGGGTTGGGGACCCCCAACCGCGCCGGCAGCCCCCCACTCCTGCAGCCAGCGCTGGGGGGCTCGGTGGCCTCGACCCCCTCGGGAGCCCGCGAGCATCGCCCGCATTGTCTCGGCAGCAGCGGGATCCGTGGGGGCGCAGGGGCAGCGGTGATTCTTGGCAGGGGGGATGTGAATCACAGCCCTCGCTCTCCGGGCAGGATGCGGCCCCGCGCTCCCAGCTTGCCGCATGCCAGCCATGGACCGCAGGCTTTGTCCTCCGCAGGGTGGAAGCGGCTCGCTGCCCGTGGTGGGATGGGATGGGGCCACTGCTCTTCCTGGGATGCTGGCGCAGCTTTCCCAGCTCCAGCTTCGGGGTGGGATGAGGGTGCTGTGGGCTGCGGGTGCCTCCTGCATCCTGGCTCTCTCCGAGGCTTCTCGCCGCGCTTGGGCTGCATCCTCATTGCTGCACTAGTGGTAAAAACAGTTGGCGCTTCCCTTTGCAAACTCTCCTGGAGGGTGAATTGCTCAGCTCAGGTTATCAGATACCTGTAAAGTCCTTTGCTCGGGGCCGTCTCCCTCCTGCTGCAGTTCTGGGCGGTGGATACAGAGTTCCTTTCCTGTAGCTGTGGCCTGAGCTGGCAGCCTCCTCCAGGTGCTGCCCGTTGCGGGCAGGGGAATCTGGCGCTGAGGGTCGGGGTGAGCACTCAGGGTGATGCCATTCGCTGAAAGCAAAGCGGCTGAAGGCAGTGCCCTGCGGAGCGGCCCTCTGGGTCCTTCGGGGGCTGTTAACCATCCTGGGGGAGACGTCCTGAGCAGGTCGTTTCTCTGGCTGCTGCCGGGAATGAACGAATGCTGGGAGCCACCGGGACACGGGAGGGGGGTGCAGCTGCAGGCTGGGAGGACGGGGAGGTGACCCGCGCTGTGGTGCTGACCCAGCTATGCCGGCATCCTCGACAGCCTGAACCAGGCATAGGGCAGGAGCGAGTGCAGGCAGCATCTCCTGCCCGCGGATCCTGCCGGTGACCTTCCCTGGCCCTCCCTGCTGCTGCACGCACGCCACTGCCTAAAGCTGCTCCTTCAGAGCCAGGGCTCCTTCCTCAGCGCTGCTGTCTGGCCCCGGGCTCTCAGCCTGATCCTGGATCTTAAAATACAGCGAGTCATCGAAGCAGAGGCGCTCGGGCGGCCGGGCCAGGCAGGGCAGGCGGAGGGCGGCACCGGTGAGCAGCCCGGCGAGCAGCGACGCTCCGACAGCCACCGCCAGCCCCGCCGCCTGGCACAGCGCCTGCCCGCCCACCCCGCCGCCCCGT